>OX393582.1:37289967-37660312 GCA_947652605.1 Elmis aenea | reverse complement strand
AAATGTGGGGGGGCCCAGGACATGGACCTCCAGATCTTTTGGTAATTTAAAGAAATCGAGCCAGTTTTTTATTCACAAAATCTTGTGTAAGTTGAGTAGATATTAGCAGCTTATTCCCCATATTGGTTCATAAGTTCCTTTTATTTTGTTCTAAGAGTCGTTAATCCAAATTCCTCCTTGGTACTTCAAGAGCTACAACATTTTACTTCATCTGCATGGAGGATGTTATTTTCTCAGTTTACCTACATTAAAGCAGTAAATATTAGGAAACAATTGAACTGAATAATTCAGCAACGTCTTGTTTTTTCTAATCTTATGTTTGCAGTTTGTTATCGTGGCCTTTTTTTGCCTCAAATGTACCGACTTGTAAAGTGTAAACTATTCTGGTTAACTGTAATAACCCGCAACTGTAAACTATGTTCTACCGTTTCTTCAAGAACGATCGTGTAAAAAGCGGTACCCATTATTCTAGTACTGCTACAATGTTTTCTTTTTGACGATTTTTCTTTGCTTTGACCTAATAAACACGTATTATATGTTTTGTTGCAAAAATATACGTACCTCTAGCGTTGAAATGCGTGCATGTGTGACTGAACTTTCGTTCTACGTTGGTAAAATGTAACTGTAGTTCATCTTGCATAAAGGGAAAGTTTGAATATGCCGTGTATGGCGAAGAATAGTGTTAAATTGTCGAACATATGCTTAATTTTTAACGCAAAACAATAACTTGCAACGAGGGTACTCTTAACAGTATTGCACCTTCTCTATACGTGCTAATTAAACGTCATTAAGTTTTCAAACTGCCTTAAACTTGCGAAAAAAACTGAGGAGACAGATGTTAATAAAAAAATCTAGAAAATGGTAGTGTAATTTCATCTTCTTCGTTGCCGTTTCTCTTACATTGAACTTGGCACATAGGTTGAAAAATTAGAATAACATTAAGTGGTTACCCCTAAACAATTTTGCTAAAGACTTAAAATACTAGGTAAGCGACCAAAAAGAGCCAATCCACCTTTTAGCCACGATGACTCATTTTAATAAACAATTCTCAAACGTATTGACGTTAGTTTCAAGGGGTACACCTCAATTCGTTGTTTTTCACGCTATTTTAACTTCTAAGCTGGGGTGCAAGGGGTCAAATGATAGATCATTAAAAATGTTTGGGGTAAATGTCAGCCCAGCTGTATAGATTGAAGTGGTGTGAATAAAAACAGTAAATTTAAATGTCCCCCTTGAGTTTTTATCTATGAGTCCGAGGGAGTTTCTTTTCTAAAAACAAGTCGAATTGGAAAAAATCCAGGTGGGCTGTTTCCGATAGCTCAGCTTGTATACCGGGTGATTCAGTTTGACTGTCGCACCCCTACAATATTGTTATTTTAACAGGAAATTCCCTGTAAACCTTAGACGGGGTGTCCCAGTTTGGTATTCGCATCTTTGTAACTAAACCAGTTAACTTAAAGTAATGAAAATTGATAGACTTATTTGAAAGCAAACAAATCTATGGAGTCGTATATGACATTTGTGTAAAATATAAACCTTTTTGGGCTGTTGTATTAAGAATGCATTTGTTTTTTAATGATGCTCGATATGGCCCATGGTGCAATTTGAATAAATTAAAGATGGCGGCACAACAGATAATGAAATAAATAAGGCAAAAGATGTTAAATTGTTTGTTTTGTAAGCCTACCAATTCTCATTACTCCAAGTTAAATTGTGTAGTACTTATAGGAATGCGAACACCAAACTGGGACAACCGGTATGAGGTTTATAGGGGTTCCTGTTAAAATAATTAAGTTATAGGGGCGCGACAGTCAAGCTGGATCACCCGGTATTTAAGGATACAAACCTGGGTGCACTTTTCTGAACACGCTGTACAAGTTTGTAATTCCGTCGAAACGTGATGTAAAATAATTTAAAAGCAAAAGCTTTTTACTCGAGAAGAGGCAAGAAAATGTATTAGTGTGCCTTTTCGGTGCGTATGCCACAGCTCCCGTATCGATTTCGCTCGTCTTCTACGCGTCTTGAAATTTTCATCGCACCGGAAATAATCGACGAGGTTTCCGTGAACTTACTTGGGTTTTGCATTTGACCTTCCCTTGCGAAGTCGTCAATTGAAGGTTGCTTTTAATACCTTAGAATTATATATGCAAATTTTGCATAGTACTATGATTTACCTCACTTCACTGCGCAGAGTGATACACGGGTCTTGTCTTTGAGGTAAAGTCGCTGTCGTTATTAATGATCGTGTTACACATGTGACATTGAAGTGGCGAACATATAATTGGCACATTGTTAAAGATATGTGGAAAAAAGAGCGTGTAGAGATTTTTATATACGTGGTCTACCACGGAACGCGACTTCTGTGGTGAAAGTTTGCTAACGAACACAGAAGACAGAAATTATCGCTGTTAATATTTTCTTTGAAATGATTGTTTTGAAGGCCGGATTCGTTAGTTTGTGGTTTACTTTCCAACAAAAAAAGCTGAGTAATTAGACTACACAAACAATCCGTCAAGTACGTTGTTTTGTTAAGTTCTGTCTCACCTTACGTTTGTTGAAAGACGAGTTAAGTTTAACGTCACAGAACCTTATCAGTAAGCACTTAAAGCACCAGTTTGTGTTGGCTGTCATTCCACAAGGATGTTTGCGGTTTTGTTCGAAATTGTATGAATACCAAGCTTTTTTGCGTCGATTAAGAAGCAGTGCTTTAATAACCAATCAATATTTACAAACATAGGTAGGACGTTATAGATTTTTTTCCATCATAATTTAAATTGTTACGGATTTTTGCAATATAGAACTATTTTTATAAGATTCAATGAACCTGTACTGTATGTGAAATGTGTTGTTAAACTAAACATGTTACTTAGCCTTGATAATTTTGGTGAAGCCTTGTAAAATTAAGTGCAATTGGTAATAAATGAAAATATTAAGTCAGTCATTGGACTAATGTGATCGTTGGCCGTTCTACTGGGTGGTTCAGTTTGACGGTCGCACCCCTGTAACTTTGTTATTTTAGGAGAAAACCCCTGTAAAGCTTATATTTTTGTAAATCGCAGGAAACTCTCTATAAAGTGATGTTAAATTGTTTTTTCTTCCGTGAAATGTATCAGACCGGCGATTTAATTTACATTGTATTCGTTTTTCAATTTATTCTGATAGATAATTTAATTTTTAATCCTATCATGCACTTAAAAAGTTGGGGTACGTAGGTAAATTTTTGGGTTAAACGAGTTTCAAAATTATATTATTTGAATCTTTGTATGTAACAAGACAAAAAAAACATGATTGCTTTAGTAATTGAGAGTTTAAAACCTCTGCAAATGTGTTTTTGTTATTTTTGAAGGAAAACCAATATTTTGTGTAATTACATTGAAAATGGAAGATTTGCCCAATTGCTCTTGCGATTTTGTATTCATACATGCAGAGGACAACTGTGTTTGGAGGCAGATGATGGACACTTTTAACATTGTTAATGCTAAAATTTGTTTTAAGATGTCACCCTTCCATTTTGATTGTTCCAATTTTTATCCAATAAAATCTTTCAGTACATTTTATTTAGTATTGAGGCTGTCCGTACTGTACATAGGCCGCACTGTTGGATAAGAGTACTTATTACTCTTATGTTTATTGTTTTTAATTCTGGCTCGTGATCGTCTTTGTATGATAGTTGGACCCTCAAACGTTGTTTTACGTAATACACAGGCCTGGAGCAATTATAACACAGTAAGAAACAAATAAAACAACAATTTTCATAACAAACTTCTTTATTTTTCGACCGGCTGTACATTTCTCGGTGGTTGGTTCTAAACTACCTCAGCGCGACTGTCCCAAGATTTTTGGTTCCCTGTAGTCGTCCCTTTTTTATTGTAGTAGGTATAGTCATTCTTCCTACAAACACATATTTGTGCGAGTGGTTTGTTCTACTTATGATGTACAACTTTATCAACAAATCGTTTATTGGTTGACCAAACCCAAATACTGACGTTGTAGAACTCAAGTTATGACCGTAATATTTTAACGTTAATGTGTTTTACTAAAGTTGAAATCCTCATAAAATGAAAAATGGATAATTTCAAAACTTATTTTTCTCAAAAATATTCCTTGCTGTTTTTTTAAACGCTAATCAGATTTGGACATACATTCTATATCAGAATAAATAAGAAAAAACATGCTATGTAATTTTTTAAAAAGTTTACCATCGCCAGTCTCATATTTCATCGTAAATAAATGATTTTAACGTCATTTTACAGAGAATTTCCTGCGATTTAAAAATATATTAGGTTGCTAGGTGCCTCGTCTTGAAATAACAAAGTTATAAGAGTGCGACAATCAAACTGAATCACACGGTACACAATTGTTCTTGTAACATTAACTGATAAAGTTGTTGATGATCACTTATCAATGCAATTGTTTTTAAGCAGCAAATGTATTTTATACAGTCTATTACTTTATTGTTGGTACGACTATAGAGTCTGTCATTGGACAAGTGTAGTCGTTGGTCTTTATTTACAAGCCCATCTAGAATTATTAGCCAATCAGGATTTACAAAATGTATACGGCACCCAAATATCTATTATGGTCCTTCGGAAAATTGTTGATTATAGCAGCGTTTTTAAGTCTTGTCAAATTTTAAATTGTTCGTATTTTGTCGATGCATGAAACTACACCATTCGTTTAGGTTTAGATAATTTCGTCTCCCATTGAGTTTATTTACGTTGTAAGCAAAATTCTACAATATTAATTAGCTTAATTTAACATCTAAAACTAGGTTATCTCTGTAAAGGATCGGCGCGTATTTTGTTAATTACACAAACACATAGGACGTAATTAATACTGATGCTTTAAAACTGTTTGCCAAGCTTTAAGGGCTTAATCTGTCAGGGCTGATACATTTATCCGTGAGCTGTTTATCTTTTAATATCCAACTCCCTGAAACACAAACAAAATTCCCTGAAAGCTTTTTTAATTTTCGCCTTTTTTTCATTATAGCGCCATGGTACGCGTCTCTCCTTTGAAGTTATTTTTGTGCATATTCAAGTATTGTTTATCATTGTTGTCTATCCACTCCATGTAAATATATTACACATTCGGCGGTTATCGAAGTTCTAAGCTCTGTCGATAAGATAACTTGAGTGTTTTGTAACGTCATCACTCTATATTTGTACGGTTTCTCTGCGTAGTTGACCTATTTTGATTATATTTTTGAGATATGTTGAGAAGTTTTTTTATTTGTCACACGATAAATCCGCTTGTCAGTTATTTAACATTTCGCTAAATAATCTGTTTGATATAATGCGACTAACTTTGATATTGTTTGAGCTGCAGCGTTGGTTAGTGGGGAAAAGTTCAATAGTTTTAAGAGCTTATTAATATGATGCTTTTGCTTTTTATGTATCATGGCTGGTTTAAATTTTAAGACCAAAAGCCTAAGTGCATGTTTTTAAATTGGCTTATTTGAAGAGATATAATTTAACCGTTCGTCAGGCGCAACAATGAACTAATTAGTGCGGGCGCAATGTATATCTGGTCGATACATTGCATTTATATCGTATCATAATCGTGATTTATACATTTACAAAAAAAAAAAACGTACCTAACATTGTAAATGAAACCCTTTTGGATATTTTTGAGGAGATATAAATTGATAATCTTTTAAAAACCCTAAGAAAACATCAAACACTCGAACAAAATCAGCCCAAATAAGAATCATTTTATGAGATGAAATAAATAACAAGAATTTGCCCAAAAAATATTTAAAAATTAGTAGTTATTCATTCACAGTCTTACTACTCATCTGCTTCATAACCATCCATGTTACCATAGAAGCAAGTGTTGTTGACCATAAATGCATGTTTCAACAAAAAATATTCATCACAAAGTCGGCAAGAATATAATATCTTATGTATATTTTCATTATTACAGCAAGAGATGCGTAAGCTATAAGTTGAAAATATTCTGACAAGTCAGTTAAAGGTACAGAGAGGGATTAATTAGCTGGAGGCTTAAGTTTTAACACGAATCGGCTAATGAGATAGCTAAAAATTCAGTGCAACATATTTCACAGATACATTACGCCCGACAAAGGGTTAAATATGCATGTTTTAAAAATATTTTTTAATGACTTACCTACTTGTAGGTAAAGAATTGCTGTTTTCTAGAAATAACTGCAAATGTTAAAGTTGTATACGTTCCACGTTCGTGTTTTCTTTTCAAATAGCTTTTTTTTTTAAAATTATTAAAGTCTCTTTTACCAAAAAATTAATGCACTTATTTTTTTAAGATGATTTGTGATTCTGTTTTTCTTTAAAATAAAAAACGAAGATAGGTACTGTACTTACACGTATCTCCCAATCAAAAACTTAATCTGATAGATGTGTTGTAATACAATATCTCAGTGATACGGTTTTAAAAGAATAGTTTATGAATGCTTAAGAAATAATTTTAAAAATAAAATGTTTTGAGATCGATTTCTTTGAAATACATCAAATGGATGCTACTATCAATTGTTGTTGTGCTGTTGTAGGTTATCGTAACAAAACTTTTATTAGTATCAGTCCCAAACTATTATCATAGACTTCCAAGGCTTCTGGTATTTATTACTACTATAAGATACTTCTCTTGATAGAAGAAACTGGATAACTATTACAATTTTCCAGCGATCAAAGTAATGTGGCCCAATTCACATGAAAACGTTTTTGAATTAAAGAACTTTAAACAGCGTTATTTAAATTAATTTCTCATCATCAAGATCAAAACTAAGAACGCCTGATTCCATATCTTATTTCAAGATAAATCGAACCGTTTCGAAATTAAACCAGTAAACCGAAATTTGGATTTTTTCGTTTCCCTATATCTCATTTTTAGATGTTCTCATTGGTAGTTTTTGTTATTGGTGAATGGCATTTGTTTCTATATAATCATCTCTCGGCGATAGTCAACTTTTTATTTTCTAATGAACGCTATAGTGATAACTTTTACCCATGATAAAAAAAAATATGGTCATCGGAGTTTGTATGTATCTGTAAGATTCCTGCTTGTAAAAATTTATTTGGAATAACCCTGTATATTTGATTGTATAACTTGATTGAACGTTATTTGTTTGACCTTTTTTTAATCGTGTTCTCCTATATTACATAATAAGTAACTTTTTGTGTTGTTTGTATTTGTAGCAATGTCGCCCTTAACATTGTCCGATTTGCCCTTGTTATTTTCGATTAAAGTTACTCACATATTTGTATGCTCTCCAATTTATTATGCATACTACAGTCATCAAGTGTTATGGACTGTGTTCCATGCTGTTATCATCTCGTTGGCAAAATTGGACTCCTTGATAAATGCGTTTATCTGTTTACGTGCATTGTCGTTCGAGGGGCTCGCTTATACCCAATGTAAATGTTTGAATATGTTGTAAATATTATGTTAATATAACTAATTTGAAATATTGCCAAGTGCGTGTGTGCATATAATTTGCTAGATAAATGTTGAAATCGTCAGAAGTTATGTTGCTTGAGAAATAGACTTACATTACTCTCGTAATAAACAGCCCATTTTTCCCTCTACATTAAAATATTGTTACTAGTCTAGGGAGACTAACCTACAATTTTATTTTAAAATTCTTAAAGACTAGGTATTTTTCCAAGATGTGCCCATTAGTGTTTCTTGATTTATAACATAAAACACAAGTTTGTCGTGTTACGCACAGGTTCACTATGCTCTGCTTTAGCACTGTATCGCGATACACACTACACCAGTTCAAAAGGTTTGATTCTCTTGAGCCTTCTTTTCAAACCAGCATTATCTAGGAGCTGCAGCACCTCTGTGTTGCCATGGGAGTGAAGTCTTCCCTCGTGCTTTACTGCGAACTTTGTGATCTCTTCTCTGACGGTTGGAATGTTCAGATCTCTGTGTAGTCATTCCGATAGTACCATGGAGCATTGACAATACCTCGGAGCACTCTATTTTGAAAGACCTGGATCTACGTTGCTTTTGGCTGCACATCCCCAGAGCTGAACCCCATAAGTCCAGACTGGCTTAAGGATTTGTTTGTATAGTAGTAATTTATTATGCACAGACAATTGTGATTTTCTTTCAATCAGAAAGTATATATTTTTTGTATTTAGGGTCAAGTTATTTTCTTTATGTGTTCTTTTCATCGAAGGCGAATATCCAGATTCATTTCCAAGTACTTTACTGTATCGCAATGTGGGATTTTGGCATTGTTTGTTAATAACGGGAATTGTTCACTTTGCTTTTGGGTAAAGTCAATATGCGCTGATTTACTCTCGTTGATTCTTACTCTTCACCTCTTCGGCAATCGGTTACTCTGTTGCATGCTTCTTGAAGTTTAGCAGCTGTTTCTATTTCTACATTGTCATTACCAATTGCCAAGATGGCTGTATCGTCAGCAAAAGTTACAATTTTGATGTTTTGAATCTGTAGAATGTCGCAAGTGTACAGCAAGTACAAAATAGGTCCCAAAACACTACCTTGCGTTACTCATGCATTTATATTTCTCATGTTCGGGTAATCTCTCTTTTGCTTGACATGAAACATTCGATCGGATATGTAAGATTTTAATATTTGCGCATATTGTTTTGGCAACATGTTCTTTAGCTTATTCTCTAGTCCTTCATGCCAGACTTTGTCAAACACCCGGGCTACGTCTGGGAATATAATGGCCGAGTGAGCATACGGTCTATATAACATAATTTGTAGCGATATTCAAATGTTTGCAAAAATGCTTTAAACTTGATCGTTTTAAACATAAAAATCTGTATTTTTGTGCGTTGCGTTTATTTAATAACCCTATAGACTAGTGGTTCCTTGTATACCCGTACAAACTCAAAATATTGAGTACTTAATCGTTTTGCAAAGTTATTAAAACAGGATGCAAACTGTAATATTTATCACTTCCTGAATTTTTCGCGAGATCTGACAACGCCGCACGGTAAAAGCGGGAACTTGTAGTTTCCCGGACTTTTCCCTCTTACTCTCTCATCTCGTTTAGCTTCCAGGGATGTACAAAACGTGGAAGCATTCATAATTCAAGGAGTTTTCTAGGTTACGGCGCATCTCCGCAAAGGTCAGAGGTTACGCCGGGGCACGCACGTATTTGTATTGAAATTTTTCGAGACGACGCTTACGATAGTACAAATTTAGTTAAAATTGAATTAGACGAGTTCCCAGCAAACTTCGCGAACTCTGTAAATATTAAATGAGCTAGTTTAAATGGATGTTTGTTTGATATTTCTGCCCGTGTCGTGAAATAACCATGCACTGCTTTGGAAATACGTAGATTTGGATCTGTCGTCGTAAAGTGCATGCGTTATTGCTTGTACAGAATAGTTAAATGGAGTTTCTACATCAGGTGATGCCAAATAAACATGAAATTTCATGATATTTTTTACAGTGCTTGACGTGATGCAGTTTCGTTTAAATTTTTTCTACCCCAGCATCTATTAGGATGATTCAAAATATTAATTATGTACAATTGTTGGTAAAGAAGTTTTTCTAGTGCCCTTATTTTTTCTAAAAGTTTATACAGGGTTTTTTACAATCACTTCCAGGTAAATTGGAAGAAAACATTTTATTGAATGGAGGTAATCTACAATCTACACAAATTTATGAAGTTTTTAAAGCATTAATCACTTTCTTTTAGTTCCATTTAACCCGTAACTGGTGAGATAGGGTTTATCAGACCCCAGAAAAGTAAGAATTGCTTTTGTAGAAAGAAGAATAGGGGTAAAACAACGATCTTCCATCTATCTTTCAATTATGTGCTTCACTACATATCTAAAGGGCAACTTTTTTGAATAGTTCTTGAGTTATTCTGATCATTTTTCAATTTGATGTTCAACTTACCCCTCCTCACCTGGCCATTTTTGGCAAGCTTTTATTTTTGATGCACTTTTAATTCTCACTTTAAGGTCTGGTTTTTGTTCAATACTTTTGTCAAACGTTTTCTAAAAGTGTTTTTTACGTTTTAAGTTTGATTAGTTTAATATTTGGAAGCAATCGTCTCTACTTGCTAGGATTTTTTAAACAAAACTAGATTATCATAATGCTTGCATATTGTGTATTGGTAACGTATGTTTTTTCAAAACAAATGATAATACGTTTAAACGTTTTCACAATTAAATTACTTCCAAAGATATAGGTCAGTTATGTGTTCTTCTGTAATAATCAAAATATCCTTCCGATAACTTGATCTAAACAAAAACTTCCTGTATATTGCTGTTTTTTATTTAAATCTGACGATTTTTGTATTGACCTTAAAATTCTTCAATTGAATGCACAAAAAAAAACCAATAAGGTATAAGATATAAAAAGTAATAGCTAAGAAGCTAACTATGGTTTCCATTTAAAAAATTGCGAGTTCGTAGTTTATCTATAAATTTAAACAATATTGAAACAAATGAACGTGTTCATTTTACAGAGTGTTAGAAAATGTGCAACTTTTTCCCCTATAATATTTTTGTACCATCAAGTATAACCGAGTTATTAACAATTTAAAAAAAAAATCCCATTTTGTTTATTATCTAGCGTGCCATGGAACTTTTTTAAAACATTAAAGCATCACTGAATAGTTCTCAGAAAGGGAAACAGTTTGTCTAATCTAAACTTCGTTGTAGCTCTTGCCGTTTATGAGATCCCAATAGTGGCGCTTCTATGTACTCTTACTAAGTACTTGTAAACACACTATGCTAATTTAACCATCCTTCTATCTCTTAACATTGTTCGATATTCCCAAGGTTTTTAAGTTAAAACATTCACCCAGGATATTTATTCACAATAGAAATGTCACTGAGACCTTAATTATATATTTAATGCAGTGACGTAGTCTATGGGGATGTCCAGGGGGTCCGCACCCCTCCCGAAATCGATTGTCATTCAAAATTATTGTGTGTTTATTTAAAATCATGAAGTTTTTCCACGATTTTTGTATACATACAAACACTTAAAAAAAATTCGGACCCCCTCCGAATAAAAATCCTGGCTACGTCACTGATTTAATGATGTTTTTAATGCGTAAAATGCTTGGCTAACGTTTTGATTAGACGCAATTATTAAGGTTGTGATAAACATTTATGTAATAAGACACTAGATATAATGGTCGCCTCTTATTCGTTCGTTTAGTCTAGACTAAACCTTCCTCAGCTGTATCTCCATAAAACTCAACTTACCAAAATACTTCTCGAAGCAATACGATAGGGGACAATCCCTGTAATAAAACTTTACAACCACATTTCACTCGAATATAACGCATACATTTGCAAAAATATAATCATGGACCGGTGTAAGGACGCTGTTTATTGATGGTAATTAAATATTAAATGTACCTGCCTACAGCTGCTGTAAAACGGAATGGGTCTAGTAGATGCAGCTGTTCTTAAGAAGACCGTTTTTTTTTTATAACGTCCTTACACTAAAAGCTAAGAATCATAATAACTTTTGTTACGAGGGTAACTTAAGCAACGAAAATATGAATGGTGAAGTCGTTTCTGCACTTTTTATGCCCTACTTTATTGCAAAAATGTGACTGTACATTGTACCACACACACAATATGGCAGGAAACTTCAAAAGACGTTTTAAATTGACATGGTGGCTCTTTCATTATTCTTCTGTAGCTCGTATCACAAAAAAGTGGGCTAAAAACAATTAAAGTTGTTGATTATCATTACTGCGATGACAGGAATAACATAAATATTTGTTGCAGAATTAAATGATGATATTTAGTTGTTAATATATCGCTTTGGTTCTTAGATAAATCGATAAATGATTAAGTTACATTTAATAACCGAAATATTGCATATCATGTGATTCAAATCTGTATACAGGGTATTCCAGATAACATTTCCAGCATGGGGACATCGCTTATTATAGGAGATACATGTTTGGCTTTAATTAGATGAATTATTCCTAACCAGGGAAGGGGTCACGATACGTTGTCGCTAAATAGAAGAATTTCGATTTTGTTTCTGACGTTCATGGCCAACGCGATCGCAAAAATGACCTTTTTATACCAATTTTTCAGTTTTTCCCCTATTTTTCCGAAGGAAATAGCCAGGAGCAGGTATAACTCTGAAAAACATTTAGTTTTGATGTCCTTGATGCAATAAACACAGCCTTAATCAAATTCTAGCGACAACGTATCGTGACCCTCCCTTGTAAGTACAAAAGAAGCCACAATCAATTTTTAAAAGTGCAAAATTCCTCCTGCTTCAGATGTTATAGCAAAAAATATGAAAATGCTGAAATTCTTTTTTCTCATAACTTTTTTGTTTTATTCATTAGATCAATTTTACTACTACTTTCTCAAGGTACGTTTTAATGGAGAATGTAGCTGTCATTTTAGATTTTCTTATCACTTACCATTTTTGAGATATCACCCCTGACTTCATTTTTCCTTATGGGCCGCGAATTTGGCCATGGAATAGTTAAATGGGCTTCTTTTATACATAGCTGGATAAGTGATTGGTAAAATACGATTTTTCTTGATTTTGTGACTTATTTATAAAAACAGATATAGTTCATTTAAAAAAAAGACCATTTAGCTATTCCATAGCCAACTTCGTGACCCATAAGAAAAAATAAAGTTGGGAGTAATATCTTAAAAATGGTAAGTAACAAAAAAATAACAGTTACATTTTGCATTATCCATTAAAAAGAACCAAGAAAGTACTAATAAAATTGATCTAATGAATAAAACAAAAAAGTTATGAGAGCTGAGTTCATATTTTTTGCTATAACATCTGGAGGATCAACTAGGAATTTTGTACTTTTAAAAATCGATTGTAGCTCCTCCCATACTTAGCAATAATTCATCTAATTTAAGCAAACCTTTATCTCTTATAATAAGCGAGATTCCCATGCTGTGCATTCTTATCCTGAACACTGTGTATATTGTTTAAAAGTATGATGACTATTGTATTCAGCAGAAAATTCATCAGCTGACAGCATAAAAATCCCACAATATAGCGCGCACGGGAAATGAAAAAGTTGACGATCGCATTTTATTGTAAAATGTAAGCAGGCTTGGTTAATTTGAACGAATCCATACAATAAGACCTTTGCGTAGCCTACAAGTACCAAATTTTAAATGGCTAATGTTAATAATAAGAACTTTACAGTTAAAGTTACAAATCGAAGTTTTTCAGTTTTTTTTCAGGAAATTTCAGGAACTGGGCCAAATATGCACATTTTTTATTAAGCTCACATAAACTTTACTAATTGAAAGTTTGTTTTAACAAGGTTATGTACAATCCGATGAATGGCACGCTATATCGATACTGCGCACAGCCTGATCGTTCGTCGGATTGTAGATAGCCTTGCTGGAACAAACCTTAAATCATATTTTCATTGTTAACAGCTTCAGAGATCGTTATGTTCTTCATGTTTAGTACAGATATTGGCGGTTATCTGAAATATTTAGGTCGCCCGATTAAAACCACTGCACAATTCATGCCACCGTACACCACAATGCACTATGTATTGTCATGTTTTGCTTTATTCGTACGTAGATTTCTATCGTAAATAAACCTAACGACATTCACCGAAGTATTCCAACAATTTAGACGAGTACAACGTTAATTTATAGCGTTCTTAAAATAAAGAAATTATTTGGCAAGTGCGTGCACTAGACAATCCATTTTAAGTTTTCCTGTTGTAAGCGCCAAGTTATTTTCGGTATGAATACGATAATTTATATTTAAGATAAAAATATTATGGGCACGGCTAACAGCTGCCCAGAGACAACTGCACAGCGTTATTAAAATAAGAGGGGAAAAATCACGCGCCATATTTTAAATTTTGTCAATAGTGGTGACGATATTTTAAAAGTTGTATAGGAAATTTTGCTTTCAGACTTAACATTCCTTAGAGACCCATTCCTCAGCACTTGTCGTAAACCCTTTTAAAACATTTTATTGTCCGCAATGGCACACCTGGATTCAATTCACACAGGTGCGTCTATATGGGACAATGGCTAAAGTACCTTGTACTACCCCTATACCAGGATAACTCGAGACCAGCACAATTAAACTACAAAAAAACTTAAAATATCGAGCCCGGTGGATTTCTTTGTTACGTTTTAGTAGCAATACTCAAACTGCAATATTAGTATGTAATCAAAGTAACTAAAAATAGCGCGAAATCGACTTAAAAAACGCTATTTTTGTATAATATAGCTGCAATGTTCCAACGAGACTTAGAAATGGTTTCTTCGCATGCAATCGTCTATATACTGCACGACAATCTATTTGGGTATTAAGATAATACATTGGAAGAAAAAACTGGGTTATATCGAGCTGCCTGTGGGGCAAAATAAAAGCTTGCAACGTGTGAATTTTAAAAATCTTTTATATTTTTGAGGAACAGTTTGATTTGACCGATTATCAAAAGAAGTGTTTCAGTTTGAAGAACATGGGAATCTTAGAAACCCCCAGAGAGACGGTGAAAATAGCAAAAAAGGGTTTTTACATGCTCACAAGGGAGAATCGCGCTATGTTCGCGATATAATCTGATCAAGGCTGTGTTTATTGCATCAAAAATATCAAAAATAAATGTTTTGCAGAGTTATTGTGCCAAAAAATAGGGAAAAATTTAAGGTTGTTATTGCGATCGCGTTGGCCATGAAACTATCAAGAGATAGAATCGAAATTTTTCTATTTATCGATGCGCGCATCCTTTGCAGGTTAAGTGGTGCAAAGTTTTTGAAAATATCTTAAACGGTTTCGAAGAAAAACGCGAAAAACGAGACCCACGTAAAAGCGCCATGGTTTGAGAAAGGTCCCATTTTTCGCGTTTATAGATATTTTCAAAAACTTTGCGCCATTTTACTTTCAAAAGATGGGCGCATTAATAAATAGCAAAATTTCGATTTTATCTCCGACGATTTCTTGGCCAACGTGTTCACAAAGATGACCTTTGTTTTTTAGATTTTTTTTTTCCGTTTGTAAATCATCAATGGCAAAACATTCATTTTTGAAGTTCTTGCGACAACATATCGTGACCCTTCTTTGTCAGTAGGGATGTTAACTAAAAACGTGCAAATTATTCCCAGTTCTTGAACTATCCTGAAAAGAATGAAAAGCTCATATTTTAGCTATTACTAGAAACTTGGTATTCGTAGGTTATGCAAAGCCATTTATCAATTGGCGTTGTTAAAATTGACCCAGCCTGCTTAGTTTTTCTAATGCGTTAGTCAACTGTTTTATATTTTTTAGCGCTATATGGGACTTTTATGCCTCCAATTGAGAAATTTAATGTTTAATAAAATAATTATCAGCAGTAATATAACAAGTGCATTGAAAATTATCGATAATTTTTGGTAAATGTGCCCGAATGCACATTTAACTTGAATGAGCGAAGATTTGTCGAAAATTGCAGATTATTTGCAATGCACGAGTTATATTTTCGCCTAACCTACCTGTCAAATTAAATCTATCTTATGTCAAATTTTACAAGTACTGTCAGTGGTGCGTCAGACGGTGTGGTTTAATCTATATTAAAGTAACGCTACTGGTCGCCGAAATTCGTCAAAAAATTATCAAGACCAAAATATTTAATTCTGTCTCCAAATTTATATTTTCGACCAATCACAAACTGGTAGTCTCTAGAAGATTTAAGCTTAGTGATTGGTTGAAAACGCAAATTTGACAGGTGAAGGAAATTTTCAATGTAACAAAGGTGCAGTTATACATTGTTTTAATTTGGATCGCATTATCGGCGAAGATTTTTCGGTTATTGACGAAAAATCAACAAGAACATTAAGAGATATTAAAATTTATGAAACATTATTGCTGTCCATTTTGCGTTAACGTTGGACACTTTCGTACATTGTAAATCACCATTGAGAAACAAAACCTTGACCTCCATATTGCGTTCAGTTGGAAAAAAAATGCGTACCTAGACTGATCGATGTAATGATGTGTCTGACTTGATTACCGTTCATAATTAATGCTATTGCGTTTCGTTATTTAACTGTGGACTCCCAAGATTACATCAACGAACGATGGCACGTAGATGAAAACTCTAGCATTGCATAAACATGCAATAAACGCGACCTGACTCATGCTAGCCGCGAACACACATCCCATAATATATTTATATTCATATTTACCTGTTTCTCTCACATTATTTACAGTGAGAACCTGCATGAATAATTATGACTTTGTTGTGACAGGAAATCCATATTTTAAACATACCTACCGCGTATCGTCATGCTATTGAATGTTTTTCCGTGTTCCTGTGTCAGCTGATGTGGTTGTGTTGCAATACTTTCAGAGAAAAATGCAAACATGGTTTTAACGTGTAATTGGGTTCATGAGAGGTGAAATGAACTAAATAATTATATTAACTGAACTAAACATAGCTTTTTGCGCAGAGTTTTATTTGGTTATTGTGCTGACTTAGCTCGCCGTGAATTAGGCTGAAATATTAATTGGCTTTAGAATTTTTTAAGGATTCTATTAGAAGGTTCAACATAGTTGACAAAACTGCCTTATTAAACTGCGTAGTCTTTTATTCCATTAGCTAAAATGGATTTGTTTTAAACCAAGGCTGCTCTCAAATCAGGATGTCACAAGATTAGTTTGAGTCATTGTTTTTATATGGAGATTTTCCCATCATCATGATTACAGTCGTATATACGATTATATTCGTGTGCAATTAGTTTGAATGGGACTGCACTTTCAATATTTAAGAAAAGATCGGACTACTAGAAAGTTTTGAGTGCTAAAATTATACCCAATTAGTCTTTTAGGAGCACTTTCCTCATGAATCTTGGCACCATCATGCTCAAGCATTTCTGGAGCCACCAAAAAAGGGATCATCGTGTGGTACTGATGGTATAAGGATACATTTTAAACCCGTTTCTCCTCTTTTTTTTACTTGTTTCGCCATTAAAAGTGGCATGGTTCGTTTCAACCGATAAAATTACTGGAAAAAAGTTGCCCAGTTATTCAGCAATCTATGTTTTTGAATGAACTTTGATCAGTGGATAGTTTGAACGTCTTTCCTATGTGCTAATGACTCACGGACCAGTCGTACGAAATTTGTGTGACACAAATAATCGCATATTATTAGATATATAAGTAGACTTGGTGGGAGAGTTTTGGATTGAATGATTCAGGGAATTGTCTTCACAGAGATTTTTCCCCAGCGCCAAATATGGTTTTAAATTAAATGTTACCATTTGATTTTCAACGCGTGGATAATTACAGAAATACCCGATTGCATAAAGCGCCTCACATCGTCTGCTAATGAGGGAAGGTGACGATATGTTGTCGCTGGAATCTGATCAAGGCTGTGTTTATTGCTTCAAGAACATCAAAACTAAATGTTTTGCAGAGTTATACGTGCCACTGGCCATTTCCTTCGGAAAAATAGCCAAAAAAGTTGAATAATAAAGGTAACTTTTGTGATCGCGTTGGCTATGAAAGCATCAGAGATAAAATCGAAATTCTTCTATTTACCAATGCACGCATCCTTCGTAAGTAGTATGGTGCAAAGTTTTTGAAAAAAATCTTAAACGGTTCCGGAAAAAAACGCGAAAAACGAGGCCCTTGTAAAAACGGTTTTCCCCTTTGTTAAATGCCTATGCAAGTCGCTTAGATTTAGCTATACAACTTCTCAAATCATAGCGCTTATGCAGGGGTTTCGTTTTTGACGTTTTTCTCCGGAACCGCCAAAGATTTTTTCCAAAACTGCTCCATTTTACTTGCAAAGGATGCGCGCATTGGTGATAGAAAAATTTTGATTTTATCTTTGACGGTTTCATGGCCAACGCGATCCCAAAAATTACCTTTATTATTCAAATTTTCGGTTTTCCCCCATTTTTCCGAAGGAAATGGCCAGTGGCACGTATAACTGCAAAACATTTAGTTTTGATGTTCTTAATGCAATAAATATTGATTAGATTCTAGTGACAACATATCCTGACCTTCCTTGGTAATTTAACCTTAAAATTTTGCATTATTTCTCTATACCAGTCTCGTGGTTAACTCTGAAATGCGAAGTGAAGCGTTTTATGGCCTTTAAGAGTTTTTTAGACTTGGTCGTAAAAAATTGTGCAGCAAACACCACGTTTTGAATATTTGAAGCATATCAGTATTTTAATGACACGGTGGGGATTATTTTGTTTCACATCTATGCCAATCAATTGTTCCGTAAGCAACTATGTACATATTTGGAGTTGGAATCTCTGCAATCATTGCGAGAAGTGTGGCATTTTGAAAACGATGGTGTTATTTTTAAGCTGCTTAGAGTATCCGACCGTCAATGTTGAAAGTTGGTATGTCTCAGACGCATTCTATTAATACATCTTCGCGTACACGCACTCGCGTAAGCTTGCGTGCTTTTAAAAGCTCGTACGCACCCCGACATAAGTCAACAAATGTGTGGCACAACCTCCAAACCCAATTATCGTGAAACGTTTACAAACGGGAAACAAACAATTTCATCCGTCCGAGAATATTTACAATTTGGAATGTTGGAAGGTCGGGGCTGTAAATACGACAATGTTTTTACGCAACTATGAAAATATCCGCAGGTAAAATTTTATTACTGTGGTTGGGTTGAATGAAGTAAGGCCATGGCACGACAAGGTCTACTAGATTTTTGGTAATTAATGAAAGAAACATGGTGGGTTTACGAGTTTTAAAATTCATTACCTAAAAGCAAGACATAGGCTTTTTTTAGGAAAATTCATGTATTATTGAGTTAAAATAACAGTATTCGATTAGGTTTTGTTCCATGGCACACTAGTTTCCCGAATCTCTTTTGTATGTTAATTAATTTTAAGACAAAAATTGCGGCAAGTATGCAACCCCAGATATTTTTGAGAAGAGAAAAAAAAGCTTTAATGTCATCAAAGCCAACTATAGTTTCCATTTCAAAAAATTGCTACATTTGTCATTTATTTCAAAACCTGCACGTTGGCTCATTATATAGCCCTGACCAAGCTAACAAAAACGAGTTTAAAACATTAAAGCAAACCTCTAATGGAGTACACAGACAATTATTTTGATTCGTCTGCCCTCATTGAGGTCTTAAACTTGCTCCATCCTCGCGCTTACACTCCGCAAACAATTGTTAACTGTTCCTTTACTGTTAACAGCTGCATGGTGCTCTGTTGTTCTAAGAAAAAGTCAACAGTGGGTGCAGTAAACTTATAACCTTTAACTATTTTTAGCGCGCAGTAAAAACAATGATGGTCTTTTTTGGTAACGTAATACGCGCGTTAAGATAATGAGAAATTTGATAAGCTGACACGTGAAATCTCACAAGAAATGAACTTGAAAAAACTACATGCAACAGCAAGTGAACACTGTTTACCGTCTAGTATTTTTCTTTTTCAGCGTTTAATTATTTACTAGTGAATTAGATTTGTATTTACAAACTTATCCTGTAAAAATCCGCTATGAAAATTTGACCTATGAATGAAAATGGCGAATAATAAAGACATTTTAGTTTTAGATACGTGTGATTCGTTAAAAGTGTGTTCGTAGGAATATTTTGATTCCCTTTTTTCATCTCTTTAACCTAATCGTTCTGTTTTATATGTTTCTCCAAGATAAGTTTTAAAGTTGGTAAATCTGCAAGATGTCATGAGACTGTTTTAAGGAAGAGATGCACAGTTTGAAGAGGCAGGATATCACGAAACTAGCCTCAAAAAAGCACTTAGTGAAAATCATTTTTAGGAAGAAGAATCTTCTTAGTTTCGTGGGAATTTTGTACTTTTTCTAGATGACCTTTCCGTGCTGCGTGGTCTTCCTGGATTACTCTTTCCTAGAGTAGATTAATCCCTCGCTGTTTTTGTCGGTATCGTGCCTAATCTTTTTTTTTGTTACGACCACTTCGTTAAATGACTATTACTGTACAATCTGCATGCATAGTAGGAAGAGGGTGCTTACGCACGGTAAGCAAAAAGTACAGTTTCTAGAAATTATTAACCCATTTGTTCCCACAAACATTTTTTTTTCAAATTTTTAAATAAAACTTTTTTTATTATTAGAAATATGTCCAAACTACAAATTATGCAAGTTTTTCAAAAATATTTTCAAAAAGATGCACCTTGCTCGTTGATGACATATGCTACAGCGCAACTGTTTATCAATTATTTCTTAGGAAAATGTCCTCCTTGATCCTGTATAATACTTTTTGGGACCGTACGTGGATGCCCGGAAAGTTGAGCTTTCTCAAAGACTCTTAAGTGATGTCTTAATACACTTCGTATGAAATTCAGTAAATCAATATTTCTACCTGCTAATGAATTTATCCTTCAGGCGTTCACTGTTGTAATATTCAGCATATGGGTCCAGAGAATCCACCACCTTTTTTTTACCTTGGATGGACACTTGATAATTATTTACAGATTTGTCTAGCAAGTCTACGTCCCCCATAGCTGTATTATAATTGGCAAAGAGACAAGGTTGGGGGGGGCACATCAATTTTTTTTTTTTTGCTACTTAGACCAACGTTTAATTTTAGAAAGAGGATGTATACTATCATAATTTGTCATTATAGTCACAATACTATTGTCCATTGTCCTTCCACTTTACCAGAAGCAATAAATGTTCTTTGTCATATTTATATTGGAAACAACCGCGAATTTCTTTTTTCATTTGTTGCTGATCAAAAAAAGGATTTTTTTTTGTGCGATTAACTATAAGAGTTTTCATCAAACCATGACTGGTAAACAAGTTGTCGACAAATATTATATGGTCTGCCGGTTTTATCACTACTTTTAGTAAGTCCAATACAACTTTAGATCCTAAGGGCAAATTTAGCCCTAACAACGTTATGCCCCAGTGTACTCATATGAGTACACCAGTAAGTAACTATGAAAAAAAATCACACTATGTATTTTGTTTAATATTTGCATGAATAACTGTAAAATATACATACCTGAGAAACAAATTTCAGCAGAAAAATTAATTTATATTTTAAAACAAAGATAAAAATTAATAACAAAGTACACAGTGACAATAGCACAGTTGTAGAACAAAGTAAAGTGACGTTTTTTCCTATGTAGAAGCAACATTTAGGTTTAAAATTTTAATCTACTATTCCCTATTCTGTGTACTTCTAAGTGATACTAAACATTCCCACCTACATGTAACTAATGGAACTTAAAAAAAAAAATTTTGTGAACCGTACTCAAATGAGTACACTGGGAACAAATGGGTTAAAGTAGACTCACGTGAAACCAAACCATCCAGCATGCATAGTAAAAAGGTCCTTACGCACGTTAAGCAAAACGCACAGTTTTCTAGAAATGGTCCAAGTAGAGTCACGTAACAATTGACAATTAACAGCGTACGTACAAGTGTGTTAATTATTAGCCAAAAGGCGGACAAAATCGTATTTATTATGTGGACGTAGAAAAAGTATAGTACAAAACTCGAGTTGTAAAGCAATTATGCATTCTCAACTTTTCCACTCGTGAATAATATGCTTATCACAGTTCTTGTTATGTAATATACTATTAATGTACTTGTCCATCTCATCTAATGGTTAGAATCCCATTTCCTCCTTGATACTATATCACATTGTTGTATTGTTTCGCTTTTTATTTGGACACGTCTGATTTTACCTGCTGTTTTTCCCAGTGTATTAATTTTAATTTCTTTTTCATACATCTTTGTTTTCACTGTGTAAGGTCTCTTTAGCTGCATACCTTAATATTGTTCCAGCTACACTTTTCAATTAGTTTTGAAGTATGTATTTGTCGCTTAATATCACTGATCCTAGACATGATAATACTTTCGATGAAGAACAATATTAATTTAAGCTAACCGAAAGTAATGTTTGAATTAATTGGTTATTAACAGAATTGATAGAAGGCGCAAGAAAGGCCGATGGCTAATTTTTCATAGTTCCAGGACAATTTTCCATTAATGTTGTTGTTTTCTTATTTTTGTCAACAGTGTTTCGTTCGTTTGCGTTTAATTATTGCCTGTTGACACTTGTTAATTTGTTTACAAATTGACTTACGTTGTTTTGACATATTTCGTACAAAAAAATTTAATATCACTTGTTTGGTACTCACTTTAACTATAGATACGTCTAGTAGACCTTGTACGGATAATACTTTACCATTCCAAGCGAAAATTTAATAGTGTTTATGTAACTAATTACATATTTCTTTAGAAAAGTGTGATGATGAACAACACCTTCTGTGTTTGTTTATTAATTAATTTTTTTTGTATCGAAATGCTTTGTGATTCTAGTACAAAAACCTTCATTGGCCCCACTGTTTGTAAGTTCCCTAGGCGAACTGTGTGGCATTTTGACCACGTTATGAAGCTATATTGTTTGGTTATTACATTTATTATCAGTAGAATCACGAAACGAATGTTCTATATAAAGTGTACATTATGTTTGCTAGATAATGATCATATCATTTTCAATCGTTATTCATCGAAAAGCGGTACTAATACAAGGTTATTCTGATATTGAACATAATATGTTATGTAATATGTACACAGGACACGAAATAACAAAAAAATGTGGTGGAAATGTAGCTTCTTACTGTAAGTTTTGGTCATAAACTAAAAATGCAATAAGAAAACTAACGATGAAGAGGCGGTAGTCTCGAAACTAGTTACTCTTCAAGAAATCGTTCTTAGAAATTGGATAAGTGATATGTAACTAAACACATTTATACAGGGTGTCCCAGATTACATTTCCAGGATGGGGTTCTCGCTTATCGTAGGAGATACAGGTTTGTTTAAATTAGATGAATTATTAGTTAGTATGAGATAAGCCACAATCAATTTTTAAAATACAAAATTCCTCGTGCTTAGATGTTATAGCAGAAAATATCCTCATTTTCATATTTTTTGTTATGACATCTGAAGCACGAGCAATTTTGTACTTTTAAAAATTGATTGTGGCTCCCCTCATACTTGTGAATAATTCATCTATTTTAAACAAACCTTTATCTGTTATAATAAGCGAGATACCCATGCTGGGAATGTAATCTGGGACCCTGTATATTACGATAAACAGACTCAATAAATGTGGGTAATGGAATTCCTTAAACTTATTTTATTTCTCTATTTTACAATAAAGTGTTTATTTTATTTATAACGGTTATAGATATTAGTAATGGTACATTTATTATTGTTTTTACCACGTCTTCATTGTAATCAGTACCACCTACTTTCTCCTCCAAAGAGGTTGATCAGGACCTTCAGAATTATACCTGTATTTCACCTGTTCATTCCGACCCTGGATTCAATTTTTCGTTTTGCACACAATCGAATACCTAAAATGCCTTAATTAATTTCAAAGTTTCGATACTTTAAAGTGCTTGTATAAAAAGAGGCAGTAAAAAACAGCAATGACACACCTTTTATATCTTGTATTACTTCCGTGTTGCGCAGATTTTTGCTACTACTAGTAATACTAAAAACAGAACGAATATTTAACCTTGTACTAATTCGTAATATAATATGCGATTGTTTTTTCGAGGAAATGCTTAATTATTCATTAATGAAAAGTGGAACTGTTTTTACTTGTAGTTGTATTTCGCTTTGACTCGCCTCTGCTAAGTTGCTGTTTGAAGTGCATACCTCTTTGCTTTTCTCATTGATCTCGAGTTTTGAAAATTGACCTGCATAGAAACCCAAGCTCAGGTATGCATGCATAAATCAAGAGGACGCTAAGGTTAGCTAGGGCATCGCAAAGTGTATAACCTTCAGTTGTCTCGAGTTGATAAATTGTGTCTTCTGTTTGCGAAGCCATCCAAAAAGACTTTTTTCCATATCACATGGTACTTTTCACATAGCTTCATTGCTCGAGCTTACCCGGTAACTAGCAAATTTGCAGATACCTGTTTGTGTTGATTGAAGTAGCAACATTCCTTCTTGTTTTTGCTTGCATGGCTTAAATTTTTAATATTCACAGTAACGGCCCCTAGTTTTATGTGTTTGTTTAACGGTTAATTTGTGTTATTTTTGAAATATAGTTTAAATACTTAACAGTAATTTAGAGATTGACACTTGATCTGGCTAAAACTTGTTTCTAGAAATAGTTGCAGACTTTTTTTTGGGTAATAACACAATTTCAAATGGGGATAAGCACATGTTTAAGATTTACAATAAGGACTATTAATAAAGCTTGCAATGTTATTATAAACAATTGGTCTACGTGTGCCTATAATTTGTTGTTTTTTTTCATTTGCAAGTTGTTTGTTTTTTGTTTTTCATAACGTTATTCGTTTAGCTCGAAGAATATAATTCCAATATTGGAACAAGGAACTTATTATGAGTCAATTTTTAGCATGATGTGGAGGATGTAAAACCAAAAAATGCCCTTCGTTTTATTATGATCGTAAGGCAAATGTAGGGAGGTTATTGAAGTAATTATGCTCTTGAAAAGAACCTTACGAAGCAACCTAAAATAAACATATTTTTGTTGATAAAAATTGTTCAAAAATACGTAATAAAGTCTTCATATTTTAGTAACACGAATTGGCATGTTTTTTTGATAAGCCACATGAAATTTTATTATATTTTCGCTTTAATTTTTTTTTTATATTGATAATTAATTTCGCGGTATTATCGCAAACTAAGCTATAGTTTAATATTAATACCAAAAGTAATCACGTGAGAAACCAATTATAAGCAAAATAGTGTCGTTTAGAATTTTCGCCGGAATATCTAATTTTAGCACAGTTTTGCGTATGATATTATCTTCCAGCCAATAACGTTTGTTAGTAAACTGAATATAATGTGAACGAACTTTGGATGTGGAAATTTTAATAGGAGACCAGTATTTTTGAACGATTTTTTTGAACTTTAAAGCTAGAATTAAATTATTTTACAGTGATATACTCTAATCTAAAGACTAGTTTTTTTCTCATGTGGCAATAGTTTTTTTTCGCTTTGAGAAGTCTGAAAAATCCCATTTTCTCTGGATGCAAAACGTTTTATGAAATGACTTGCCCTTGTTGAGATAGTTTTACAAAGTGTATTATAAGTCTGTGTGTAAATGTTAATAATGTGTCAAGAAAGCGCCCGTAATGGTTTCGCCATTTAATGACAGAGTGAGTGAGCCATAAATTTTATGAATCAGTGTAGTAATTTGATTAAGTTTAGGACCCTTTAAAAGATAGATAAACTGTATTTAGTGCACAATAAAAGTCATTATGTCAGCTGAAACATAATCGTATTAAGTGAATGCTGTAACGTTTTGCACGTAAATTTATTTGTTTTTCTTGTCTAAATTTTGTTTAACTGTAATTACAAAACGTAACGTAAACTTACTAAACCAATAGCTCGTAATTATTTACTTGTTTGAGAGTTTCATTTTTTGTTTATCTCGATGGATCGTGGTGCAATTTTATATTTCGCAGCAAAATCTTTTGAAGAAAAATGGTGGAAACTGTTGTTTTTAATTAAAATCCATTAATCTCGGGATTGCTAATCTACTTAAAAATTGTCTAAGCCCCCCTTTTAAATAAAGCTAGTGTGTGGCTTATATTAATAATTATAATGTACATGGAAACACGTGAGGCGTATAACACGCGAACCATAGGCCGCTAAGTTTAGTCCAATGTTGTTAAATTATCGGTGTAATAGTGCGGTATGCCGGTGTGTGCAGTGGTATCTTGATTAAACCTAGCTAATTTATGTGGTATATTCTTATGTTTAATTTTTGTAAAATATTAATATGGGAAAATTTGAATTGCGCCATGTTGCTGTGGGACTGCTAACACGCACAAATAATTTTATAAATTGCTTCAAATTGATTGTTTTGTAATGGCAGTATTAAATGCGATGTGTGGAAACGGGCTATGAGCTTACGCCCTAATTTTCTTCAGGTCAATATAACTTATTTAAAAATTCTGTTTTGCGTTAGCTTCGTAACACAAAAAAATCCATTTTTATTTTGTCTATGCTTTTTCTGTTCACCTAGTCGAAAAGTTATAGAGCCCCTACATTAGGGTGGTCCTTATTTATCATTTTTTTGAATTGTTATGGGTCAACCTCCAATTTTGTTCTAACTATAGAAAAACCCGTGTCTGTAAAATTTCAGGTCATTTTGCCAATGTTTGGTTGCTAAAATAGTTTGAAACTTATTTAAATGTCAAAATAGCATTAAATTCGTCTTGAAATTTTGCCCAACTTTGCTAATTTAACTGACTTTGTAACTCTTTTAATAACAAAGTTACCCATCCAAGTAGATTATTGTCACCATGTATATTTTTAAAAAGAGATTCTTGTATTGTACTCTCAAGAGTAACACATTTAAATGTTCCAATCCTAATGTTTTGGTGTAAAGCCAAAAATTTCAAAATTCTCGTGGTAAATATCGTTTTTGACTTCCCTGTATATGTTGTTGCACTTTTGAATAGTTTTAAATAAGCTGTTTATTTTAAAGTGGGTTAGGTTCATTTGGGTACAACAAATTTTTTATATTCTTCAGCTATCGCTGATAAAAACTATTGGATAATTCATTTGCTAAGACCATATAAATTCAGTCTTTTTACTATCACAAACAATCGAAAAGAGCTTTAAAAAAACAAGGAAATACATTAATATTTTGTAGACTTGGTAAAAGCATTCGATAAAATCAAAAGAAAACAGTATGGAGGGGCCTAAGAAGGAAGGGAATATAAATAAAAACAATCGACATAATAAAAGTGATGTATGAAAAAACGGTGAATATTTTAAGAACCCAAAATGAAGGATCGGCAGAGTTTGAAGCAAAAGAGGGCTTAAAACAAGGATGCGTGCTCAGTCCATTATTATTCTCAGTGGTTATAGATGGGGTAATTAAAGAAATAAAACAAAAAATGAGACCGTTTCACCTAGGCTGGAAGGCTAAACTGGAAAATGGAAAAAATAAACATAACTGAGCTAATGTTCGCAGGCGACATGGTCTTAGTCGCGGAAACAGAAAAGAACCTACAACATAATCTAGAAACTCTGAACCAGGAATTGGAAAAAATCAATATGAAAATAAATACAGAAAAAACTAAAACTATGATCGTTACAACAGAGAACAAAGGGCATAACATCACTTTAAATGGGCTTAGGTTGGAGCAGGTAGACAGCTTTAAATACTGAGGAGTGATCATAGAGACAAATGGAGGAATGGACAAGGAACAGGAAATGTGGAAAGAGTATTTAACAGTTAAAGAACAACATTTTTTGGAAACAGAGAAGTCCCTAAACGTACAAAAGTGGAAGTGGTAAAAAAGGTAGTAACTCTGGCACTTTTATACGGAAGTGAAACGTAGACACTCACAAATAAAAATAGTAGCCGAGTGAATGCAGCAGAAATTAGGTTTCTAGGAAAAAAGAAGAAATAACCAAAAAAGATAGAATCAGAAATGAAATATATAAAGAACAATAAATAAAGAGTTAAAACAAAAATACAAGAAAGACAGCTGGGATGGTTGGATCACATTTATAGGAAGAAGGAAGAAAGGTAAACCAGAAAAGCATATGAAGCAAGATCACAGGGAAAAACAAAAGAGGTAGACCTAGGAAAACCTGGCAAGACAAAGTTATAAAAGCAGCTACGGATAGAAACATCAAATGGAAAGACATAAGAAAGCTAGCAAAAGACAGAAAAACATGGAAAAAAGTCAGCACAACACAACTCAACAGTCCTACACCTAACAGTAGAAGGACTCATGGCTAAATAAAAATAATAAAATTCATAAAACTTGTCTATTAGTGCTTACGAATAGTTTGAATCTTTTAAAACTCAAACCCTTAAAATATCTCGCAATAACAAGAAATGGAATTGCCCCACTTTCAAAATAAACGGCTCAAATTATTTTCTAAACGAATAGACTCAATCTGTCAGATTATAGTTTTATACAAATAAAACCAAAAAAGTAATGAAAGCTCTTGTGCAATTTTTGTTTGAGAACAAGCTTATCATGATACGTTCAGGATTGAATGATTGATTTCAAAACACAATCCCAACTTGAACATGTACCTGTTGCAACGGGGCATTGCTCAATATTAATTGTAGACGAGTGCTCGTTAACAACGCGAAAAAAAATTGTACCGGGATCGTTAGCGACCATCTTTGTGTTCACCACACCCTGATTCAATTGCATGATCATATAAAGAACGTCTTGCTAAAATTGGATTGCATACAAACCTTGGCATTTTTATAAAACCGCTCTTTTGAACTTTAGTCTGGAATCTATGATAAATAGTTTTATTATTAACGCAAATGCTAATATGTACATTTATTAAAGATATCGTTGTGGGAAGGTAACTTATTATTGTTCTTAGACAGACGTTATCTCTTGTTTTCTAAGCGATCGTTGCATTCTGCAAAACACCATAATACGTTGTTAATTTCATTGTCTGTAGGCCATTAGGTTTTTGTGATGTAATTATTTATTTAAATTGCTTATCTATGTTGTTAGTTAGGCCAACTCTGTTACGATTTTTTAAAGAAATGCACATTTTTAATCATGCTGTTTGCTAATAAGTCCACAGTAATGAATATCCATCTTTTTGAATGTATGCACATCATACGGTTTCTCTCCCGGGATCGATCCCTGAATTCCAATCCATTTGATAGTTATTTACGTCACAAGAACGGAAAGTGGTACTTTACTGGACCAGTAGACAGTTTTTGGACGAGCCGTAGGCGAGTCCTGAAAGGATACGAGTTCAGTAAAGACACTTTACGGGTATTTTACGTGCAATATTTTTTCTGCGTCCGTCACTGACACCAAAATTACTATCGTCACTATCCATAATCAAACAATAACTTAACAAACTATAGGTGAATTCTCGCTTGGTGGTATAACGACGTTTGTTTTTTTTTTTTTTTTTTTATTGAGAGTTTAGGGCCGCTTCGACATCTGTGGTCACTAGCGTCCGGGAGGAGGGGGCGGGGAACAAGTAAAGGGTGGGTAAGGTGTAAGGTTAGGGTAGGTGGAAGTACTTTCACAGCATTTGCCTATAGTAGGTAGGGGAAACCACTTGAAACCCCTACGATGACAGAAGGCCGCGGGATTCGAACCCACGCCTCCCGATTTTAGTCGCTAGGTTGCATACCAACCAGCCACCGAGCTCGGTGGACGCTTGTTTGACAGCGCAAATCAACAAAACAACTCATCACCATGGCAACCAGTTACTTTCCGGCCTAGGCCGGTAAAGACAACTCATTACCATGGTAACTAGTTACTTTTTGGCCTGGGCCAGTAAAGAAGTATTTTCCAGACTGAAAATTGTCTAAGTAGATATGTGCAATTTTCAGGTTCAAATATTTACAGGCTTGAGGCTTTTTAAGGTACAACTAGTAATTTTATTTAAAATGTTGTGTAACAATACGTTAGTTGTGCGAAAATATGTGGGCTTCTGTGGACATATTTTTTAATTCTTGTCAATGATTCACGTTAAAACAATAAATTGTTGCTTAAGATTATTGTAACAGTCAAATAAATCCCAATTAAAACGTCGTTCCTTGGCGTTATCTTTGCAGATTTGACTACTTTATGTATACGTAACTTGTTTTTTGTTATTTCAAAAGACCACGAAACACACAAAACTAGTTAAATTATGCCCAGTTCGCTGTATCGGTAACCGTTTAAGGTTCGATCGGCCAAGAACGCGGCTTTCCCGAAATTAAATAAAATTCAAATGAGACGAATGTATAATACCTTCGTACTACCTTGGGCAAGTGTACGCAAATTTTTGAGCATAACATTTACATTTTCACTCATATTTGGTTGTTCGCGTTGGACTACGACGCCATTATAACAATTTATGACGTGGAGATCCAATGCAAACCGGATTGGTTTAGGTTTAGATAATCCAATTTGAAGGAAGACGTTTTAAACGAGTTTATAACTTCTATCTGGATTTATATCGATTTTAAATAAGGAAGCGGCGCAAATTATTAGTAATGAGTGTTATTAAAACGTTACAGACGAAGCGTAAATGTGTATGAAAGTTTGTTTAATTGAATGGATGTTATTTAGTAACAAACTGGAAATTCAAGTCAATGTAAACTCGCTTATTAAAGAAGGCAAGATTTTACTGAATGGTCTTGTAATATTCCATTATATTAATAACTCAGGTTTATCATCTAATGTACGATGCATAATATCAATGTGTTTTTATTGGCGAATACAAATATTAAAGAAAATTTAGCCAGCAATAGCAGATTTTAAAAAAATTTAAAAAAAGTGATTTCATTATGTGCAATATAATTTTCTTGTTTATTTCTAGCAATCTTATTTTGCTCCTCACAATTTTTATTTTATTAATTTAAATGTGACCTAAAATTTTGTGTTCTATCTGCAAGTTAAAAACTTGGACTACATCGATTTCCTATGTAAAATGAATATAGCAGGAAATAGTTAACCATTTCCTCCTTGTGGAAATTCAAACATTAACTATGGACCTTTTATCATGAAAGTGGTAAAATACATCCTAGAAAAAATTATTAAGACAAATAATTTACTCATAATTAAGTGTAAACTTTTTATTTGTAAAGAAAACCGGACCAAAACATGGGGCAAAGTCAAGTGAAATTGAAATTTACAATTCAATAGTTTGAAATGGTATAAGTCCATTCACGACCCAAAAACAAAAATATTGGTTTAGTAGATTCTCAAAAACATATTTGCTTAATAAATATACGTATATTTCAATTCATAAAATGGTGGGTGAATTATAGTAAACTCTATCAGTATTTTTAAATCGTCAAAAATTGCAAACCCTTAAACATCTCGAACAAAAGATCAATGGATTATGGTAAACGGTCCATATTATTATTTTTATCATTTCAAAGTATTTATAACAGTAGTTGGGTGAATGTAAGTTCCATTTTACCTCGAAGGTGGATAGTTTTGATCGTGTCTTCTTGATTTTATTGTAAAATCTAATCTTAAAACCATCAAATTAATATAGAAAACATGAGCTGTACTTGGACCGAAAAATAAGTAATCAGGATGCATTTTTAGCTCATAGACAATATAAAAACAGACCCCAAACGTAGAAAACGACCTTTTCTAGACGAAATTGTAAATCGGTTTTGTTACACAGTTTACAAACAACTATTTTAAATGCGTATGCTAACAACTAGAATAAATTTTCCATAAATAATACGATAAATAATTAATCTGTGATCGAAGTAGTGTTCCAATTACATATTTGCTATTTTGTTATCCCAGTGTGTTTATTTTATTCACAAAAATATGCTCGTTTACATTTCTGTGTTGTGCAACAGCAAAATAACGTAAGTTACATAAACTTTGCGTTTGTGTAGGAAGAGAAACAAAATATTTTGGTAGGAAACGTTCGGGTGAACTTTTTGCCGCTCGCCCGGAACAGGTGCCATACTATTCAGCCTAGAACTGAAGTAGCCTCGCACACTGGTTCTATATCCCGGTCAAACCTATAAACACAGCCAGCCACCTCGTCGAGAACGGCAACAGAGTAGAGTAAAAGTTTGAACGGCAACGTCGCATATCGATCTGCCACCCGCATTTTATGGGTAGTAGGGGAAATTCATCATCGGTCACGTACGAAATCACACGAGCTTTCCCCCCCCCCCTCAACTCCTCCAACCCGGTAGCAGTGAAACTTCGCTGTTTGAGTTTAAAATTAATAATACCTGAAAGTTTCATAGATAACTTAAAGTTTCATTCCTGCTCCAGTGTACTATTGTTGCTTATTAATGAACCTGAAAAAAAAAGGTAGACCTGCAGTTAAGGCCATTAAATTCATTCATAATAATCGTATAGAAGGATTTCGATAGTGTTTTGTTTTTACGTGTAGTCATTTGTTTCACACAAATATGCATTTAAATTTAAAAATGCAGGCGTTGTTTCATATCATGATCTGTTTTTGAGGCACAAAATCTTTAGAGATACCGTAAAAAGCGTATTTAAAGTCACTTGTTTATTACATATTTAAAACAAATTAATTACTGTTATCCAATGGCTACTAGATGTATTTTATTATTTTAATTTCCAAGTATTATGTCTTCATTACTTAGTAAATTGGAAAGTGAAATCCTTGTAGATTACATTCTATATGTTTAACTAGTAAAAAAGTTTAATATCATCCATTAACATTTCTTTGAAGTAATTATTTCCTCGTTTAAAAATTGTTCATAGCTCTTTCGTGTACAAACTATTGGATGAAAATGTAACATTTGTTTATTAAATATATAATTAGTAAGTGATTTAGGTAACTAATTATGATTGAGATAAACTGGTTGATTTTAATAGATATGTGGTTAAGAAAGCTAGAAATTACAGGATTCTTCTTTAACATAACTACATATGTCTCATTCTAATGTCTTTGTATAGGTATTTTTAGTATTTCAAATAAATTCGTGTTCTCATGGTATGTAAAATGTCTCCATCGCCAGAGTTGAAGACTGGAAATATACTGCTCAAAACAAATAAGGAATATCTAAAAGTTTGCAATAAACACCTAAAATACCTATGCCGTAATTGCTCTGAGCAGTGTAGTTATGAATACAGGAGTAACTTACAAAAAAGGCGTATCAGTAGTGGGTATGTTGTTTTTTAAATCACACTGTACGTAAAAGAAGGAAATTATTTTACTGTATTTCACGTTTTAGCAATGTCTAATGAGAAATATAATACTGCTCAAAACAATTGAGGGATGTTTTAATTGCTTATTGCAAACTTTTAGATATCCCTTAATTGTTTTGAGCAGTGTATATTATATGTTATTGCAAACTTTTAGACAACCCTTAATTGTTTTGAGCGGTGTATATTATATGTTTATTGCAAACTTTTAGATATCCCTTAATTGTTTTAAGCAGTGTGTATTATATGTTTATTGCAAACTTTTAGATATCCCTTAATTGTTTTAAGCAGTGTGTATTATATGTTTATTGCAAACTTTTAGATATCCCTTAATTGTTTTGAGCAGTGTATGTTAGATGTTTATTGCAAACTTTTAGATATCCCTTAATTGTTTTGAGCAGTGTATATGATTTATGTTTATTGCAAACTTTTAGATATCCCTTAATTGTTTTGAGCAGTGTATATTATATGTTTATTGCAAATTTTAGATATCCCGTAATTGTTTTGAGCTGTGTAATTATAGTTATTTGCTGCTAGTGCAATTACAAAATTATTTGTTAGATCGTAATCACCTTGTTATGGCACGGATCATTAGTAATGTATTGAAGGTGACCCAAAAATTGATTTCCGTAACTATGAATAGCCGTCTAAGTGGTTATCGCTGTCCAGTCAGACCATAATTAATATTAAAATGACATTGACAACCGTACCCCATCACAAATTCATCAGACACAGAAACTGGAGCAAACGGCCAATAAAAGCTTAACAAATTATTTAGGTACTCCGTTATTGGCGAGTTAAAATAGCTTTGGAACGCAAATATTTAGACATTTTCTAGTTGGTTTATGTAATTTGAATGGAGTGTGTATGACATGTTGCGTCACGACCGTGGATCATTTGCGTTTGTTTTTTTAAAAACCTTATTCAACGTTGTTGGATAATGCTGAGGATTTTTCTTCCGTGAGATTTGCTGATGCGGTAAACCTCAAGTAAAAAACGTTTACGCGGATAGAAGCCTCAAAATTTTTAGAAGTCCGGAGTTGATTAGTAATTATTTTGTTGACTGTCGTACATCAACAGAATCGGAAAGACGGAGAATGGTTCAAGTCCAAAAAAGAAATGCACTAGTAGTTGATATAGCCAACCATTTTTTTGATTTAGAATAAGTAAAATACGTTGAAGGAATTCACATTTTAATATCGCAGGTTAAAGTCAAGAATAGAGAGAGAGTTGAAGTGCAAGCAAACATTTTTCTCTCTGACCTCCAATCATTTATTATCTTGGAAGTTCGACATCTTGTTTTTCTAAACTACAATTTTCAAAATAGTAAGTATTTATAAATTAAACGATTGTTTTTATTTCTGCAACTAAACGATCAACTTCTCCATCCCTGGTGATAGTTCATGTGTTGGAGTTCTCAGTTTCTTTTGTTTGCATTGCGAATCTTTTATAATTTCTGACCTGGATAAGGTTCTAGTTATTTAACTACCATTGTTTATAAGGTTGCTCTGCGAACGCATCCCTCGTTTGCCTGCTGTGTCCTTACAATCCTAGTTGGGTGTTAAATTGCTGAGCTGTTTTTTTTGCATTCCTTTTATTTCCGAGTTTCCGTAAAACATCTCACACTTTTTCTTCTTCCTATATCCTTTCGATATTCGTTGGATCTTGGATGGTTTATCTTCCTATAACCATATATTTCCTGAAAGTCCTCTACTTTCATCTAAACCTTTTCACCAGTTTTCTGCTCCCTGCATCCTTACCGTCTTCATAGGATGTTCGATTATACGTCTATACCCCTTAATGCCTGCTTCTTTCCTAAGTGTTCTTTCACCTTTAACGTCTTCCACGTTCTTTGCTTCTTGCATCCTTACCGTCTTCATAGAGTGTTCGATTATACAACCGCTCAATGCATTTCGTTTTTTCCTGACCATGAGCCTTCTATTTCATCTAAAACGTCTTAAACGTTTTCTGCTTCGTTCATCCTTACCGTCGTCGTTGAATTGTTTAAATGCCTTTTTCCACGAAATTTCCTTCTTTCATGGATCTTCTGCTTTGACCTAAAACGTTTCACCTTTTTGTCTGATCCCTCCATCCTTACCGTTTTCGCTAGGTCTTGGATTGTTGAATTATCTCTTTCCATACAGTTCCCTTTTTCCTTAGTCTCCCCTCTTTAGCTAAGATAACTCATGTTTTTAGCTTTTCATATCCTTGGATTCTTCGTTGGGTCTTGAATTGCTTAACAGCCTCTTTTACTTGTCTTCTGAATCATCTCTTTACAAGATCTCGTAATTTCTGCTTCCTGTGCCCTTACAATATTTGTTGGGTATGGGATTGTAAAGCTTCCTCTTTTCATGTATGCCCTTTTCTGGGAAGTTTCAGCTATTTATCATTCTTATCTTTTACGAACCATCGGTCACTCCATTAATATGTGTTATACCTTAGTAGATTCTTTATTAGACCGTTTCTAGTACATCGGGTGAAGTTTTTGAGTTTCAATATGAAAGTGCAGATTTCTTTAAGAATGTTATTCGTTGACTGTTAGTATTTATTTTCCAGCTAATGGAAAGGTTAATCTTGATATTTTTCAAGTACATAAACGATTTTATCATGCTTTTATTCTAATTAGTCGATGTGTTCGACACGCCATGTGTGTTTATTTTTCTCCGCAGTTTTAATTAAGTCCGTTGCTGTAGGGAATACTCGTCCATCAAAATATGTCTGTTGGTGTTTGCGATTTGCTACAAGAAATGACTGGAATTATTTATACATTTGTGTCCTTCCCCGGCGCAATCTCGTCGAATGATCATTTAATGAGATTTCCATCGATTTGTTTGTATTTGTGTAGCAAATGAGCTTTTGTATCGTTCTCCCGTTTGTATTTGCGTGTGTATCTCCGGCGAGCGGCGTGCACGGTCCATCAACTCCAGTAGCAACAACAGTTCGAACATTATAATGCTGTTTTGTTATGTCGATGCTTTTTATGTGCTGCTATAATAATCTCGTTCTAAGAATACTCGGTTATTTCTGTTTTTCGAAGCTCATTTTTCTTGTTTTCTTGTCGGTCTGTTCCGACACGTCACGTGTCTGACGCAACGTAATTTTTATTAGCGGTGTATTATAAGAACTCGAAACGAAAATACACAATGAAATTGGATGTTTTTAATAAAGATGCGACTTTATCTTGACGAATAAATAAATTTTTAATTTCATGCTTTACATAATCTTTATCATTATCCAAAGGTTTTCTGTGCGTTTCTTGTAAGTTATGAATGTTTTGCTTTTAAAACAAGGGAGATAAAGAATTGAAGAATTGCTCTTGGAGCGCTTTATAGTTTATAAGATTTTCTACCAGGTCCACAGTCGAAAATCGACCAGTGTTAATCAATCAGCCTGGTGTGCTTGGGCAACATTTTTGTGTCAATTTTGCCTTAAGATGCGTGTTAACACTTTGTCCCTTTTTGCCATTTGGACAAATTTGTGGCGTGTATCATTCTTCTTCTACTTCTTAATCAAGTCCTCTTGTACCTTTCGGTGTCGAGGTGTGTTTTCTTAGTTCTTGATTATGTTTCTCCATTCCTGTCTCTCATTGGCTAACTATGGCACAAATCTTCAGCTGACTCCTTTTACTAGTTCTTTCTAGTCTGTCTTACTTCGTCTTCCCATTTTGTTCTTGGTCTGCCTCTACTACTTTTTCCCTCAAACTTCGTTTTTCATTCCAATTTTGCGTACCTCCTCTCTGGCATACGTATTAGAACCATTTGTTTGTTTTCATATATTTCTCTGTCCTTCACTCCTAGGATTTTCCTGATTATATCGTCGCTAATCGTATCAATTTGTCTACATCCTTAAATTCTTCTCAAAAACCTAAACTCCTTCGTCTGTATCCTTCGTTTTTGTGTTAATTTATAAATTAAATAACACTGAGCATTAGATAATATGCAAATGACGAAGAACTTAGACTAATTCTATCGATGTTAGTGGAAAAACGTCACTTACCTAAAGACATTTGTCTGTGTTATCTAATAACTTAAGCACTTCATTTAAGTTTTTCATGAAAATGTGTGGAAAATTTTTAATCTAAAACACGGCAAATTCAATTGTTTTAGCAGATTCATTAAATCCAGAGATAATTTTTGTACAGAAATTGACTAAACATTGATCAAAAAGTCTGCTCCAAAAATGTAAAACTTGACACTCAATCTAAGACAAATAATATTTAATTTCCTTCGTACAAAATAACACAATTTTCAAGTGAACCCACATAGTCTCAATTCTTTGTCATTTTGGTGTTAAATTTGACACTGCACTTCTTACTGTGCGAAGTACCAGTAATCTGAATAGAAGATAATCACTTGGAGCAGCATTTGAAGAGTGTGTTAGATGTGAAAAGAATTTCCAACCGAAATCATGGTTATTTTTGAGTAACTTACGTCTTGGTCTTCAGTTATCTTCTAGCAATAGTTCACGGCATTATCATGTTTTGACGATCTAAATTTTAATCTAATGGCTATAACTGAATTTTACTGAAGTCAGCTTGATAACTTGTATCAAGTTCTTAAACCGAACCTATATTTTTAGGAAGAGAGGTATAATTCACCAAGTTAACTCAGGAACACTTAATACAAAAGTTACTCAAAAATTTCATGATCTTGATTGGAAACTCTTGTGACATCCACCATACTACCAAGAGGTTGTTTCAAATGATTATCATCTATTGATATCATCATGATATTTTTCAAATTTTCCTGTTTCTTGATTTATGAAGTTAAAATTAAAACGATGGTTTAATGGTTACCCTGTTATAAACCAGTAAACCATCGTTGTAATTTTAGATATCATCATGGTAACAAGATCTTCTGGGAGAAAATTGCATAAACCATGAAGATGCCAAAACAGACTTAAAAGAATTCTTCAGGTCAAAACCCTCTTCATTTAGAACCACATCAAGCATAGAAAATTTTAAATAAAAATTGCTTTTTCGTATTCTGATGTCTGTACAGTATCAAAGTTTTTGCAGCTTCGTTATTTATTTTTACTTGATTTATTAAGATCAACTTTCTCACCGATAAAGCATCGTGACGGTAAGAAACTGTTAAGAAATTATACTGCAAGAAAAGTAACAAATTTTTATTAAACAAGTACGATTATCTTTATGCATATAAGGTTTGTTCCAACAAGCCATTTAAAACCAATTCATGGGTTAGTACATGAACTGGTTTATTCGCATGCGTAAACTATGTACTAATAAATGTATTGCCCAGTATTAGCCATTGTTGGAATGCTTTTACGACTGGCCTAATGACATGTGTGTCTATTGGGTTCATAGAAATGAGCGCGTCGCAAGGGTAAACACCTTAAAAATCCAGTACTAAATGGGATTGGAAGGGCGATGCATAGCTACCAAAGCTCACGTTAGTTATGAACAGCGCATGCGTTTAAAAATCCCGGCAACAATTCATCCTCTAGTCCATGTACTGTTTTGATCGTTCTCAAATGAATTGATTTAAGATGTGATGGAACGAATGACTGACCGTCCGGTAAACTGTCAGAGACTGATCGAACGCGATATTGATACTGCGCAAAATTTTGACAGTATGTCGCATGGTCCGTGGACTTGTTGGAACAAACCTAGTATGAAACTGTAGGGAAATTGTATTGCAAGAAAAGCAACAAATTTTTATTAAACAAGTAAGTATAATTATTTCTTTACTGATTCACTCACATCAGCTAAACATCATAAACGAAGTAAGCGTTACTTAAGCGATTTTTGAACCCTTTTAATATAAAAAAAGCTAAGCGTTCTTAGTACTTACTCCCCTTTTACATACTTCTTGCCTGCAGCAAAACTTCAGAACGTACGTGATATATAATTATACTTAAACTCATTCGTATCGTGTAACGTACTACGGATGTTACAGATTTAATATGACTGTAATTATAGATGGCAGGTTAATGCGTTTAACTAACAGCTAATAAAATAATCAAACTAGCTTTTTTCTTCGCTAGATCAAATTAAATCGACGAAAATGCTTCATGACATGCTCTCTAAAGTAAAATAACCATACTAGGATTTAGGAGATTCGCAATTTCATGCTAACGAAGGTGTTGATTGCTGTATTGTTTATTTTATATCACTATAATTCCTTGTTAACTTGACTGTAACTGGTTTATTTATTACAATTTTAATTAGCAACCTTGCTTATTAAGAAAATCCGGGTTCGGAAGATGACTGTGACTAGTTTTTTCGCGTGGTATGATTAGTTTAGCCTTGCTCGCTGTGAAAATTCGTTTTGCGAAGCCAACGAAGACTTTTTTTGATTGTTCAATTAATATGGCCGCGTTGCTATGGTATTTTTGGTCTTATTTTAGAACTGTTCTCAATCTTTTTATTTTTAAGTACTGGATTCGTATTGTTTCTGTTATTTCATCTAGCAGTAATTGAGTTTCTTGTTCCACTCGCTTATTGAAGGCGCTAGAGAGTAGGTTTAAATTTGGCAGAGTTGCCTAATTCTTGCTGTATGTAATAACATCAAAACCGATTTCAGATATCTGCAACCATTTTCATGAAAACTGAAAAAAGCTAAAACTTCGTTTTGACTAGTTTTTTTTTCTAAAACATTTAGATTTCCTAAGAACTTCATTGTAGCAACTTTTTATTCAGTATTTAGTAGTTTTATCAACTAATCGAAGCGGTTTTGAAATGTTGACTTTAGTGTTTCTTTTTTATGACCGCCATATTTGATTTTACATCGTTTTTTTTTTTCGATTACAAGAATACAGTTTCAAAATAGGTTTTGTGTATTAATGAGAAAAATATGTTAGTAAAAACTCTGTTTACACAATCAAGATAAAGTTGAAAAGAAATCAAAAGTTCTTACTTTCGTGAAAAATTTACTATTTGTAGTCTTTTTAGCTTATTGTCAGCAAATGCCTTTTGTCGAAGTGTACTGTAATATGATACTAATTCATAATAAATAGTAGGTATATTACAAAACAAGAGTTGTACGCCGCACATCAGCGAGTGCGTTATTGCTTTACAAGCCAAGTTTTGAACTATACTTTTTCTACGATCACATAATACTCGTACATACCATGCTATCTGTTTTTTGGCTGATAGTAAATGCACTTTACGTACGCTGTTAACTGTCAAGTTTGACGTTAGTCTACTTTGACATTTCTAGACAAGTGTGTTTTTTTTTAAATTGAGAGTTTAGGGACGCTTCGACACTAGCGTCCGGGAGGAGGGGGGCGGGGAACAAGGAGAGAGTGGGTTAGGGTGTAGGGGGGAGTAGGGTAAGGGTAGGTGGAAGTACTGTCACAGCATTTGCCTATAGTAGGTAGGGGAAACCAACTGAAACCCCTACGATGACAGACGGCCGCGGGATTCGAACCCACGCCTCCCGATTTTACTCGCTAGGTTGCATACCAACAACCAGCCACCGAGCTCGGTAGTGTGCTTTTTGCTTACCGTGCGTAAGGACTCACTTATGCTACGCATGTAGGATGAGTTTGACGTGAGCCTACTTTGATCATTTCTAAAAAAAAACTGCGTTTGCTTACCGTGCGTAAAGACCCACTCACTATGCGCGCAGGTTGTACAGTAATAGTCATTGACAATAGCGGTCGTATTGAAAATTGAATTAAAAGTACAAACGTGAACGCTAAAATATTAATCAAGTCTGTGCAACACTTAGTTTTCTCTTATTTTTATAAAACGTCAAGGATCTGCGAATCTAGTCCGCTATGTACAGAAGGATGCGACCGCTTTGTTTTTGTTAAATTAATCTTTAACCTTGCCTACCGAGATAATTTTTAATTCTGAGCCAGGTTTTTATATCAACTGAAATCTTGGCTTAAAATGTGTGTTTTTTTTTTTAGTTCTGTTGTTTTTATAAATACTAATTGATTTAACTCTTGCGTGTTATAATTGTTTATTTCGAGGCAACGCTAGTCTGTTTACGAAACACTTCGTAATGGGATTATCTGGCCAACGTGAGTTAACAAAAATTATAATTAATCATGAAATTTCGTTGTGTCATTTTCAAGTCGAACAGTAATAGGCGTTTAAAAAACAAACTTCGTTACGTAATTTAGCAGTAGGTTAGTGAGTAAAAAACAACGTACAGCGTTGATAAATAAACAAAGCATCACTTGTTAACACCACACCTGAAAATATATATTTAGTTTAAGTAATACATCTGTGCGAGGTCAGAAGTACCGCTGGCCTCGATCGATAAAGATATGTAACATATTTATATATATGGCAATTTCAGTTTTACACAATCAGATATGTTAATAACTAAATAAGGCTGACATAATGTTTACTTAAAAAACAGCGTCATGTCGTATTTATAGTTTAATATCTAACACGAGTAACTATTATGTATTCATGTTAATTTAAGCTTAAACACATGCACTCAAACAAAATGCCACGAGAGTATGTGATTAAATAAATAAACAAATTAAATGATCTTTAAATCACGTCTTGAAAAACACAGTTGAATTAAATCTAGCATGTCATTATGTAAAAACGAATACAAGCTTAAAATTAAAAAAAAAAAATGAAAGTTTCTTGATACTATAAAAATATTTATTTGTGGTCCTTCGAACCGGATACATTTGCATTTTGAGTAGCCTTCTTGATGTGTGACAACTGCCACTTAAATAGACAACTATCAATCAAACAATGAAACTGTATTGGTTTGCCCGCGTAATATATTCATGCGCTCGACGTTTTGGCCAGCTCTCCCTGGCCATTATCAAGAGCTTTGATGAAAAAATGATTAACTGTTTGAATAAAAAGTAAACATTGTCACAAAAATTATTGTCACTTTCTGTGCATTATTTATTTATACCAATAAGAATTTCCATTTTTCTTATCAAGGAAATTCGTTTTTTTCGTAAGCTCTGGTTTACTTTGATAACATGGTTCATTATCCAATTAGACTTAATGATTTTTAGTTTATAGTAAGTAATCGTGGACGATCAATATATTTGATACAACAGTATTATAAATCCCTATAAAGTTGTGACTATATTTTTTAGCTTATTGTGTAAAGTAAAGCCAAATATCGTTAAAAGCACTGCTCAACTTTCTATTCGTTTAAAGAAATCCAGTATGCTGCTGTGCTGACCAATTTGGTACCGTTCAATTAAAGTAAAATACCTTATTCTTTGTCACTCAATCTTTATTTCATTCAAGGCTGAAATTTAACTAAATGTCAGTTCAGTTTATTACCTGTCATACAAAAATAGAATCGGTTTTATTTTGTACTTCCAATTTAGGCATCAATTAATACTGTCTGGTTTTGTTCGTTGGGTTAAAAAAGTCTGTTTCAGTTAACGTTGCGATGCAAGTAATGGTGCGAAATTTTAAACGATTTTTTTGGGGTAAATTTAAATACTTCATTTAAACTTTTGATTGACAGACTTTTTTAGTTTATATTGTACACTCAGCTTAAAATATATTGTTTTAATGTGCTCTCATATCAAGCCGTATACGATTATAATCACGTGCAATTAGTTTCAATACCACTTAATTGTCCAATCTTTAAGAATCGTTCAGAAATGACGAAAGTTTTGTAGCTGTATGAGGAACACTACTTATTTGGTAAAAATATTGGAATTTCTTATGGTCTTGTTCAACCTTTTTGCAGCCTCTGTAAACAATCGTTCATTCCATATTATTCACAATATAAGGACTAATTTGATTCTTTCTGCCTTTCTTTATTCTTGCCTCACCATTAAAGACCTACATACTTTGTTTAATCTGATGAAATTATTGAAACTAGTTACTCAGCCATTAAAAAAGCTATAGTTTTCAGGGACAGCTCGTAACAACTTGCAATGGAGAGGCTGTAGCCACAAATGTAACAAAAAATTTCGCTATGGACGGGCGTAGAAACGTCCCAAATTTTTAATTTAAATTTTCTCGCTCGGAGGTAAACGCAATTACAATTTTAGTTTTCGTCATTAACTTTTTCTCGAAAAAAGAGATCGAGGATGCGGGGTCCGTTTTTTGATACCTCTTATAGTTACCGAGATTCCCTATGAAAACATCGAAATTTGCCCACCCTGTACAAAAAGAATCCAAATACCATTTTTAGCAACTCGTTCTTGTTCAAAGTTGATAATATCAATACAAAGACGTTCCAGACACTAAACATACATGAAATGTCAATTCTTATGAACGTTTAATTTTCTTTTATTATGGTCTTTGCCTTAAACACCCGGAAGTAGCGACATTTACGGGCCTAAGTGTGAAATTCTTGCACTACTTGACCTGAGCAAAGCACACACTTTTCAAACACCGAACAATAAAATCGTGTAGATTTTAGCCGGTGAATATCCTTTCCCTATCGTGTAATAATACAGTTGTTCTCGGATATTAAGCACAGACAAAAAACATTATTTACACAATTATATACATTTTGTTGTTCCTTTGTTCTTTTCCCATAGCTGGTATCCCTGCGTACCAGGTGAAACCAGGCGGGCAGACGGATACATCGTTGCCACCATTAACAGGAAGTAGACTCAATTGGGCAGATGCGAGCAGTCACATGTAAAAAACGAAAACAAAGAAACTGGCGTTGCATTTTCTAATTTAAATACAGCTATAATGAATTTTTATGTAATTTCCGTAGCCACGGTTTGCATTTTTATCATCGTTTTGTAGTTTCATACACTGTGCTAACGCAACATAGGAAATCCTATGCTGAGACCTATTCAAATATTGACTTATTTGATTATTGTTCAACAACATTCCTTTGAGATTTTTTAAACGCCACTGCGAGAAGAGCAATTCAAGCATTTTTTTAATAACTTCCTTAAAAAATATTTAACGTATTTCCTCTGTAAAGATAAGTAGACGATATATTTTTTGGATAACAAATAAAATAGTTATGAAATGTTTTCGTAAATACTTTTTTTTGGAGTAAACAAGTATGCCATAAAGCAAATAACAAAATAATTAAATCTACCAGTTGTCTACTTGTCAGTTATGGAAATTATCTCATATTTTGTGTTTTATTGAGGTTAATAAACGCTTACAAATAAATTTGTGACGCGGAAAGCTCGATTTATGAAGAAAAAAAAAACATTGGTACAAGTCCTGGCACAAAAATAACAATACTAACTCTAAAGCCATAGAACTTACGTAAAAAAAAAAGAGACTATTTGACCTTTAATTTGGATTCGAGATTCTTCTAGTTAGTTCGCTTTGCTTATTATGACTGGACGAGTATTTAAAAATTACAGAAAATGTTAACAGAAAACCCGTCAACAAAAATTAGGAAAAAAATAACAAAAAATTATTATAAATAATTTTTTCCAGGATATTTGAAGCCTATACGTATAATAAAATTTATTAGGTTAGTGCAAATGGTAGCAGATTTGTTGAGAAATTAAATTAATACTACACTTTTAATTTCACATAGCTTTAAAATACACTACAGTATACTGAGTGTAAGAATTGTGTACCTACACCTTTTTAAAATCACAATTGACCATAATTATAAGTACAAAAAAAAAAATGAAACTATGGAGTGCAATTTGCGACGAGTTTCTAGAAGTTATTGAAGATACAAAATGGTTTGTCCAAATAATTAGCCAATTTTTTAAATTACGTTTCATCACAATTCAACGTCTTACACAGGGTGTTTTTGAAATATTTCGCAAAACTTCGAGAGGTATTTCCTTATCGAAAGTTAAGAGAGGGTTTTATACAAAAGTTTTTTCTTAGACGTCTCCTTTCGGAGTTACACCCTCCCAAAGAGGAGCGGTAAAATTAGATTTTCATTTTATTTCTCAAATTTGGAGAATGACTTGGTAGATGTTTTATACTTATTGAAAGGTTTCCCATAGTAATATTTTCAATCATCTCTCACCTTCACAGGGAGCTAAAGTGCAACCCCTGTTGGTTTTTTTATTAGTACTTTTTAAAGGCTGGAAATTTTGCAATTTAAAAAATGTTCTTTGAAAGCTTGATTTATTGTTTTAAAAAATGTATTCTTTTAATTTTCCTGTAAAACGTACCGTTTTTGAGTAAAAAATTAAATGAGTGAACAGGCACCATTAAATGTTCTAAAATAAAACGATTCATTTTGGTGGTTACCATGGTTTGTTTATGTTCATATAATATGTTGAGTAGAATTGACAGGTTTTATCGTGTTTTCACCTCTCAAACTTCAAAATGAATTACAGCCGTCAATTCTACCCATATCTACCCAATACGATCATAAACAAACCATGGTAACCACCAAAATCAATCGTTTTATTTTAGAATACCTATTTAATGATGCATGTTCACTCATTTAATTTTTTACTCAAAAACTGTAGTTTGCAAGAAAATTTAAAGAAAAAAAAATCTCAATAAATCTAGCTTTCAAAGAAAATTTTCAAATTGGCAAAATTTCAACCCTCCAAAAAATTCAGATAAAAAAAAACAACAAGGTCGCACTTTTCAGCCTCTTGTGAAGGTGGGAGATTATTAAAAATGTTACTATGGGAAACCTTTCAATCATTATAAAACATCTATCAAATGTCATTCCCCTACACACCTCCAAATTTTTAAATTTTTTTTTACAAGCAATCTGCCCAAGGACAATGAGCTCTCGTTGTGACTTGTTTGACATTATTTGTAGCCTAGCTCCTGTGAACGTTGCTACCTAAATATAGTTTTTTATAGTTATGTCTTATGTTATATTATAATCTCCAAATTTAAGAAACAAAATAAAAACCTAATTTTACCGCTCGTGTTTAGGGGAGTGTAACTCCGAAAGAAGACGTCTAAGGGAAAAAAATTATATACAAGCACCCCTTAATTTTCGATAAGGAATTACCTCCCGAAGTTTTTCGCTATATTTAAGAAACACTCTGTATAAAACAAATAGTAGTAGAAAAATTCCATCGAAGTAAATTTTAAAACAATTGAGCTATATTGCATAGATATTTTGTTTTTTGTACTGAAATAGGTATGTTATATGTGCAAGCTTTCGTTTGTTTTCGGACTTCGGGTCCCTTAATATATGCATGTTTACATTTATCTTTTTTGGTCGTTTTTCGTAATTATTATTCTTGGTAGTGAATCATCGATCGATACCACGGCACCGACAGCATATGCTAATACAAATATTCCGCTATCATATCTTTTTTGGACATGCTCATAATAATAAACAAAAGTGAGTGCTGTTCGGAAGGTTCGCCCGATGTTTTTGTTTTTTTAATACAACAAAGATATAACGCATGAGGTCAATTAGTTTGCTTATATCTTGCGTTCATGGTCGTGGCGGTAATAAAAAAAAAACAAGGGGCAGGTGTTTGTATGTTGGAATTTTAATTTAATCTCGTGGCACGTGGTTTTACATACGATGCGCATGTGTTTTGTATTGTTCGATCTTGAAAAAACTGTGTAAATATGTCTTAAGAGTAACGTAAATACAATACATTGTTTCTGTAAATGTAACAAGTAGTTTCATTGTTATTATGGAAGATAATGTACCAAAATAGAATAATTGTGTTCATTGAAAGTGTTATACAGGGTGGACCAAATTCGAATGTTTTACGGGGTATCTCGGTTACCGTAATAGATAGCGAAAATCTGATTTCGGTCTCTTAGGCTATTTTTTTGAGAAAATAACGCCTATGAAATCAGATTTTTCATATCGCTTTCCATTTTGGCACTGCAGACGAAAAATGAAATTTCATCATTTTTGAAAATTTGCTGTAACTTCTTTATTTATTAAATTAGAAAAAAAATTTGTAGAGGTTTTTTATACAGATTTTTATGCTTAATTTAAAAACAAAAGTAATTTTTTCTTAGCCTCCTTGACTTTTAAGATATGGAGTAAAGTTACATTTTTTAAAATGGAAACCGTAGTTGGCCATGACTTTATGTGAAAGAGTATTTTTTTAGCTTTTCAAAAATATATAGTTTTATATATTTTTTTGCAAAAAATTGCCGAGATATGGCTAATTTTGTAATTCGGTGTATTATTCTTTATACTCACGAATAAGTTTAACAACCACTCCGATGTTCGACTATTGGAATTGATGCCATTTTCCGAATTTATTCCACCTTCAAAGCAACTTCATTTGAAGTGTTACTAACAAGGTATTTTAATGATTTATTATTATTAGATATTATTTATTTGAGATTGGGAGATCAATAAGTAGCACTTTATAATATCTTCATATGCTATTCTCCTACCCCAAATAAGGCCACCTGAGGGGCTCAAAGTCCTCTAAATCTTCACTGATAGCTACTGCTTGTTGCTGCACTATTTATTGTTAATATTTTCTCCCTGCTTTTAAATACCAGTGTCATAATGACGTAAATTGGAAACAAAATTATTTCGATTTTATATAATTATTTTTTTATAAATTAAATCCGTTGTGGCAGTACTAGATGTAAATATTTTGGGCTAAAATTTTAACACAACGTTGCTGATGCCATAGAGCGCCAATTCCATGCCAAGCGAATTAGATTAGAAAAACTTTTTTTTTGTGCAAGTATAAGAACGATCCACCCTAATATACATAGTTAATAAAAAGAAAAAACACAGAAAAATGATATTTAAATATAACATTTTATAAAGTCAGCATCATTTAAACTCCATAGTAAGCTTTAGAAATCAGAACTTTTCTTAATTTCTTCTTCAATTCGCGGGTGGGAAGATTTATTAAACTCTCAGGTGATGTGTTAAATTTATTATATTGCAATAATTGTGGAGGCTACATTTTTTTTAAGATAGGTATATTTGAAGCAATCGGGTTTTAGGTTTTTTTTATGTCTGGTATTGGCTGCATGATTTCTTATATTCTCTTCGAACAGATCTACATTATTTTTTACGAAAAGGATGGCTTCGAGGATAAATAGGCCGTAAAAGGTTAATATTTCTTTGTCACGAAAAGTGTCTTTACAGTGATCTCGGTAGTTTAGACCAAATGAAGACAACGATCGTAATCTTGTAAAAATCTGTATCTTAAAGAGCGTTTTTTACTTGGGATAAAAGAACCTTGATACACGAAGAGTTCCTTCAAGCATTTAGTCTAGTAAAAAAACAATATTGCAGGTGACATTCTTTAAATGGTTGATACATAACTGGAATACCAATTTACTTAAAGGCCTCATAAATGAAGCAGTGTTAAAAAATAATTAAACTGCAACGTTTAAATTTATTAATATCCGCATGCCTCCTTTTACCTTTATAGCAGGAAATTATAGTTTTTAAACGGTTATGTGTCGCAAATTACATATAGTATAGAACAATAAAGTAATATCCCATTAAAATTAATGTTGCGAATATAACGAAAGAAGTTACTTAATGCAGTGTGTAATTATAAATAAGTGTATGTATGTAAAGTTAAAAAAAATATATATGCTTGTAAGACAAACACTGATTAAGCTAGATTGAAAAAGGGAAACGTTTTTTAACGTACGTAGATGCTTCAAAGGCCTTTTTTGCGTTTGGTGGAATGGGAAATTACTGTCATTATATATCCGTGTTTTACTAATTAAACAGGCATGTGCATATCTTAACCAAAAAAAGTTGCAGTAAAAAGAATATTTATGCTGTTCACAAACTTGATTTCGTTTTAAGTAAGGGGATAATGCAATAAGAAACGAATTTCGAAGGTGCTGTATCAAAAATCAATTATTGTCACAGTATGTCTTCAAAATGAACAAAACGATTATTCGCCTGCTAAACACCGTCTTAATTCGTATGTTTAGTGTTATTAAAATTATTTTTTCTACGACCACCAATATAAATTACTCTTACCGTACAGCCTGCATGCATAGTAAGTGAGTACTATCGCACGGTAAGCAAAAAGTACAATTTTTTAAAGAAATGCTCAAAGTAGTCCCACGTCAAAATTGACAAGACAACGTAATTACATGTGTATATTAAAAAAAAGTCGTTAAAATCGTATGTATTATGTGATCGTAGAAAAAGTAAGCTACATAACACGAGTTGTAAAGCAATTACGCACTCGTGGAAATACGCACATGCCTGACCAAGTACAATTATAGTAATATTTCACCTCGCAGTTATCTCTATGAAAGCGTAGATTTAAAATTGGTCAATAAATTTTATCTATCTGCTTTTGTTTTCTTATTTTAACGTCAATTTCCTTATTTTTAAATACGGGTTATAGTTGGCTGTGACACCATGAAAAAGAGATTTTTTTCTAGTGTAATTGATTGTTGGGTGTATCTTTGAAAACAGGTAAATTATTGCAATGTTATTGTATTTATGAACGTTAATCAAAAAGTTATTAAAGAAAACTTTACATAAATAAGCTAGCTGTACTTAATTAAACACAAATAAAAGATACCTAACTTAAATAATTTAGGATGTTTTATCCATTTTATATTAATTTATGATTTTTTTTCCTTCAAATCTACTACGAATTTGAGATCCGCGCTTTGTAGATAATAATACATATATTCCTAAGCATATTACTTTTTATTTGATGAACTGTCCTTAAAATAGCTGAACGTAATTCATCAATTGTATGCAATTGTCTTTTAATTTGGCTGTTTTAAGAACATTTCATCAAATACAAAAAAATATGCTTAAAAAAACATTATTATCTACAGAGTGCAGATCTCAAATTTATGTTGCCTCTATAGAGAGAGCTACACTTTGAAGGCATGTTATAATTTAGATTTAATATTAATAGCAAGCGAAAAATCATAGATTATTATGAAATGTAAAGAATATTTAATTTTTTTTTTAAAATTTAATTCTGTACAGGTAGCTTATTTCTGGGTTGTTTTATTTGCATTTTTAATGGCCACTTTGATTAAACTTGATGAATACAACAATGTTGTAAGAACTTACTTATTTTTAAAGATAAAACCTAACAACTCAGACATCAATGAAACGAGGAAAAAATAATTTTTTTAATGGCCAACTACAATCTGTATTTACAATAAGAAAGTTGATGTTAAAATAACAAAAACAAATGAAGATAGGTAAAATTTATTGATCAATATTAGACCTACGCAAAGAAGTGTCCTAAAAAATCGAAAAATATTATAAGTATGATTTCAAATAAGCAAGTTATAAGCAAAATTTGATAACGTCATTTTTGTTTATTATTAATAGCGCAAAAAAATCATTTTTTTAAAAGATTTTTCATAAAATAGTTGTTCTTAAATCATACAACATTTTGACCCATTTAACCAACTCTGTATCTCTTACCCTCGCACGCTGTGCAGGGACACCCTGTATATTTGACTAAAAATGAAATAGTAAAACTAAACATTTTAAAATTCGAAGCCTGTTCGTCCCATTTTACATTTTTGGAATCAATAATTATCATTCAAGATTTAAAATTTTAAATATAAATTAAAATAAAGTGGTAAAATGTTTTATCGCGTTTTGGCCTGCAATTACGCCTTAGCTAAACTAATTAAGTGTATCTACATTCTAGATTTTGCCTCACTTACCGAATTTCATTTTATAAATTATCTTTCAAACTAAGCTTGTGATATCAGTTCAAAAAAAAAAACAGTAAAAAACAAGAACGATTATAACCAAAAGATGAACTTCTTTCAGCTGCTAATGCATGTGTACCAGCAGCCGCGCGTTATAAAAATCCGCTGTAGGGTCATGTTTTTAATCAAGTTGGCTTGTCTAAAAAAAGGATGTAGGAAAGCCTTTGTGTGCCGAAGGATCTGGACCCTCAGATTCTTTGTGTGCGTGCGTTCTTGGATACACAAAAAAGGAGATTGGTTTTCAATACCTTGTAGGCATTTGATTGCGAAAAATCCAGTGAAATTGGAACGTTTTCAATATCTTGCGTACGTACTGCGTATAAAATTTTTCCGCACGAGTATTTCCATACCTGAATAATGTTTATAAAACGGCCTTAATCTGTTTAATAATGTATTCTAGTAGCTGTGTCTTGGGTCATGCGACCTGCACACGATATATGCACGGACATTAGGAATGATTAAATACATTCTGTAGGGCGGGCGGTGACTGTCTGTTTAGCAGAAGAAGTCTGGGGGTTTTACAGTGAAATTAATGGTTATTTTAACATAAAAATATCTTTGTGTGCACAATGAAACGATGACTCGGAAGTGCGCACCATCTGCATCGTTGTAAAAATGAAATGTTTCATTTTCAAACAGATTTTGCGACATTTCCGGCGTTATTTTGATCTAAGTTTGTAGAATCCTTGTAGAGTTGAAATATTTGTTTTATTAAAAGAATACATACGTTTGTGGACATGTTTTCTTTGTATATTTTTCGGCTGCTTGCTAACGTCTTTTTCTTCTTAATCGACATTACAGTGTCGAGTTATGCTTTTCTATTTCTGTATTCAGTTTCTCCACTCCTTCCTATCGTTAGCTAATTGTGGCACATCTCCCCAGCTGACTCATTTTTCTTCTAGTCTCTGCCTCACTTCTTTTTCCCATTTTATTCTTTGTCTCCCTCTATTTTTTCCCCTCCATCTTCATTTTCCATCCTATTTTCGCGTATCTACTTTCTGGCATGCCTAGTAGATGTCCAAGCCATGTTAATCTTGGTAACTTGAAATACCCAAATACGTAGCTTCTAGTACCCCACATGTTTTGGAAAACCGTTGTAACCAGCGCGGCTTTTAGCAAGACGGGACTTCCTACCATTTTAGTTTTTGTCGGGAGCCGTGTTCTTCTGACCTGACACCCCTTGTTTATTTAATTTAATATATCACACAGATTTATTTTTACAAAACGATTTACATGAGCCGTTCATTTTAAAACTAGCACAAGTCTTTTTTATGTTATGAGATATTAAATGTTTTGCATTTTATTGTGCATTAAACTATTTATGCAAACTAAAGAGAAATTTCACTAATATTTGTTGCCTCGGCTACTTATAATTTTCTGAGTATAGATAATTTTGCACAGACGTTGACGAATCGCCGTTTTCCTTTACTGTAAAGTGACTTAAACCACTTTCAAAATTAATTGTTTATAAAAACTAAGGAACTATGTTGATTTTGTCCGGTGTGTTTTACTGAAGTGATGTTTGATGAGACAGTAATTTAAAAAAAAAATGAGCAAATTGTATAATATAAGTAATTTATACAATTTATTTCATTATAAGTTTATTCAAGTATTTTTGTATTATCATTAATATTCATAAAATACTTAGGTAGTTGGTAAATTTATTAGTAGGTTTTGTAATATACATAACTGAAAATAATTTGCTTAATGTATTTCATGTAAAAGTTTATTCATGTATTAAATCATTGTCATTAATAGGAGTGAGGAAGTCTTCGGGGATTTCGCCTGGTTTTAAATTTTTTAAATAACTGGTAAATTGGGGGTTCATAGGAAAGGAAATTCATCATTATGCCATTAACAAAATTGATATATTTGCACTTCTGTTTAACAATAAAATTTCTATTGACAAAAATCGTAACGATTTTAAAAGAAATTGCAAGTAAAATTTAAAAAAAATATATTTTTGAGTTCCTAGTTCATGTCCGTTAGTTCCTTTTGCTTATTTTTCCTCCACCTAATACCTATTTAGTTTAGTTGTATTTTTTGCTGAAAGGGGTCTTTACCAGACGTAAAGCTCGTTTTTGCTTAGTAGTCAAGACCCACTTGATTTGCAAAAATTAGAACTGAGTTAAAATAAATTTAAGGTCGATTAGAAACTCCAAAATATTGATTTGAAACTGATTTTTTTTTTGTGCCATACCGCAGCTTCTTTTACATTGATTAATCCTTGCATGGATTTTCGCCTCTCTTTTTTGCTGGGAAATAAATGCATTTTAATGTTGTCAGTAGTAATATAAAAAGTGCATTGAAAATTATCCTTCACCTAACGTATGTGATGTCAAACATTACAAGTACTCTCAGAGTGGTGCGTCAGGGGTGTGGTTTAATCTATATTAAAGTAACGCTACTGGTCGCCGATATTCGCCAAAAAATTATCAAGACCAAAATATATGTAATTCCCTCTCCAAATTTATATTTTCGACCAATCACAAACTCAGATTTCTTAGAAACGACCAATAAACGCATGAAAATCTGTTAATTGCGAAAATGATATTATCAGTGTATGATTAATTGCCTTTTTTTAATATACAAGGCAATAAATAATTTTTTACCACGTTACATGACTAAAAATTTAATACAAAACTGTAACATTCACGAATACCAGACCAGGAACAAAGACGACTTTAGACTACCAAAACTAACGAAAACAAATACACAGAACGCCTTGTACTACAAAGGGCTCAAGATTTTTAATGAATTACCTGTGGAAATTAAACAAACAACTTTCATATCAAATTTTAAAAAACTATGTTTCGAATATGTGAAAAATAATGTTAAGATTTAATTGTTAAGAAAATATGTACAAATAAATATAAGCAGCAATAAGATAATGTAAAATTAGCTAAAAGCCAAATAAAGATTTCTTATTATTATTATTATTATTATTATTATTATTATTATTATTATTATTATTATTATTATTATTATGTTCATTTGTCGTTTCTAGGAAATCTGAGTTTGTTATTGGTCGAAAACGCAAATTTGGTAGAAGGATCAACATCTGACAGGGGAATGTAAAATTATTACCGTGTAATAATGCTCTTATTGGTAGTCTCTAGAAGATTTAAGATTAGTGATTGGTTGAAAACGCAAATTTGACAGGTGAAGGAAATTTTCAGTCCTCAAGTCGTGAGTATGGCACTGGGGATCATTAAGAAATAAATTAATAACGTTATTAATCCATCTTTAAGCTTTACTCGTGTTTTATTTTTCGTAAAAAAAACGTGTTTTGGTAATTTTATACCATTACAGCGCCTTGGAAATAAAAACTTGGTAGATAAAGTTCAGAATGTTGTCGGACTTCACTGGTTTCGTTTCCTCTCCACTGACATATGATATCTCGTCAGCTGGAATCTCATAGGTTTCAAGTGAAGTTATGAGATTGTCCGACGTACCTTCACTCGTAAGGCTTTGTGTAAATTTCGAAGCGCCATGGAATCCTTAAAATGCGCTTATAGTTTTTTTTCGCCGCAAGACCATAACTGAAATATTTTACATATCCTGTACGGCGAGGATGTACAAATTGCGAGCCGCCATTCTTAGTCAGATTATGTTTCTATAATTGCTTCCCCTTTTTATTAGTCACGTTTATTTATAACAAGCGGATGGCTTTATTGCCGTTTTTTAATCCTTGCAATTTTGCATTTCTTGACGATGGCAGGAATTCAGCAAATATGTGATGAACGTCAAGATTAAATTTGCAAACGTCCATGATGATATTATGAGACTATAAGAAATATTTGGGTTATGCTAAGCTAGGAAATCAGAGTGCAGACAGAATTTTGTTAATTTTAAAATTGTTTGAATGCAGACCAAATTTGGACGAATTATACCAATTTTCATCATAATAATGTAAATTTATTTATTTTCAGTAACTGCCAAATAATTTCTTTTTCCCATAATTTTTCAATGTATTCGTTAAAAATTCTTATCGATTGGGACTCGTTCTTCGTTTTACTCGGGTCCTCCAGTACTATTCGGTGTCGAGGTATTTTTCCTAGTTCTTGATTATGTTTCTCTACCTTTGTCTATCATTAGCTAACTGTGTCACATCTCTCCAGCTGGCTCCTTTTTCTTCGAGTTTGTCCCACCGTCTTCCCATTTTGTTGTTGGTCTTCCTTTATTTCTCTTTCCCCCAAATTTCTTTTTCCATACCATTTTTGAGTACCTCCTCTCTGGCATGCGTAGTTAATGTCCCAGCCCTCTTAATTAGTTTGTCTCTATCTTTTTCTTTGGCTTTCACTCTTGGGCATTTTCCAATTTTATCGAGCTTATCCTATCAATTAGTCTACGTCCTTCTATTCTTCTCAAAAATCTCGTCTCCTGCAAAGGCCAGTTCTGTTAAAGACATTGGTTTGTTTATTGCATCCCCAGTGGGCTTTCTTTGTAATTCCTTTGCACTCCTTAATTATTTTATCCATTAGTATTATAGAAAGCATTGGCTATTAATCCTTCACCCACTTTGCTTTCTCTCAATATTTTCCAAACCTCTTCCCTTGGAACTTACTCTTTACAAGTTTATTTTATTTGTGGGCTTATCAGCATGAAAGTTTTAAAATATTCGTTGTTTAACGTTTAATTTGCAACAAACTTAACTTGTCTATTACAGCTAAAATAGCTCAAAAATGACAAAGAAACAAATTTCTTGTTAGTAAAATGCTTAAAAAAGAGCAAATTAATCAATGTCTGCAAAGGTTTTATTGTTTATTTTGACGATCTGTTTGAATTTTAGCACCATTTTTTGAATACTCTGTGTATAACTGCTAGAAAAAGTATGTTTTAGCCTACTTTGTAATCATTGTCGTGTTTGGGTATCCTATAATTGCTCCGGATATGGTCTGTGTTTTGCTTAGCTAGGGGGGAAAAAAAACGTGCCAAAAAGAGGAGAACTGATTGTTCATAATAATATGATCAAGACAGTAAGATGTGCTGCTAACGTATCAAAAAAGCAACATTGATTTAATTAAAATGCTAAGAAGTTAACTAATTTTTTAAAACTAATTAAGTTATTGATATACCAAAGGAAACGAAAAAACCTAATTTAGTTAGTCTATGGTTGTTTGATTAACAAAACACAGATATTAACGTTTTTTTACTTGAAAAAATGTGTAAAAACTGTGTACATCTTTAATGTATTCGTTTTTAAAATTTCAGCAACTGCTTAAGCTAATCTAAATGCAGCTAAAAATTTAAATTCAGCATATTTGTGCTAATAAGTCCCAACTGTTTTGCATTTTTCTCAACACGGCATTGTTATTTATTTAACAGACGCTGGGATTACAATAGAAACTTTGTCCCGTATGTATTATTAAAATTGGTGACCCTAAAATGGTGTCGTATACATTTTGCGCCATAAATATTTATAATATGTTAATAATAATTGTGATTTTAATCTGGATCTGTCTTTTCTTCGGCAGCTAGTGCCCTGTTGTTGAGATAACTGTTCTTATTATTTAAATATGCAGATACGTAGCCCGAAGTGCAACTCTAACGGTGTACGGTTTTTTTAGAGGTTATTTTTTAGTCACGTATGTGGTATGTTCGTTCCTACAACGTACATATTGTACGGTGTTGTAAGAAGAAGTCGTCTTGATTGGCTTCGGCGACTTTTCGCAACGGTACTGTCACGACCGCAGCGACGATATTTATCAAGAGGAGCATTGATAAGTATTACCAGGACCGTACTTAAATGGGTGATGCATAGAGATCGTAAGGACAGTTCAAACGTGGATTTGTTTAATGTTCCCGTTCTCTGGAACCCTACTGAATACTTCGGGAAAACATTTTACTGTGTACCATTGCGCTGTAACGATCTTCTGTGCATCTAGCTTGAATAGGCCAAGCCCCTGTTCCTAAAGAAAATTCCTTACATCCATACATAACAGAGGATTCCCTTGGCGAATACGTACATCAAAGAGCGAATGTAATTCTCCGCCTGTCAAAATTTTTGAAAACAATTGGTGCGCGAAAAGATTCAAATACTCATGGTTAATTTATACACGCTCTGCTTCTGAAGCTTAGAGATCTGATACAACCCAAAACGACTGAGACATTTTTAAAACGCAGGTGAACCTGGGGAATTCTAAAAATGGAGGATCCCAAGTTGATGCGCTGTTGCCCCATAGGTTAATTTATTGTCATCTAGAAGGACTTCCTGACGCTTTTTGATGCCAAACAGAACTCATTTCGAATTAAAATTCTTTGTATACTTATAGCAAGTTTGATACAGCTTCTTCGGCCGTTTCTCGCACTCCAGGTGCCATTTTTTTCTATCTTCACACATCTCCTTTGTTAGGTTTCTTCTTTCCATTGCTTCCTCTACAGTATATTTCCATTTCTTTCGTGGACGCCCCTTTTTGTTACGTTCATGCGGTCCCCATACAAAAATTTTCTTTGGTCATTTATAACCAGGCATTCCTGTTATATGGCCGTACCATATAAGTTTCTCTCTCTCTATGTTGTTGTTTGTTTTAATTTGCATTCTAATCATTATTTCAGTATTTCTTTAATGGTTCAGTTTTGTAACCCTGCAGCTTCTTCACCAAAATTTCATCTCTGTCGCATCTAGAGAACGTTTTTGTCTCGTGTTCATCGCCCAATTTTATGATTCGTTCGTTACGCAGCTCTCTATAGTTGTGCTATATGTTTGTTTTTTAATTTTTTTGGTTATTTCGTTACTCCATAAGATGGAGTTTAGTGTTCTTGTTATAACTCTCCTTTTCGATACATTATCTCTTATGTCCGTGTCATCCAACCCATCCGAGGTTAGAGTCACTCCCAAATCTCTTGTTTGTTTAATTTCTGAATTTCCTAATTGTATTTTTTTTTCATTTCCCCCTACAACCATGTATTCCAATTTTTGCATGTTTATCTACAGACCCCATTCTGTATGGTCTCCTATTAGTTATCTTGCCATATAATTTAGATCCTGTTCATCTTCGGCCATTATGACTTGGTCGTCTGCAAATATCAATGTTGGCAGGTGCTCATCACCAGTCTGTATTCCCATATTTCTACATTTCTTTAACCAGTCAGTCAATGCTGACTTGATGCAAATTTGAAAAAGTGTAGGCAACAAGCGGCAGCCTCGTCTTAGAACTTAGACCTTTATCTACTTTGTACCAGCGGTAAATTGTATTCAAGGAAGATGCTAGTTCTCTAAAAGCTGAATCTAAACTTTAATTGCACTGAAAAGCCCTGTTTAAAATTGTAATAAATCATAAATCGAAAATGATCTAGGATTACTTTAATTTTTGCTACTTCTGCTATTTTAAGGAATTTAAAAACTAGGTTCTAACCAACTTGACTCTGACAATTAAACCTTAAATGACTACTGAAATCTTAATTGTATTTTACTCAGAACTGTAGATAAAGTTTTAACATTTAACCTGGATTTCTCACCACTTCTGTGATCATTTCCGACTGATAAAATACTCTCTCACCACCATTCGGGCCAGGAAAGTACTCTGCTACTTCATAACCGTAGGTTTGTGAAAAAAGTTCCTTTTTAAAATGCGGAAACGATTCGATCCTCTCATTTTCTTCTGCTCATTTATTGGTCTTACGAATCTCCGTTCTCTTTTAAATATGAACCAACTTCGTTGATGCGTGCGTCCTGTCAAAGCATTAAAACCATTATGAATATGAGAGACTTCACGGATTTCGAAATCAAAGTTTTCTTTGGGTAGAGCCAGTGTTTTAATGCTCGTATCACAGTAGAGCAAAATTGTCTTATGTTGGAATTTTTCAAGTTATAATCTTGTTGAGGTAACAACTTTTTTTATTTCCAAGTGATGTATTCAAAATATCCAGATTTTTCAATTACTTCATGCAATTTCGAGGTTTAATTGTTAAATAGCTTATTGCAGTATATGCTATAAAATATTTACTTATAACTTTAATAAATTTTGTATTTGCTGGTCGCGTTGACAATAATATCCAGAATGGATTAAATCCTAAAGTTCTGATATTTGTAAATGTTCTTTCTGTATTGTAAACAGATGAATTGCTACAAAGCTTTTTGACTTAACGAAATAAAATCTGTGTTCAAGTTATGTCGTCGGTTACGCATCGCTCGACCTAACTATACCAAAGCCCGTCCTGAGTATTCCTAGTTAGAGAGATTGATTCTATTGTCGTTATGTCCTACCGTGTATAACACTTAAATTCGTTCCTATCAACATATGCAAAGTAATAAATCTTGTAGCGGATGACTTTAAGAAATGCTTCGTATGTATAAAAGCATATAATTATGTAAATGTATACAGGAAAATACAGTGTAATTTTTAACTGCTTGTAATTTAATTCATGTAAATTTTAAATTCGCTGATTACAACCACTGCTAAATAATTTTAAGATTTGTTTATTTTGGTCACACCAAGACTCGCCGATATGTGTTTGAGATTTTTGCGAATAAATATGCAGTGGATTATTAATAAACTTTTCAAATATCGTTGCGTTGTACTTCATTGTACTAAACTGCCTTGTTTAGAAAAATAGTTGTTTATTTATCAAAACAAAGTAAGCCAAGCTATCAATTTTAAACTTAATTACTGAAATATCCATAATTAATAACAATTTTTGTATCTATTTCTATTACAAGGGATCTTGAATACAAGTCGAGTGCCTTAGATTTTTGCACCAACAGAAGACAATAAATAAAGGATACTTATTCAAAAATTAACAGCGTTATTACATTTTATTTTCCAAGTATTCACGTATCTATATATTTTTATCGAACCAAACCGGAACTTATCTATGTGTTTGTCCAAATATATTAACAAGTTAATTAATTATTATCTTCTATTCTGTATTATGTATATATAAAAAACAGAGGTCATTACTGCCAAAAAATCCTAGAAATTATTTATTTTTACTTGTTGCAAGTCATGTACAATAAATAATCTACGCATGTGATTGTATACAAGAAATATTTCTACATTCTGTTACTATGTGGTTAGTTGTTAAATTAATGTGTACATTCAAAACTTGTAAATATTGTTAGCATACTGGGTTGATAATCGCCTGTGTGTGTTAATTAAATACTGTACTTCTGTATTACCCGTTGCTTCTAACAAAAAGTTAACTACTAAAGCCAAGCTACTTTGGATTTTTTGAAAATTTCTGTGTAATCTTTCGGCAATTGTTTAAATTATTTGGTAACGACTACTAATTGGGTTCATGTCAGAAGTCTGCTGTATTCTCTCAGTCTAAAAGCTTAATCCTAGCATGTATCCGGTTCGAAGGACCAACAATAGATGCTTTAATGCCTTAAAAAAATATTTTAAACTTAGTTTAAAAGAGCTAAAAATATGGGTTTTTTTGCTAGTTCATTGTAGATCCAATTTATAACGTGTGCTTATACCTCAACTTATACACCAAGCAATAATCTTGTGTCAGGAAATTAATCACTGGAGCAATTCCAAAAAATGTTACCAATATTTGCTATTTTAGAAGTACAAAACTCGATTAAGCATTACGAGGCAAGTGTAGACTTACGTATTACCATGCATGATTTTTTCCCCCAATAAGTCGAAGTTGATTTCATATCTACTTAACAACACAATATCTTATTCGTGGTGTATTTTTTTAAAGCGAAACTTATATAGTCATGCACAGTGCATTATTTCGCCACAACTAAGATGTTACAAAGTTATTATGTTCTAAATTTTCGCACCAATTACCAGCAATAATTTGCTACAATTACAATTACAAATTTCCAGTGCATTAACGTTTCTAAAAAAAAAAATGTCACACGCAGCTTGCATAATTTAAGCAAAAACATTTTCCCAAGCCGTTTCACTTTTTCCACATCGTATAATAAGCGTACACAAAAATGGTACTAAGTAGGAAACTGGTTATGAATTTTTAACGGCTGAGCATATATTTGGGCCATTTATGTAACAAAAAGTGCGGTTTTGTACTTGAAAAGCGTATACTTATCCGGTGAAGGCAAGCAATCTGAAGATAATTACGGGTATTAGGTGCGCGGGGTATAGTAGTGTAACGCAGCAAATAGTAATGACATACAATTGTGTGCGAAAACCACGAATGCTAAAAAAATCACAGACAGATAGGCGCAATGAGAATCTAATTCGCTGAAGTGATTACTGAAGATACGCAATCGCAGGAGCCAGAAAGGGAGCAGCTTTTACCTTATGCGATCAATGCAATCGGATATTTTTTACAATTAAAACATGCCGAGCCCTTTTTTATTCATAAACGGCCTACGCCAAGTACAATTACCACGTCTGATATGTATATAATACATTAAGGAGGTTGAGTAACACAATCCGTACAAGACAAGGCGCAAGCGACACTTTGTTGATGTACAAGAGAAATAAATTAATCTTAATTTGAAGGCATAAAATCGGTAATTGTAACTAAATTGCCAATAACGTAACTTACCAAGCGTAGCTAGTACTACTCAAAAGGTACATCTGCCCAAATTTCCAGCTCTTGGGTCAAAAAAATATGGTAAATATACATTCCAGACGCTAACTCTTGGTCCTTCGAGTCGGATATTTTACTAGTACTAATCGACAAGACTAATATTGCTTTTTTATAGTAGCCCTTCCGTTAGGGAACTGAATTTTAGTCACTGATTTTTGGTCCTTCGAGCCGGATACTACAACTTTTACTAATAAGATCCAATATTAACGAAATGTAGTTAAGACGAGACTCTCGTTTATGATTTTTTTTTTACAAAGCTTTAACAACTTGTTCTTTTAGCCGTATACTTCAAGTTCGTTTAATTTTTAACGACAAATCAATATTTATTTACGTTATTGAGAAAATAGTTGGTGGACCAGTACTTTTTTTCGTCTATTTCTTATTTTTTCTAAAAATAATTGCGAATAATATACATGCACATTGGCATTATAAAAACAACCGATGAAATACGGGAACTGCCTTGTTTATAGATTCTATTGGGCCAGAATTGTTTTTAAGTTAATTTGTTCTAACTAGGAAGTTAAGAAAAATTATTTACGCCAGTTTATCAACTTAAAAAAATAATCTGTGAAGTACTCTAATATTGAACTGCTGTAAAAGTTTAACGGAACTGTATAGAGTAATAATTTTTTTTAGGTTGTGTATATTTATAAGTTATATAAACATGTCAAAAATAATCTGTTGTACGACGTAATATTCAAAAATAATCGACTGCCGAAACAGTTCCAAAACGTATAAAACACAGCAAATACTGCCAGATGTGTAGGTAGCAAAATTTTAATAAAAACTATTCTTGAGATATACTTTTCGCGGCGTTCGTTATCTCAAAAATAATTATTCCACATCGACAAGTCTCAAGTTCGCCAAACGGTTGTAGCAGTTTCTTATAACGAACTCGAAACTTAAGCCACGAGTGAACTGCAACGTTGCCACATCGCCTTGACGTACACGTCCACAGCATGCTTGATTATTTTACTGCGTAGAAACTAGACAAGTGTATGAGTCAAAGTTGTAGGCGTCACGCTCTCTACTTATATAATGCTCTCTTTATCGCACCCATTTAATCGCACTGCACTTTTATAACTGTAAAATCGACTCGGTTAATGCCAATAATCGATTTCATGGATATGCAAGTACAAACCCTACCAAAACGAGTCTGCAAACCTGCAAGTTCGTAAAAAAAGTCCCCGCGACATTGCCCCTTACGTATTTGTACAGATCTGCACAAAAATCGCTCATACAATCGCAATATCCACAAGTTTCCAAGCTGCTAATGTCACAACCTAAATCTAAATCAAACTTGTCACAGTTCTCTCTCCCCGATTATCGTCAATACGTTCGAAGTTGTCCAAGGGCTATTATTTAGTAAAATATTTTCTGTTTTAGTGTGTGTTTATGTAAAATAACGATAATTACGTAATTATATGTTGAAAATAAAACGGAAACACGATTACCTCGACGACAATATAACACGTTTGCGATCGACGTTATTCGTTCGGTTAGTACAGATGAGTCAGCAGCCATTTTACTGATCTTAGAGCGCCATGCAAAAACAAGTGCCACAGAGATCCACGTCCGTTCACCTAAGTCACGTAAGCCTTGGAACCTTCGCACTTCGAGATTGATTCGAAAATAACAAGTATCGGTATTAAAAATAAATATTGAGTGTCTAAATAGTTTCGAAACTCGAGGTGCAAGAAGTTTTGGTCCACAACTGCACATTCGCCGACGTTTAAAATCGTTTAAAAGTGTTTTTTTGTTTAAAAATCGTTAGTATCAGTTCAATATATCAACCACGAAATGTGATTTTTTAAGTTAATTTAAATTTTAAAGTATAAAACTCATGTCAAATTACAGGATTATTTCAAATTGTAATTGTTTTTTAGTGTTCACGTAGTATTTATCAATTTTTAGATCAAATTGTTGATCATACGTTTAGTCCTATTTCTAACTTCTTCCTATAGTTAACTACACTGCTCAAAACAATTGAGGGATATCTAAAAGTTTGCAATAATCATCTAATATACACTGCTCAAAACAATAAGAGTTATCTAAAAGTTTGCAATAAACATCCATATACACTTCTCAAAACTATTAAGGGTTGTCTAAAAGTTTGCAATAAACCTATAATATGCAATGCTCCAAACAATTAAGGGATATCTAAAAGTTTGCAATAAGCATCTAAAATATCCCTCAATTGTTTTGAGCAGTATATAATTCAATCATATTTATCGAATAACTTCGTTAGTCCCCTTCTTTTCCTGTCTTTGGGGCTGTGCCCAGCTACAGATCTTCACATTTCGTTTTTAGTCCTTCCCGCGCCACTAGGGATGGATTTGTTTTAGTTAAATGTGCAAAACACTTGGCATTTGTTTATTTAATGCTTTTTTCTCTGTTCCTTTAGTCTTGGAAGACAAATTTGAAATTATAAATCACCAACCAGAATCATTCGCAAATTGCTCTCTCACAGAACATTGAATTAATTTCTTGAAAAATATCATGGCCTTTCTTAAATTCTCCTTTATTTGTCCGTTGCACGCGCGTGATAAATTATTTCATTGGCTGTTTATTTACATATAAAAAAGTAATTTCAGTTATTTTGAAGTCGTACGTAGCTGGATACCGCATAATTTTGTAATTTACCATTCGAATAGCTCGTTTCCTGACTTGTTTTTGCATTGAGTTGACTAAACAAATCTTTGCTTTCTCATTGGTTGCCTGTTTTTATCTCTTAACTGCTCTAAGGCCGAGAAATAGAGATGGGAGTATACAGAATTACCATGCGATCGACGAAATTACCATCGGACCGATCGTCAATTGTTTTTGTGCAATGTTAATAACATGTCACCAAGTGCACTTTTTCCATATTCAGCAAAAAAAATTAATAATGTTGCTTTATTATTCAATTATTTAAAAAAAAACTGATATACTCGCGAAACACTATAGCAGTGTATAAATCTCTAGAACATTATTTTAAAATATACTGTTCAAAACAGTTGAGGGAAATTTTAAATGTTTATTGCAAACTTTTAGATGATTATAACGATAACCTAAAAATTATTGAAATTATTTAACAAATAATATTTAAAAATATGAACTATGCCTACTATAACGTAACATGGGTAATTTTAACTCCGTTCCTTCTTTTCGTGTGAAAACAAATTTTTATTTGGTAAAGCTCTAATAATATTTTAGATGTTTATTGCAAACTTTTAGATATCCCTTAATTGTGTTGATGCAACTGTAGTTATACCTTAAATGTTAATTGCAAACTTTTAGATATCCCTTAATTGTTTTGATGCCACTAAAGTTATATTTTAGATGTTTATTGCAAACTACTAGATATCCCTTAATAGTTTTGGGCAGTGTAGTTGTTTAAAAAAATGATTTTATATATTACATCCCAGAAATATACAATTTAAAGTGAAACCCCGTATCTCTATTAATAATTTGATTCTTTTTTAGATATGGAAGTGGAATAATGCATTTTATAAATTAAACTACCTGATGCGATTCCCAAATTTAGATATTAATAATAAAACTCAATAATTTCAATTGTCAGTTATGGTTAACGATAAATACAATACAAAAATTGATATTGTTATAGTAATATAGCGTTTTTTTTTTCTTACTATTAGTGTTTTAAAAAACGTTATAGTGTGTTTAAACTTTTCTTTAATGGCGCAAGTAGTTTCCGGGTTAATTCAGTTAACAAATCGTATTAGATTTAACAAATTGTACACCAAATTAACAACGAAAATGATTAATGAAGATTGTAATAATTATAGTAGCAACTATTTATTATCTAACAACTGTGAAAGAAACCGTAAAAATAATTACTGCGTGTGTTAACAACAAATCTCGATAATTATAAGAAAATTACAGTGAAAAATTCGAAAGTTGCTCACTGCACACATCTCTACAAGCAGGTTTCGTTGTTTCTCATTATAAATCAACAAGAGTGCTGTGACGTCATTGTAACTTTAGGCAACGTTGCACAGCCGTCCAGTTGCTTATTCAGCGTCTTTGTCTCTTTCAAGTTGCATTGTAAAAGCGGTCTTCTGCCTGCCCCGTCTAAGTGGAATACCCAGTTATAAGATGTAGTAATATGAGTCCAGTTTCACGGAATACACTTTTGAGTGTGTGGGAAGAAAGTTTTGACACTTCAAAGTGTGTATGTGTAAACGCTTTTTAAGGATTTTACTACGGCTTCTTGGATTTTTCGTGCATTTTGACTGCATGTAGGAAGTTTCATGGCCAAATATTATTGTTATGTAGTAAATATGTGTGCACAAGAATGATTTAACGTAAATTATATAACACCGCGTTATTAACTATTTTCTTACACCATGCCAAGATATATCGACAAAATTTTGTTACACGCAGCTTCAATATTGAATGTAATAATAATTTCCCCCAGCTATTACGGCAAGTGTTTTCATAATTTTAGTTGGAGCCGTATTATTTTGTAAAACACATAGATAACTTGTCATATGTACTTTGAAATGGCGTGATATGTACTAGTGACGTTAAAAACATAATTTGTTGTAATGTATAGGTACAAACGATGTTTGGTCAAACGAATCGATCCAAAATCGAACAAATGCTTCAGCAAAAGTACACGTATCTGTCAATCGCTTGTTTCAAGTGCAATTATCTGAAATATCGAGTGGGCATTGAGGTAACAAAACAGCGTTGTACAAAAAAAAGCGATTTATCATGACTAGCCAGCCTATAATTAAATCCGAATTAAAACTTCGCTTAATCAACAGAATCTGCATCGGATTTTCACGGATTTAAAATAGGCTGCGAGAACAATTGAGTGTTGTTGATTAGTGTATACATTCAAGTGCAGTACGTTGCTGGGCGACTGTATAGGTATTAACTTTTATAAAAACGTTTGATATCTCACGTATTTTATTACAAGTTTTGTTACATTTAATCCTATTTCGTCATAAAATATATATCATTTCACGTTTTGTTTTTAAGGTTTTGTTTTTCGCTTTATGAAAGGTTTTGCTTGGTTCATTCAATTCGAATTTGATGTACAAGTACAGACAGCGTAAAAAAAAGTGCTGTATATATAAATTTAGTTGCTAAATTGTCTTTGAAAACACTAGGTGTTTTCTTAAACGTGTTCTCTTGACAAAAATATCTTACCCAAGTGGTTATTATCGATGTAATTATCCTTCGGATCTGTCGGAATATTCCTTTAAGGTCGTTTTTCTTCGAATTGTTCAGAGTTTATTTAGGTTTGTGTGTAGTGGCAGAACAAAAATCGTTTTTGTCGAAAAAATTGTACGTGTACTGTCGTGTTTCGTAAATCTTTTGATATATTCATGGCGAAAATCCTTGCAATGTCAGTTAACTCGTGGACATTAATCAAGTCTGCCCACATAGTAACCGTAAATTGTAAATCAGCGATTTCTCCATGTATTTTCAACGAAGTAGGCAGTTGTAAGAACAAATGGTTCCATGCATTAAAACTAAAAACTTGTACACCTTTACACGCTGACTGTCCTATAATAAACGTGGCCGACCTGATGAGTATTGTACGTTAGGTGAAGTTTCTTATAGGCGGTGTCGAGCTGGTCCACTGTATCGAACAATGTAGCAATGGAAAGCTGTGCGTAGATGTGGCAACGTCGGAGGGACGTACGGAGGGGGGAGGAATGTGGGGCTGGAGCGACTCGATTGTCGTACTACGCAGCCGACCTAGCAAAATCGATTTTGACGCAATGCGTTCAGCAAAAGCTGCGTATTATTCCTTAAATCGCTCCGAAGCCTTTTTACACATCGTTCGTTTGTAATCTTGCTTTTTTCAAGTAAATACACTTACTCGGGTTACTTTTAATCCAACTTAAATCCATTTCGCGTGATCTTAAACACAGCTGCGCCATTGGTTTTGCGTCGCGACACGTATCCGTTAACATATCGATTGGTTTCGGTTCGAACTTGTCGCCATTCGTCTTACTGAATACCTTTTTTTGTTGATCATTCGATTTCGGCTGTGTTCTTAAACACATTGTGCGAAATGTAGATGGCTGTGAGCCACACCCTAACAACTAATAACTCATACTCTCATGTTTAAGTCTTTATTGAACAAAATAACAAAGATTAAAGAGTTTTTTTTAAATAGTTTTAGCATGCTGTATACACAAAGACACTTCACTTTTGCCTGTTTCAATCCATGGTATAATTAAAAAAACATCGAACGCATGGAGGTCCGATTCCAATCAAAGGTGCTGAAGAAATAGCAGATGTGCCACATCATATTTAGATTTTATACCGTGGTCTTACACATGCGCAGAGTTGGCCTATGATATTGGATTCCCTTCCAACTAAGCTCCAACTCGACTTGGTGGAAAATCTATTTTAGAAAGGTCTTTCGTTCTACTGTATTACTGTCTCTTTTTGTTGCATGCGAAACGGTCGTGTGTGCCGATGGAACACCTTTGGCAACGGCTGGATACATTAAGTGTTCACATCTATGCAAAAGCGATTTAATGAGTTCGATTTCTTCATGTTTTAGTTTTGTAATTTTTGTTTTTACATAACATAGTTACGTAATTTTTTTTTCACTAATCATCTCAAGGCGATGACTTGAGTTCATACACCTTTTTAAAGGACTTTAGGTAGCTAAACGTATAGATATTTCATTACTTAACCGGTAATAGTTTTGGTATTAACTGCACAAAACGAAAGGAAATCTCGATATTTACTAGTAAACTAAATTTAGCAAGAATAAGTTGTATCATAAACCCACGCAAATGAAAAAGGGCTGGGTTCAGACAGTCTTTTTTTTTTTCGGCTATTGTTTGTTTGTAAGCTACATGACTAATGCACAAAGTACTGAAGTCTAAACCCCAGAAAACAAATACGCTGGGTCCTTTCCAAGTCCTTACATTTTGGCTGGATGTTGCTTTGAATCTTAAAACGCTCTTGGATTTTTGCGGTGGAGAATCGTCTCTTGGCCAAACATGCTAAAAGGATTACATACAGAGAGGTCAGAAGCGAAGGACCAAGCAAAGAAAAACTGGAACGAGGAAGTAAACAAAGCCGTCAAGGCAAGAAAGATCGAGTGGAGTAGAGTTGGAAATGTGGCTGTCGACTTCATTCTTTTTGTTCCCTGACAGAACCCTGATATAACCCAACACTTTCAACAATAAAGTATTATCTTCTGCGACAGTTTACTCATTAAATACCATTCTATTATCTATTTTAATAACCGAAATATACGGAACGGTATTTTTTTTCCCCCCGAGGAATTGATCCTATACGAAGAAACGTTTCGTATTGTTCAAAAAAATTGTAGTTTTGGATGAATACTTTAACAATTCTAACGATTTTACGAAAACAGGTCGGCGTTTTTGATAGAATATTCGTCGGGTGCAATCCCATCGAAATATCGTTTAAAATTTAACTCACGACATACCGATGCAATTCTTTTGATTTTATTTATCCGAGAGAAATTGGAACGATGCAATCTTGAACGTCATCTCCTACTTTTTTTATGTTTTATGCAGACATTTTATATCCAATAAACCTAAATCGTCGACGATATCCAGTCTCCGTTTTATGGCGGTTTGAAAATGTCGCCCCCCTCTTTCATTCGAGTTTATGTTTGAATCGCCTAAATCGTTGCCCTTATCAAAAGTGATGTTACGACTTTTCGTGCCATAAAATATAATGTAGACAAAATCGATTTGTTTTGATTCGATGCAGACTTGAGTAACGTCGGCAGCTTCCTTTTACGTGTCGAAATGTATTGACGTTAGCGTGATCGCTATGAAATTCGGTCATAAAAGTGCAATAAAACGTATCTAGCGTTCATTCTAGGATTTAAAAGATCTTCAAGGTAATAGTGAGTAACGTTCAAAATTAGTTTACTGTTAATGGTAAATGTTAAGTAGATGAAAGTTTTTGAGTAAGCTATCCACTTAAAATTAAGACACTGTAAAATAACTTCGTAACAATCTTCGTTACCCGGTTTGAAACCGCGTTCTTTGTTTACATGTTAACAATCATATTGTTTTGGTCTTAATCAAAACGTCTTCGCGTATCACGTTTTGAACAACACTGTTTTTTCCCCCCCGGAGGTGGCCCCCTTTCGAGTTCCTATCTGGTGATAGCCCCTTAAAGAAGTCCTGTGTTTTTGAAAAGCTCCCGGATTTTCTTTTGGGTTGGCTTTTACCATCCCCAGAAGTCTACGCCGATAGTGTGTGAATCCTTCACACTGGCATATTACGTGAAGAGGAGTTTCTTCTCCACCACATCCTCGGCATGTATCGGTTTCTCAGAGCTCTATTATGTAGAAGTGTTTGTTTAACCGACAGTGTTCTGTGACGAGTCCTGTGGCTGCTCTGATGTCTACTCTGCTCATTTTGAGCATTTCTTCTGTCATCTTTAAAGACCATTGACAGGATAGCCAAGAATGGGATTGTCCTGCAACTTTTTTCCAATGAGCATTATGCCCCTGTATTAATAAGTCATTAAGGCACCGCTAGGCTATTCCATAGGATGTACCAACTGCGGGTTCTAGTCCGAAGAAAGGTGTCTCGCTGCCAATTTTGGCTAGGCGATCTGCCTTCTCGTTCCCTGGTATATTAGTGTGCTCTGGGCACCATACCAGTTTGAAACAACACTGCTTTGTTTCAACTGTTTTCATGTGTGACGAATATGTCGCTAAAAAGCCAAATTTCATGGCTTGCTAATAACCATCAATAGCAGCACACTTCTTTTTTCATTGGTGCGCCCTTAAAAGGTTCGTCATTGGACAAGCGTTTTCGTTTACTTTGTTTTAGTCGTTGGGTGGTTTTGCAGCTCCCAAAATGTCTTTGTCTTTATGTTATATCTAGTGTTTGATATTTACTTGATTGATCTAATTATGTTCTTGTTGTTATAGGTATGGCCGCGTACAGAGTATCAAGTTGTTGCCCCGAAGTGCGAAGGAGGAGACGGGCGAGAACACGATGGCGTGCACGGTGGCGTTCATGGACATCAAGAGCGCGTCAAAAGCGCATACCGCCGAACACAAAATCGACGATAGAACTTTGACCACGGAGTACTATGAACCCGCTGCCATTCCGTCCGCTGCTTCACCGCAGAACACGAACTCTACGTACTCTACCTCCCCCGGTAGCACTCGGTTTCCAAATAGTCATGGGTAAGTGACATTCATTTTGTGCTTATAAAGATAAGGCCTCGATTTCCTATAGTAATGCGTTCGAAAGAGCCAATCGTATTTGTAAAACTTCGTCAGCGGAATTATGGAACACCGTCATGTTCAAAAATATATTAAAAGATGGTTTTAACAAAAATGTCCTAAAAATAATGTTCCTCATGATGGTTGGACTCTTCAACGTTGTTTTACGTAGTACACAGGTCTGGGGCAATTATTACACGGTAAGAAACAAATAAAACAGCAATTTTAACAACAAACTCCTTTATTTTTTGACCAGCTATACATTTCTCGGTGGTTGGTTCTTAACTATCCTAGCGCGACTGTCCCAAGATTTTAGGTTCCCCGTTGCTAGCCCTTTTTTATTGTAGTTGCATCTTTGTCGTTCTTTCCTATAAACACATATTTGTGCGAGTAGTTTGTTCTACTTATTATGTAAAAATTTATCAACAAATCTTTTGTTGATTGACGAAACCTAAATACTGACGTTGTAGAACTCAAGTTATGACCGTAATACTTTAACGTTAAAGTGTTTTACTAAAGTTGAAATCCTCATAACTTGGCCATTTTGAAGTGTTACATGTTTTAGTAACTGATGCCTTAGCATGTTTTCCAATGTTATTTATTTAATACTAAATGAATCAATACTGAGGTAAAATAAAATAATTGATCCCAGGCGGGGTGTCACAATATAATATACTCTTCGCCTTCAGTCATGTGACTGCATTTTCATATTTGTTTAATTTTTTCTTTATCAAAAGTCTACGGGATATGCTTGAAATACACTAACTGGACACTCTGTATATGCACCGTTTTCATTCCATGTTTTTCCGTATTTCTTATGAAAGCTGCGTCGTTACCAAGCTTGTGTTTTGCAAAGATAAATCTCTGCTAACTACACAAATGAAGATTAACAGTTAATTCCAAGAAAAAATGTTTTGAATCTCGTCGACATTCTATTTTAATTAATCCGCTTTGTGAGCTAAAATTCGCCAGCTTATTTATGTTTTACTTAATTTGAATATTCAAAAAAATCGTAATTATAAATCTTGACAACTGTTAAAGCGTGTAATTGGCAAGGTTTTGTTTTTGATACGTTAAGATTGTATCTCTTTGAACTTCTTGGAATTCTATAGAGTATAGTTCGAAATTTGTCGAGATGGGTAAATAAACCCATTAAAATTTAGAGCAAGTTGGACTTAAATTGCAAATTATTTGCTAGACGTTGTTTTGGTAACGGTTTTTAAATTGAATAGTTGCAGACGATGTCAACTGTTAATCAATTAAATATTGAGACATTGGCCTTTTTTTGAACTATAAATTGAGCCGTTCGTTTGGAAGTGGCATAAGTCACTTTAATGGTATTTTGATATTAAATGTTTTGGATTTTAATGTGCATAACAATATTTATGCTAACTATAGAGAAATTTCATTTATATTTGTTATCTGGGTTACTTATATTTTTCTCAGTATGCATAATTTCGCACTGACGTTAACCAATCGCAATTTTTCATCACAGAAAGGGACTTAAGCCATTTTCAAAATTAATTCTCTTTGGGAACTACGGACTTGTGTGTATTTTGTCCGATGTTTTACTGAAGTAATGTTTGATAAGACAATAATTTAAGGAAATTGATAAGTAACTTATATAATATAAGTAATTTATGTAATGTATTTCATTATAAGTTTAGTCTAGTATTTTTTTATTATCATTAATATTCATAAAATGCATAAGTAATGAGTTAATTCATCAGTTCATTTTGAAATATAAGTATTAGTAATTTATATAACGTATTTTATATACAAGTTTGTCATGTATTGAATCATTGTCATTAATAGGAGTGATGAATTATTCGGACATTTCACTTTGTTTTAAATTTTTAAAATGACTGGTAAATTGGAGATATATTTGGAAGCAAACCCATCATTTGGTCATTTTCAAAATTAATGTATTTGCACTTCTGTTTAACAATAAAATTTCTATTGACGAAATTAGTGATGATTTTGAAAAAAATTGCAAGTAAAATATTTAAAAAGAAAAATCCTATACGTTTTTATAATCTTAAACAGCTTTAATTCATTTTTCCCAAAAAGCGACTTGTGGCATTTTCAAAATAAAAGGATCATTAATGTTGAGTGTTGCAGTTACCGGCTGGAATTGAGTGGTAAAATATCAATAACAGTGGATACATTTAACTATAACGTTTTGTATAATTACTTAATCCTTAGTCCATGTGAAGTAGTTTTCTTGTTAACATGGAATTGGACAAACCCCACTTTAAAATACAAGTTTGTAAGAGGGGAATAGTCAGGAAAAATACTTCTGGAACCAATTTTTAACTCTTTTAAAATAATAAAAACAGGCATCAATATTAAGAACAGAACAGATTTAACCTTTTTCATTATGAAAACCGTATAAAAGCTTTGTGGAGAAGCAATTCTTCATTTTATGTCGTGGAACAAACCCCACAGATTCGTTTTGAAGTATTTGCGCACTAAAAACCTGTTAATTTTTTGTAGTAAATGTTGTAGAAATCCTTGTACCTTCTTGCACAATTTTTCTATTTATCAGAGGACTCCATAAATGAATGTTTACCATCTGTAAAACTTATAAACAACCATAAAATCATATGATACGCAGCGTACGCATTGACGCAAGTTGTTTTTGAATAACATGTCGACAAATGTTGGTTTTAAAAGTAACTAACTGTTTCGAAACATCCTGGTTATGTGTACATATATTACTGTATGGCAAATTATGTACGTTTACAGTACTTTTCATTAGCATTTTGTGATCGGTGTAAGTTGCGGCAAAATTCTTCAAAGCTATGTAAATTACAATGTATGTATGTATAAGTAGATAGCGAAATATGTAAAAATTATGGGAACGTTGGACTGTATTTTAATTAACGTGCGGACTTCCTTGATACCGGGTGTAGCATTAAAAATTGAAACGTGGATTTGTGTAAGGGATTACAAGATATTTCTAATTTATAATTATATCATGGTGATCTTCTTGTTAATCAGTTCCTTATATGTACCTTCTGATGCAGAGGTGGATTTCCTTAATCCTTGGTCACGTTTCTCCACTTTTTTCTATCGTTGGCTAACTGTGGTACATTGCCCCAGCTGACTACCCTGTTCTTCTGGTCTCTGCCTCACTTTGTTTTCCCATTTCGTTCTTGGTTTTCTCAAAATGTTTTCTTTAACTCAACGTTCAGTTTGCGTACCTACTCTCAGGCATGCGTAAAGGACGTCCCAGCCATCTTAGTTGATTTGATTTATTCTCATCTGAGACTCTTTTTATTTTTGTTATATCTGATCCTATTATTTGCACCGCTCTTTTCTATTAAAAATGTCATCTACTGAGTCTATATTCTTTGTTTTTTCTTTTGTGTTGGCGGGCGCGCAAACTTTACATGCTGAACTATTAAGATATACCTACACAGCATTGCGAAAAAATTTAGGAGGCAATTCCGTATGGAAAATTAAAGGGGGCTTTTATATAACTTTTTTCCCTTAGACGTGTCCTTTCAGAGTTACAACGCCCTAAAGAGGCGCGATAAAATTAAGTTTCTATTTTATTTCTCAAATTTAGATAAACATAGGAGAATGATGTTTGTTAGATGTTTTGTACTTATTAAAAGGTTTCTCATAGGTTTATTTTTAATCATCTCCCACCTTTACAAGGGGCTGAAAAGTGCGACCCCTGTTGGTTTTTTTATCGGAAATTTTTAAAGGGTTGAAATTTTATTTGATAGCTTGATTTATTTAAAAACTTTTGCTATTCTTTAACTTTTTCCTGCAAACCCTACAGTTTTTGAGTAAAATATTAAATGAGTGAACATGAACCATCAACTATTCTAAAATAAAACGATTAATTTTGGTAGTTACCATGGTTTGTTAATGTTAATTTTGAGTAGAATTGACAGGTGTTTTCGTGTTGTTACCTCTTAAACTTCAAAATGAATTACACCCATATATTAATTCTACCCAATATGAACATAAACAAACCATGGTAACCACCAATATCAATCTTTTTATATTGGAATATTTAATGGTGCATGTTTGCTTATTTTATTTTTTACTCGGAAACTGTAGGTTTTACAGAAAAAGTTAATAAATGAAAAAAGTTTCTAAATAAATCAAGCTATCATATAAAATTCTTTAATTTGCAAAATTTCAACCCTCCAAAAAGTTCTGATAAAAAAACCAACAGGAGTCGCACTTTTCAGCCCCATTTCAAGATGTTTAACCCCTCAATATTTCTGTGAAATAATTACAAAGTGATGATAAAAAATAAAGCCTTAACAGTTATTTAACCATTTTTTGACATCTCTGGGCGATTTTTAACTATAAATACAAGCATGAAGTAGATTTATATATTACATTCGTGTTTATAGTGTGTAAATTTTGTCTCAAACATTCGCTAATTACTTTCTCCGTAATACAAGCAATCAATTCTTGAAATTGTTGCAGGTTATAAATTATAACTTGTGGATAAAATATTTAGCGGTTTTAATCTTGTAGTAATTGAGTATGTACCTCTATTTCCGCATACGGGCGCGAGATGTGTGCTCAGACAGCCACTTATTGGAGGTTAATATTCCTTTATAGGAAATATAATTACAATAGTTTATGCGCGTTTGCGGTTCAATTACGTTTCTTTTCTTTCTGATATGATGTGAAATAATAGCTCATTTATCTCGAACGGTTTTGAATTTCTTAGATGTTTGTATTAAATCCTATATCTTGTATAGTGTTATTATTTGGACTATTGTAGATTAAATTCCTCAACAGACTCTGAAAGTATAATAGAGAGATTGATATTGGGCGCCTTTTGGATATGTTTAAACTGAAAGAGTTGAAATATGAAACCAGTAAACAAAACTTACAGAATGTTTTCAACCAACGCAAATATTTCGATAGCTATTTTATTAACAAAAACGTTTTTTATTCTTTAAATCCAAAGTCGTTTATAGTCATTAACTAGAAGGTTTAAAATTCTTTTTAATTGTACATTGTGTCTTTTTTTGTCACACTCATACGTAACTTTTTTCTGCAACTATTCTATCTATTTTACATTTATTGACTTCCAATAAGATTATTTTTCAACAATGTGTATTTTATTTGTAAATATTCCTCCTTCTCCACTTCATCTTTTTATTTGTGGCAGCTTCTTTCAGCTCATCATTCTAGAGTTGCTTTGGTCATTCCATTCGTATTTTCTGGGCATGTCGTCTTCTCCTATTCGATGTATACGTCCTAACTACCGAAGCCATGCCTCCTGGGTGTTGGGCTCAATCGCTATTTCTTTTAAGATTCCTTCATATGTTTCATATTGGGTTTCGTCTCTACCCGCTTTGCTTCCATTTTTCTTGCCAGGAAGGTCACGATATGTTGTCGCTAGAATCTGATCAAGGCTGTGTTTATTGCATCAAGAACATCAAAACTAAATGTTTTGCAGAGTTATACGTGCCACTAGTTATTTCCTTCGGAAAAATAGCGAAACAACTGAAAAGTTGAATAATTAAGGTAATATTTGCGATCGCGTTGGCCATGAAATCGGCAGAGATAAAATCGAAATTTTTTTATTTCCCAATTTGCGCATCTTTTGCAAGTAAAATGGTGCAAAGTTTTTGAAAAAATCTTAAACGGTTTCGGAGAAAACCGTCAAAAACGAACCCCAGCAAAACCGCGATGATTTAAGAAGTTGTATATCTATTATAACTAAATCTATGCGCCTTGCATAGGCGTTCAACATAGGGAAAACCGTTTTTACAAGGGCCTCATTTTTCGCGTTTTTCTCCGGAACAGTTTAGGATTTTTTCAAAAACTTTGCACCATTTTACTTGCAAAGGATACGCGCATTGTACAATAGAAGAATTTCGATTTTATCTCTGACGGTTTTATGGCCAACTCGATTGCAAAAATTACCTTTATTATTCAACTTTTCAGTTTTTTCCCATATTTTTCCGAAGGAAATGGCCAGTGGCACGTGTAACTCTGCAAACCATTTAGTTTTGATGTTCTTGATGCAATGAACACAGCTTGATCAGATTCTAGCGACAATGTATCGTGACCCTCCCTTGTTAGAAACCTCTTTTTCATCGTTTGTATTTGTGTTATTTTGGCCCATAATTCGCATCCATAAATTGGAACATTACTGTTTATTATAATAGTTATCGACGTTTTTTTTTTGTGCAACGATTACTTAAATTGCCAATCGTTTGGGTTGCCTTGACAAAATGTAGAAATTAAATATTCCCCGTGCACATTAAATTTTGTTTGCAGCTGTGGATACATCTATCCAATACTGCTGTTATTTATTTCTTGCTCATTTCTTGTAAATTTAGCAACCGCCAGCAAAGGAAATGTATTACCCGTAAGTAGTACTCGGAAGATTTATTCCTCCAGCAAGAAATCTAAGGACACGCCCAAATTCTTCTTAGACTGGAAACTGAAATTAGCACGATGAAATTTATTACTCTAGTTGTACTCCTTCGGTAATGCATTTTATTGCCTCTTTCATTGTAACGATTCATGAAGCATGGAAAATCCACACAGTTTAAAGTGTTTAAACCATTAAACCAACGGCTTACTCACAGCAACTCCTAGTTCATTAGAAATCGGGTTCATTATAAAAGTAAACTTTTGAATTAGCGACGTGACGTGTCAACTGCAACATATCAGAACAATGTTGTTTTAGTTCGTCGAGAAAAATGAATATGCCACCATACCATGCCAGTGTTTTCCCTTGTCACTCACTTAATATGAAGAGACATGAGCAATCCGGGTATTGTTTGATCGTATCACGTACATTAGCCTAAAAATATATAACGAAACGGCAAAGATATTAGTCGTATTCCAATTACGGTACATTCTATGAGCTTGAATTGAGATTTAGTTGTCTTTTTTTCTTATAATTCTGTTTTTAATTAAGTCGGAGTTAATAAAAGACCACGGATGAAGCCCCAACTGTTAAATTACTGCATTTAAAATCGTTCAAAATCTTGTTATTTTCGCTTCGACTGGAAACGCTTTTCGCTTATATTTTAATAACCACCTTCATTAAAAGTTTGTTCGTTATTAAAAAGCTTTGAATATTTTGCGTTTGCTTCTAAAATATAATCAACGCGGTCTATATTTTTAATGGAGTGTATGTAAAAAACCTGCTTTATGTTTTATTTTTATTATCTGTTGGGGATAATCTGAACGTTATGACAAAATCTGTTTATTAATATTTCAATGTGTAGATCGGGTAGGTTTACCAGTAGAAAACAAAATAATAGTGCAACTTCGACAGTTTTGTTCATTCTGTCGTTCAAATATCGTACGAAATTTGGCTTAGCTTGATCCAAATTTCGATAAATCATGTATAGGTGCTTGAAAGAAATCGAAAGATTAGGAACGTCATCGTTTTGATTTCATGAACTTAATTGAAACGAAAAGATGGACAAAGATATAAACGGTAGAATAGGTTCTTTAGTAAGGCTATTAATGGCAATAAAGAAATTATTCTGAGAAAAACGAGAAATACTGAAAGATACAAAACTAAGATTCATTAATCACAGAGTTCTGTTTTTATCTACGGGTGGGAAACATGGACCTTGACAATAATATAATACACCGAATTATAATTATGAAAAGAAGGTTTTTGAGTACTACTTAGGGATCAACACCCAGGATCTTTAAAATAATTTGTTTAGAAAAAAATGTCGATGCAAAAAAACATCCAGGAGACACAGCTTAGATGGTTTGACGATATGGACCATCGGTTTATTATGAAAGTGGCGTAAGTCTATCTATTAAAAATTGAGAAGACTAATAATTTAAATTATAATTTAGTGGAAAATTATGTATAGACAGGGGGTTTCTTAAATATTGCGAATAAATTCAGGAGGTGATTCCTTATCAAAAATTAATAATTTAATTTTTTCCTTAGACGTCTCCTTTCGGAGTTACACCCCCCTAAAGGGGAGCGGTAAAATTAGGTTTCTGTTTTATTTCTCAAACTTGGATAAATGTAGGAGAATGATATTTGGTAGATGTTTTGTACTTATTGAAAGGTTGGTTACCCATAGTAATATTTTCAATCATTTCCCACCTTCACAGGGGGCTGAAAAGTGCAACCCCTGTTGTTTTTTTTATCAGAACTTTTTGACCTGTTGAAATTTGGTAATTTAAAATATTTTTTTTTTTAAAGCTTAATTTTATTAAAACTTTTTTTATCCCTTAGTTTTTATCGTAAAGCCACAGGTTATGAGTAAAAAATAATATAAGTGACGATGCATCATTAAATATTCCAATATAAGACGATTCATTTTGGTTGTTACCATGGTTTAATGGTGCAAGTTTACTTATATTCTTTATTACTCAAAAACTAGGTTTTTTGGGAAAAACTAAAGAATACTAAAGGTTCCTAAATAACTCAAGCATAAAAAAAAAATTTAAATTGCAAAATTTCAACCAACCAAACAGTTCTAACTATAAAAAACCACCAGGGGTGGCACCTTTCCAGCCCCTTGTAAAGGTGGGAGATGGTTGAAAATATTACCCTTAAAACCACTTTTACAATAAACGATCCATATGTACATCGAATGGGAGAAAACAGAGTCTCCCGGAAAGCTTAACTAAGCGGTACTAGGGAAAAAGATTGATGGAAAGACCAAGGAAAACGGGAAATGATTCGGATGTAGAAAAATTCTAAGAACGGTCAGATTGAGTGAAATAGGGCTAAAGAGTTAGCTAAAAACAGGAAGGGATGGAAAGTAGCTGACAAAATTCTCACCCATAGCCTTAAACAAGGTCTTAAAAGCTATGATAGAAAGGCATAAGGTTTAGAAGAGGAATAGTTTGGAATGGAATGAAAGATTTGGACTTGACCAGGCGCAAGTAAATTCCAGCTAAGATTTTTCATTTCAGTTAAGCTTATAAATGTGGCAACACCTCTAAATGATTACTTTAAAACCAGTCAACAAAACAATAAAACTTGCAAAATTCTGAATAAATTGAAGGTTTTGACGATATTTATTTTCATTTCAAATTAACGCTTCAGTGTTAACTAAAACCGCTGCATTTTTTGTTATTGAAAATTTAAATAACAGGGGAAAACCCACGCTGGTCATTTCTAGTCATACAAAGCTTCTTTTTTATAAAATAAAATAACAAGGATTTCACCTCTAAAAACAATCATAATTAGCCACACTGCTTTCGCCATTATCATAAATATTTAATGCCACACGTTACATTTTTTACCGAGCGCAATAACTATCACAAATTAAAGCACTATTCCTAATGAAATATATTATGCCATACAACGAACCATAAACTTTACCATAATCGACCGCACCTCGCCATTTATGGTCTCTCACCGTGTTAACTTAATTAAGCTTTGGTTTTGCAAGAAGTTATTGTATATTTTTTAATAAACACGACTCCGTTACGTATAGGAAGTGTGAAACGGAAATTGTACCCGGACTGCGTACGGCCTTCGCGAATTACTACAATAATTAATTACCGTTCTGCAAGATGTTAAAAAATTTAAGCAGGTGAAAATACAGGACGTGCGATGAATATCAAATTGTGACACTGAATATTTAATTTTTGCCCCTAGATACATTTCGTAATATAGAAATTAAAACTGGAGATAAATTAGTACCTACTGCGGAACCTCTATATTCGCCATTAACCCGTTCTTGAGGGACAAGCGAATACTGAATCGGATGAATGTAGAAACAATTTTCCTCAAAAAGGTTGAGCACCTCTGGGTTAAGGCGTAATATCTAAGAGAATACACTAAGTAATTTGCAGGCCTAGAAGTCAATAAGATGTCATTAAAGAAATATTTGTGCCTCTCTGAGTGATTAACAGGAATAAATTATTATATTATTCTGGTTACCAAATGGCTTGCATGCCATGGGAAAATGTAGCTTCTGATTAAAGTACAAGAAATTAGTTCTTTTATATATAGAGTAACATTTTGGTTATAATACACATCGTCAGATTTTACGTCATAAATATGTATGCTCGAGAAATTTTCAAATTAGTATTCTACCCGAAAGCAATATTTCGCGAAAATAAAAACAGGACGCACTTTAATTTGAGCGCAAAAGAGCTTGGGCAGCATATTGGTAAATATTCAATTTACTTTCGATAGCGTATCGTTCCGGAGAAATTGCGAGCCGGGCTGAAATATTGAGAAGTTTATAGCTGCGACAGAAAAGCAGCTTGTTTTGGAATATTTTCATTTTGCAGGGCTAGCCCATGAAATCAGCATATCAACATCACGTCTTTATGGCCGACGCCAGTATAATGTTTCGACAAAAACAAGTTTTTCAATTCGGTTCTTGCCTATCATACAATAACCCCCGAAATCTTTAAGTGAAAACTATGTAAACAAAGTAATTCTACGGTTGTAGCTTGTAACTTGTTCCAATTATAACTAAACATACTAGAGATGTTGCATTAATGCCAGTGTGTGTCAAAAATTAAAATATTACGTTCTTTCCAGATAAGTGAACTTAAAACGTTAAGTCTTATAATATACTTCTGAATTGAGTATTTTATTTTATTTATCAACAACGCCCCTAAAGTGTTAAGGTACATTTCAAAACATCAACTAATTCCATGAATAAATACTACTGCCCATTCTTTCTTGTTCCTTGCCATCCTCATCCTCTCACTCCAGGACATTCCCCTATCCTTCAAACATTCAGCCACCACTTGATTTCATGCTTTCCTCGGTCTTCCTCCTTGTCTTTTCTGTGTAGATTTGGATAGCCATATTCTTTTCGTTTGTGTTTCATCTTCCATCCTTACTAGATGCCCAAACCACTTTGGATATTGTTTTTATATGCTTTCCAAAACTGGTTTAACATTGAGTTCTGCTCTAATTGTCTCATTTGCTATTTTATCTCTTCGGGTAATATCTTTGACGACTCTTAAATACTTCGCATGTATTTCGCTTTTCATTTGGCTGCTTTTAACACCCAGCTTTCGCATCCGTATGTCAGAATTGGTTTGGATGTTGTGCTGCACACTGTCATTTTCGTTTTTTTCGATATTTCTTTTTTCCTTATGAATGTGTTATTAAGTGTGTAGAATAGAAGAGTTTACTTGTTCTCTATTCTGTTGTTGATTTCAGCCTTTTCCTTTCCATCCTTATATATATTTACTCCAAAATAATTGAATGTTTCTATTTGCTCTCTCTTTTCCATCTAGTTTTATTGTTATGCCCGATTCTCTTTTCCCAATTGTATTTACTTTGGTTTTAGCGACATTTATTTGCACGTTTCTCTTTTCTAATGCTGTCTTCCAGATGTCTAAATTCATTTGTAGTTCTTTGTCGTTCTCTGCGTAGATCATCAAATCGTCGGCAAAAGCACATTCCACTATTTCTACCATTTACATGTTTGTAATTCTTTGTTTTACCCTTCGTTTCTTTTATTACGTCATCGAGAACTAAATTGAACAGAGTTGGGCTCTGCACTCCCCCTAGTCTCAATCCCTCTTTGGTTACGAACTCCTCTGACTAGGTTTCCTGTTCTGGCATAATTTCTTGTATACACTGCAAATAGCTTTTTCTAGCTTTCTACTAATTCCTCTTTGTCTAAGACTATTCCATACCTCTTTTCTTGGGATGCTGTCAAATTCTTTCTCGACGTCGACAAAAACTACATGGTGCGTTTGTGTGAATTGAGCAATCAGAAAAAAAAAGAACAGTTTAGACCAAAAATAAGTTTTTTAATAAAAAATTTTTATCGAAATTTATTCACAAAATTTATAAGAAAATACGAAAACAATTTCTACTTTATTTCTAGTTTTTCTTTCGTTTATACCATGTTGTATAATCCTTCTAAAAGAGTCACCTATCATACCAAATGTGCTACCGGAACTGAAAATTTTTCATTCCCATTGTGTAAAAGCACAGGCTCCTAGCTAGACTTCGACGAATATATGAACAGTCGTCATTCTTTTGGTTTAAAAGTGGTTCCTATTTCTTTCATAAGGTCATTAATGTTATAACAATAGCACAGTAAATGTCCATGCTAAAGTATAAAGATAAAATTTCTTCTTCGGAATCAAGAAATTCATTTGTTTTGAAAAAAATCGGACGTAATCGTAACTTTTTAGGGCTACATTTGAATGAAGCTCAAAAAATAGAATAGAAGCACATATTTCATCCATATTACTGAAACACCGTTGACCAGCGTTAAGTTTGTTGAATGATACGCGACTTTTTAGTTGAACTACTTTCATATTTAACACCAGGGGTCGCAGCCTACTTTAAATTTAAAAAAACTGGGCCCCTCCCGATAAAATCCTTCCTACACCACTGACACCTGCTTATATTAATATTAAACCGGGGGATATAAATACATATATCCATATTAAATGACAAATCATGCTGTTTTGTCGATTAAGAAATTCCAAACGCGAATATAAACAAATTAATTTGTTTAATAAAGGTAACCACAACTAGTTCAAGTAAGTATGTAGTTTCTTACTTACATACATACATACATACTTATCGATTATTTCCGTTATTTGCATTTGTAATACATGTTTACTCTGTGCCAGATAGATTACAGGCTCATAGTCTTTGTGTGTTTTTTTTTTAAGAACCAAATAGAAAGCAAATAAGAACAGTAGGATGTTAAGTTGACACAATAAAACGCAAGTTTTCACTAATTAGTGTCACATGTTAATGATTCAGAGCTACTACAAGCAGGTGGAAATAATACATTTAAAGATTTTTCTTGGATCAATTCAAAAATCTGTGTTTGCATGTGCCTATACAGTTCTGTCTAGTATTGAAAACGATATTTTTACAAATATATCGCAGCTAGAGAGGGCAAATAAATTCCAGATCTAAGTTTGTAATCTGTTTAATAAAAATTCATATAAGGATGTTATGGAAATGAGTCTTCCTTTATTCGTACATACAGGGTGTTATATTTTTTTAATAACATAAGGTTTAATGTACTTATTTGTTTTGATATTTAGGTTCAAACAAATAAAATTCATCAAAAAGTCCCGATGAAGCTATAGAGTTCTATGAATTTAAACAATATTGAAACAAATGAATGTTTTTATCTTACAGTACGTACAAAAATGTACAACTTTTACCCCAAAAATATTTTTTACTGTCAGGTATAATCAAGTTATTACCAATTTTAAAAAAGCTCCTTTTTGATTTTTGTATAACCGAGTTATCAACGATTTAAAAAAATTCCCATTTTAACTTTAAATATTGTCTAGCGTGCCATGGAACTTTTTCAAAACAATAAAACATCACTGAATAGGTCTCAGAAATGGAAAAAAATTGTCCAATTTAGACGTCTTTGTAGCTCTTACCTTTTACAAGATCACAATAGTGGCTCTTCTATGTGGACCACCCGGTATATTAAAATATTGTGACAAAATTAATAGGTTATATTTTCCCAATGGATCTGAAGCTATAGTAACAGTTTTACCATAATTCTTTAGTATGTCTAAACATAACTTATATAATTAACTCGATATATTAATGTTGTAACTTTAGAATAGGCAACATATAAAAAATATTACGTTTAAATAAATAAAAATATTGTATTAAAATTATTAGTGCATAGTCGACCAACATAATACTATTATTTTATTAAATATTAGCTGCACATAAATCAAATTAACTTTCAAAGTAATGAAGATGTTACACTGAAACCAAAAGGGCACATTGTGAATCTCTAGTAATAATTTTGCAAAAGTTCTTGAATCTTTCTGTATGTACCTTGCATAGTTAACTCCATAATATAATAACATACTGATTCAATTAAAAATTCGGTTTGTTTAAATCAAATTAACTTCCAAATTATTAAAGATATTGTAATTAACATTACTAGCACATGTTCTTTTTGACATGATGTGTGAAGGTATGATAATATTTTTATATTAATCCTTCAATCTGTCTGTTCGTATCTTGAAAAATTTACTGAATATAGCAATCATTCTTATCAAATTCAAAATTTGTACCGCATGGAGTAGAGTTTCAGAGTGCAAAAAAGTTACTTTTACGACTTAAAATTACTGTAAAAATATCTCGTTTACTGTGGCAGTGTCTAAGAAACTACGACGCATTTTCGAATTCCCCAAGAAAGAACGCAAAAGGAATAATTGCGTCTTAACCGATTCTGCAGTGACCACATGCGCCCCGTGTCGTCTGTAGGTCGCAAGGGTTGGCAGCATTCTGCGCCCATAAAACCAGTTTGTAGGTCGAGTTAAATACACGGAGTAAATCTTGCCACATGTCGCTTGTACGAATTCTTATTAACTGTTAAAAGAGATAAATGCTTGTTTTTTCTTATAATAAACTGGTTTCCCTGTGACATAAAATGCAATTAAGGATTTATTTTGAACTTTTTATGGTTTACCGTTATTTTTAAGCAGCGCAGCGTCATGAATAGCAACGGTGAAGAATTGTGGATTTTGAGTGCGACCATCGACCAAACGATTTCCAAACAAACTGACACACAATGTTTGTTCATTTAAGTATGATCATAGCCTTCTTTAGTTACTTTAGTAACTATAGAAGGCTGTGGTATGATGCATAATTAATAAGTTTATTTTTAATATGTATCCATAACAAAATCAATAGTTACCTGTTACATCTGCGTAATTAGGTGTGCTCATGCATGGATAAACCGATATCACCAGTGGCATCCCATATTATCATGACGCCAAAATTTATTTTTAAAACTAGAGGAAAAAAAAGCAATGAAACGCTATACTCAATTTTGTCAAGTTAGCAATGGATTTGTTAAAACATCTGAATATCGCTCCGTACTGAGTTCAATTACATCAGAAGTATTATAATATTCACATCATTCCAAAGATGAGATTTTAAATTTTAACCGTATTAATACCATATTTGAAAAAGTTGAATAACGCCTGTTCATGTTGCTTTATGCAGACTCCTCCATTTAATAACAAATGACGTTAACTTTACACCGGAAGTCATCAAATACGTGGGAGAATTAGGGAAAAACACTGTTGAACGAAGGTATAAAATCTAGAAAAGTATCAAGGGATTGGAACACTGGAATTATCCTACCTCTATGCAAAAAAGGGGATAAAAGCGATTGGTCCAACTATAGAGGAATAACATGAATGATTGTACCGGGGAAAATACTGGCAAAAATAATCGAAGGCTAGACAAAAACACAGTAGAATAATCCCAGTATGGTTCTAGAAGAGGAAGGAGTGCACAAGACCCAGTTTTTATACTAAGACAAACAATTGGAGAGAGCTTAACTAAAAACAAGGAAATATTTATGTTTTATAGACTTAGAAAAAGCATTCGGTAGAATAAAAAGAAAAGACGTATGGATGAACCTATTTCACCTTGGTAACTGAAAAATGGAAGAAATAAACATAATTGAGCTAATGTTCGCAGACGACTTGGTCTTAGTCGCGGAAAGAAAAGAATCTACAACATAATTCCAGAAACTCTAAACCAGAGATTGGAAAACATCAATATGAAAATAAATACAGACAAAACTAAAACTATGATCGTTACAACAGAGAACAAAGGGCATAACATCACTTTAAAGGGGCTTAGGTTGGAACAGGTAGAAAGCTTTAAATATTTAGGAGTGATCATGGAGAAAAATGGAGGAATGGACAAGGAAATAAGCGAAAGAACTGGAAATGTGGAAAGAATATTGAAAAATTTAAGAATAATATTTTTTAATATAAAGAAGCCCAAAACGAACAAAAGTGGAAAAATAAAAAGAGTATTAACTCCAGCACTTTTATACGGAAGTGAAACGTGGACACTCACAAACAAAAATAGTGGCCGAGAAAATGCAGCAGAAGAAGAAAAACCGAAAAAGATCGAATCAGAAATAAAACATATAGAGAACAATTAAAAATAAAATCAGTTGCATCAAGAATACAAGAAAGACAGCTGGGATGGTTGGGTAGCATTTATAGGATGAAAGAAGAAAGGTTAACCAGAAAAGCTTGTGAAGCTAGATCACATGGAAAAACAAAAGACGTAGACCGAGAAAAACCTGGCACGACGAAGTTAAAAAAGCAGCGACGGATAGAAACATCAAATGGAAAGACATAAAAAAGCTAGCACAAGACAGAAAAAACATGGAAAAAAGTCAGAACAAAACAACTCAACAGTGCTACACCTAACAGGGGAACTTATGGCTTAATAATGACGTGATAATGATCTTTGGACACCCAATATACAGGGTGTCCCAGCCAAGACGAATTATTCGATAGCTCTGTTATTAGTAATAATATTAAAAAAAGTTAAATGTAAAAGTTGTTTGTAATCATTTACTACATAATCTAAAATTATTTTCAACTATACACAGTGTTTTGTTTTTGCGCTCTGATACCAAACATTGTTTTTTTTATATGGAACACCCTGTATATTTTGTAATTTTTGGATGTAAAATTAAATTCTCTTTCAAAAATATTATGGGTTGTTTATGTCTAAAATGAACCGTTTTTAAGTTATTAACGTTTTTTTGAAAATTTTGACAGATGCAGACCTTTACAAAAATATTTATATTTATTTACATAACAACACCAGAGCAATTTACTCTCGTAATTTATTAGACAATAGTGTCATAGTGATTGTTGATTGGTTAAACTTTTAAAATAATATACAGGGTGTTCGTTTTACTCGGTCCATTTCGCTAAACTTTAAGCGCAGGTAAGTCATCTTTTTTAAATGGAACACCCTATATATTTTTACATTTTCTTGTAGAAAATTTAATTATCTTCCAAAGTTATTAAGCATGTTTTATGTCTAAATATAATATTTTTGAAGTTATTTTGTTTCTTATGATTATTTGCGAGTATTTTACCTAAAATATCGGTAGTAGCCTTTGAAAATTCAAAACAATTTGTATGAACTGTCAACCAAAACACTTAATCGGCACAATTTTCACTATTATGCCACTAAAAATCCATATATTTTAAGAGTTGTAGATACACAGCATAAATGGCAGCAAATAACACCAGAATGCTGTGTCTCTATAGTTCTTAAAAAATATGGATTTTTAGTGGCATAATAGTGGAAATTGTGCCGATTAAGTGTTTTGATTGACAGTTCATACAAATTGTTTTGAATTTTCAAAGGCTACTACCGATATTTTAAGTAAAATACTCGCAAATTATCATAAGAAACGAAATAACTTCAAAAATATTATATTTAGACATAAAACATGCTTAATAACTTTGGAAGATAATTAAATTTTCTACAAGAAAATGTAAAAATATATAGGGTGTTCCATTTAAAAAAAATGACTTACATGCGTTTAAAGTTTAGCGAAATGGACCGAGTAAAACGAACACCCTGTATATTATTTTAAAAGTTTAACCAATCAACAATCACTATGACACTATTGTCTAATAAATTACGAGAGTAAATTGCTCTGGTGTTGTTATGTAAATAAATATAAATATTTTTATAAAGGTCTGCATCTGTCAAAATTTTCAAAAAAACGTTAATAACTCAAAAACGGTTCATTTTAGACATAAACAACCCATAATATTTTTGAAAGAGAATTTAATTTTACATCCAAAAATTACAAAATATACAGGGTGTTCCATATAAAAAAACAATGTTTGGTATCAGAGCGCAAAAACAAAACACTGTGTATAGTTGAAAATAATTTTAGGTTATGTAGTAAATGATTACAAACAACTTTTATATTTAACTTTTTTTAATATTATTACTAATAACAGTGCTATCGAATAATTCGTCTTGGCTGGGACACCCTGTATAACATTTAGAGCACTCTTTTTTACGTCGTATTACGTGTTTTATTTCCAGATTCGATTTTGTGCGATTTCAGCGCCAACTTTTAGCGTTCGCTTTTGTAGGGCGTCTGATAGAACGTAATAAATATCGAATGACGCTATTTTGGTGATTTAACGCCGGCCACGTTTTTTCTTGTACGGTTTTCCTGTAAACGGTCGTAACTTCTAATTGGAAATTTAGAATATAATGGCAGGGTGGAGCCCCCTACTAAACTCTAATTAAATTACAATTAAACCAATTAAGACACGTATAAATAAGTCGAAGAAGTCAACGCGTTGTTCGTTGCAGAAATAGAAAAACGACCAATTAAATTAAATTTCTAGCTGTCTATTGGCTTCTGGTGCGTAGCTTTAATTAGTGTTTTATAGAATTATATGATATAACGACGTTTACAGTTAATTAACGGTGCGTAAATCAAACAATAACAAAAGAAGTACGCGTGTACATTGAATTGAAGTCGAATTACAGTACACATGATTGAGGACAGACGTGTCAGCGAGCGATTATTCGATGACACTAATTTTTTAAACTGTTTTAAACTGTTATCACTTCATGAACGCAAAAAAAATCCACAAGTCATTCTATCGGCATTTAAATACTAAGGAAATAAATAGACGGCTTAATTTATTTTTACTTTTTTATCAAATGTCAGGACCTACATATAGGCAGATAAAAATTCGCCGAAGTATTTATTCGGCACGAAGTTACAAAAGGTGACTGCACAGGTTGTCCTAATTCTGGTGCGAATTCAGGGCGTTTAGTCTAAAACTTGTTTATTTTAACTAAAGTATACCCTAAATATTTAAGCTGGTGTTTCATTTGAATTTTTTTGTCTTGAATTACTATTTCTACTTTTTCTGTCTCTTTTCCTATCTATTTCTGTTTTATTTGCATTTATTTTCAGGCCATATACTTTTAAATTGTCTACCCATTTTTCTATCAGGTTTTGTAATTATTTTTTACTGTTTCCAAACAGGATAAGATCGTCAGCGTACATGAGTTCATTTATTTTTATTTGCATTAATTTGCTGTAACCTACGTGCACTCCCTTTGTTGTATTGTACTTTTTTGCTATGTCGTCCATTATCATTATAAAAATAACTGGGCTCGGAATACTACCGTGTCTGACTCCTTTTGTCGTTATTAAATCCTTAGATGTATTGCCTGCCATTCTTACAACGTTTTCTGTTTTGTAGTAGGTACATATTTTTCATTACCTTGAGCATCTTGTCACTTACTCATCTTTTCTTCATTACTTTCCATATTTCTTCTCTATTTACACTATCAAAAGCTGTTTCTAAACAAAAAAACAAGTTAAAGACAAGCAAGGGTTGAGATAAAACAATGGAAATCGGTTATTGTTTTTTCTATGGCAACGTTGATTTTTATCTGAGATTTCGCATTTTTTTTTAGTTATATCGCGTATTTTTGTAAATAGACGTGTAAAATATTATACCATTGTAGAGGGGGAAAAAATCTTAATATCTAAGTCATCACCTACTAAACTGCCATTTAAAAAAAAGATGTCATTAAATATGGCTCTCTGAATGCCCTCGTTCCACGTCTTCCTGGGTCTGCTTCGTTATCTCCTTTCAGGAGGGATCCAATCAAGCGTTACTTTTGGCAGTCGATGGCATGTCCGTACAAAATTAGTTGTCGTCTTTCTGCCTCTTGTATTATAGTTTCCCACAGTCCGATTAATTCTTTAATCGTTGTGTTCGGTACTCTATCTAGTCTAGACATTCTACACGACCTTCTTAGGGTATCCATCTCCAGAGCTTCCAGCCTTCTTTTATCTGCTTCTGTCCACCTCCATGCTCCATACAATACTATACTTTTAATAACTGTGTTATATATGTTGTATTTTCTCTTCTTCGTTATTTCTCTACTCCACCATATTCCATTTAGCCTTTTGATGCCTGTTCTTCCTTGTCCTATTCGTTGTAGAATGTCTTTTTCATCCTGACCATCATATTGAATTTTACATCCAGGTATTGGTAGCCAGTGCATTTAGATATTTTCACTCTTTCTAATTCTAGGTCCCCGGATTCTCCCCCAATACAAAGGTATTTAGTTTACTCCATATTCATTGTAAGCCCCGTTTTTTCGTATTCTTCTTTAATTTTCCTTGTCATGTATTGAAGGTCATCCTTATCCTGGACTATAAGCACTTGGTCGTCCGCAAATTGAAGAGTGTATATATTGCTTTCTCCTATATTTACCCCCATGCCCATGCTATTTACCCCCATGTTCTCAAGGAGTGTTCAATGTATAGTTTAAATAAAGTTGGGGACAAGCAACATCTTTGTTTTAGTCCTTTCGATGTATCAAATCCTTTTTAGTCGATCTTCCAATTTTAATTTTAATTTAAGTGTCTCTGTATTGCTGTGTCTATACGTATATAACTTGTTTAAAATTCACTTCTAAATAGCAAACGTTTGTCCTATTTAACCAACCCTGTATTTTTATTATTTACGAAGATAGCAATAGTTCCACATGGAAAAATAAAACACCCTGTATAGTCTTAATTCAATGTCATTATGATGTTAAAATTAACACCGTTCTTTTGCTGTATACATAGAGTCAGTGCAAAATTCTTAGCATAACTTAAGGCACATTGAAAAACCCACTTAGAGGAATGAATAAATTTTTTTGTACCCTAATGCACGCAAACCTTCAAATTTCAACGTTAATTTCGTAACGTTTATTTAGGAAACTAACAACTTATTGCAGGTGCACCACTAAAATTATAAGTAACCACAAAGAATGGCGCAATTTTATTCTCACACCCTTGAAAAAATATTCTAGCTTTTTCCATTTAAAATTTACTTACGGTTTTTTTTTTTTTTTTTTTAAATAAAACACAAAAATGTTCAGACTTTGCTGGCGCCTATACATAACACGGCCGACTGTTTTTGTGTATATTATATAAAAATAATCATCATTACGTTAGTATTATTTGTGTTTGAAATTTCTAAATCGTTAAATTTCGTCGACATTATCAGAAAGAAATTGTGCTTTCGTGGAACCAACTTACGTTTTTTTTTTCGCTTGTACACAGTCGGTAAACGAACCGGACACGGAAGTCGTTAAGATGTTAGATAATATTTATTCGTTGGCTACCTATATACAGCCGCGTATACGCTGTACATTCTTACAAGGCATTGATTCCGTGCTGTGGAATGCTTATTCTTTTTTTTTAAGTTGGCGTCGGTTTTATTGCAGCCTGTAATGACTGCCTTAGAATGGATCTTACAAAACAATAGATTCGCATGTTAATTATGAAATAATTACAATGGTATGAGTAGTCAGTGGTGCAATTAATGTTGAGTAATGTATGGATATGGATGTATGTACCTACGTTATTTTATTAATTTATTTTGTGACGCACGCGTTATCTAAGTTTGGCTGTAGGGCTTTGTTGTTAAACCAAAGGAAGTTGTATTAAAATAACAATAACTGTTAAATTGACACCGAGGCACTATAGTTTCGGAATAATTCGCCTATGATTGAGAACATTAAATTCGCTTTTTCTACAGTTTTTGTATAATTTCAACGTTTTCTACTTAGATTCTTTTGAAAAAGACAAACAATGTTGAAGTCTTGACTAGAGGTGGGCGATAAATATTGATAATAATTTTGATATCGATATTGGATGTCAATATATCGATATCGAATGTCAATATATCGATGTCAGATGTCGGTATATCGATATTTCGATATCAACATACCGATATTCGATATTTTCTCGATATTTCTTGTTATCGACAACAAAAATTAGGACGAGGAGCCTTTTATTTTAGGTCACCAGCCTCTTTTTTCAGTTTTTTAGTAACTCTTTTAGCTCTTCGGTCCTTTGTCAAAATATCGATGCATCCAAGATATCGATATAATTTCGTTATCGATATTCTATATCGAAATTTTGATATCCCCATCCCTAGTCTTGACTAACACGTTTGAGGAGATGTGCAATTAGCTATGCAGTCGAAATATCCCAATTTTTAACCCTTTTGGGACCAAATAGCACTCTTATTAGTAAAAATGTTCAGTTATCTACGCTGTTTACGAAAGCAAAATAGGCTTTAAGCTAAGACTACAGAAAAAACGGCCCGTTTTGTTTTTTTCTGTTCCACAAAGTATGCTTTGTATTATCCTCAAAATACTTCCGAAGATTTTCAGTAAAAATTGTTCGAACACAGGAGAATGTAGAAACTTTAAGCTGTTTTTAATTTTTGTAGAACACTACCACTCCAGAAGTGTCCAATAAAAATATTGTTAATCACAAATGTGTGAAATTTCTTTGCGGTGAATAGAAGAACAATATACAGTGCTGCGCAAAAGTATGGGCACATACAAATATCCAGAACAATACTAAAGATATTACAATAAAAGGTATTTGTCCATTATCCTATGTTCCGGATTTGGATGAAAATATCGAGGTTGCAATATGATTTCCGGAGAAACTTTCAAATTTTATGTTTATTTTAATATGTTTGGATTCGCCTTTAAGTTTACTTCAAAAAATGTATGAGGATATATGGGTCTAAAATCGACCGTTTTCGAGAAATTTACAATTTTATGAAAATTTTGAGCAATACAGCACTTTAAAAAATTTTGAATAATCGATTGATAAAAACTAATAACTTTTTCGTACACCAATCAAGCCAAAAAGTACCTGTTTAACCCCAGACCTTAATAGATAATACCTTACCGCAAAGTTTACAGGTTTGGTTTTAACCCTACATAGGCTGGTGGTCGATAGTCAGACCACTTATTCCTAACCACCCTGTACAATTGTATTTAACACCTAAACAGACAAATAATGTCAATTTAGGAGTTCCTTGGTAAATTATATACCAGGTGTCCACTTGCAAGCTTGAACATAGGAGATTTACATTGTTTTAAAAGTTTTCGTGAATTCCAGCTCGCCAATTTAACTTACAGGAAAGGTAATGGTACCAATAGAAAGATCTTTGGTGCAAAACAAAATGATAAGTGAACATTATCAATATTCAAAAATGTGAAACAAAAAGATACAACAAATTGGAAAATTTATCCAACAACTTTTGTATGTTCTCATCTATGAAGAAAACCACCAATTATGTGCAAGTGAAAACATAGGTTGAGGTTTTATTCCTGAGGCTTTCGCGGCCGTTATCCATAATACAATCTTGGTTTCCGGGTTTGGAACCGCGTCTTCTATATTTAGAAGTAGTTGACGTTTCGACCATTGTGTCTTGGTCTTTTTCAAAACGACTAATTTGTGAGGGATGTTGCTGGGTTTATATATCCAGCTTGTGGAGGCGTGGCGTTCCGCTTGATGGATTTGTTCTGCCTCAGTGATTTTGTGATGACTGGTTTCCAGATGTTTGGGAGTTGTATGCCTGTGTCTCTGTTGTAGTTGTTTGGGTTCTTGATGATTTCCAATGATTCTCGATATAATCTTGGCCAGAAATGGTTTGCGCGGGCCAGTAGTTTTGTTTCTCTGAAGAGTATGTTGTGTCCTGTACCCTGGGCGTGTTCTGCTACCGCTGATTTATCGACTTGTTTTCTTGTGGTTTGTCCTTCGTGTTCTTTGAGACGCGTTTGTATACTCCTGCCAGTTTGTCCTATGTATACTTTTCCACAGGAGCAAGGTATGCTATATATTCCCGCGTGGTGTAGTCCTGTGTCGTGTGTTCTTCTTAATTTATTCGAGAGCTTCAAAGGAGCGTTGAAAACGGTTTTGATTTTATGTTTTTGTAGAAGCTTTGATATTTTGTTAGTCACTCCGCTGATGTAGGGCAAGTAAGTCGTAGCGATGTATTCTTTCTTTTCTTTTCTTTCTTTTGGCGTGGCATGTTTTTGTATGGTACGAAGTATTTGTTTACGCTGGTAACCGTTTTCTTGCAGGGCTCTCGTGACCATGTTCAATTCTTCTTTGATGTTTTCTGGTGTGCATATCTCTTTAGCCCTATGTATTAATGTGTTGATCACCGATTGTTTTTGGGCCGGGTGGTGATGTGATGCAGCATTTAGATATCGGTTGGTTTGGGTCGGTTTACGGTAAACGCTGTGGCTAAGTGTTCCGTTTGCTTCTCTTTTGACCAGTATGTCCAGAAAGGGTAACGCGCCATTCTTCTCTTCCTCCATCGTAAATTTTATGTTCTTGTGTAGGTTGTTCAGGTGTGTTAGAAAATCTTGAAGTGGTTCTTTTCCATGTTCCCAGATGACGAAGGTGTCGTCTACGTATCGGAACCAGTGTTTCGGTTTCAATTTGCTGGAGAGTAGGGCTTGTTCTTCGAAGGCTTCCATGTACAAGTTGGCGAGTGCCGGTGATAATGGTGAACCCATGGCTGCTCCCGTTGTTTGTTCATAGATGCCTCCATTGAAGGTGAAGTAGGTAGATTGTGCGCACAGCTTTATTAAGTCGGCTAGGTTACCATCGAGGTCGTTAGCAACCAGTCGTTCCCTTGCCAATTCCACTGCTTCCTCAACCGGTATATTGGTAAATAATGACGTCACATCGAAGCTAATCATGATGTCGTTGTCGTTTATATTTAGCATATTATATATATATAGCATAGTATATATTTAGCATACAACTCCCAAACATCTGGAAACCAGTCATCACAAAATCACTGAGGCAGAACAAATCCATCAAGCGGAACGCCACGCCTCCACAAGCTGGATATATAAACCCAGCAAAATCCCTCACAAATTAGTCGTTTTGAAAAAGACCAAGACACAATGGTCGAAACGTCAACTACTTCTAAATATAGTAGACGCGGTTCCAAACCCGGAAACCAAGATTGTATTATAGGTTGAGGTTGATTTTAACCAGGGACGGAAAACGTAACGTAACGATACCCGATAACGTTATAATAACGATTCAACTATAATTTTTTGTACAATAACGTAACGATATTTTTATAACGTTATATAACGTTATAATAACCGATAACGTTTCGTTAAAAGTTATTTTGTATCGTTATTCTCTATAAATTAAATTTTTATATAGCGAACTTTTTATTTTCAGAAGATATAATATTTTGTTTGGTTTTTAGAAATTAAAATGAAAATAAAATATCTCAACCTCAACGTAATTTTGTAGGTACTATTTTTTAAATTTACATTTACAGAATTACAGATCCCAAAAATAATTTCAGAGTTACAAATAAAAATTATTTTTATACAGCATGTTTCTTAAATAATGTGAAAAAATTCGGGAGGTGATACTTAATCGAAAATTAAGAGGGGTCTTTCATATGTTTTTTTCTTTAGGGTCTCCTTTCGGAGTTACACCCCTCTAAAGGCGATCGGTAAAATTTGGTTTTTATTTTATTTCTCAAATTTGGATAAATGTGGGAGATTTATACTTATAAAAAGGTTTCCCATAGTAATATTTTTAATCATCTCCCACCTTCACAGGGGGCTGAAAAGTGCGCCCCCTGTTGGTTTTTTTATCAGGACTTTTTGGTGGGTTGAAATCTAGTAATTTTAAATTTTCTTTAAAAACTTGATTTATTTAGAAGTTTTTTTTATTCTTTAACTGTTCTCGTTAAATCTACAGTTTTTGAGTAAAAAATTATATGAATGAACATGAACCATAAAATATTCCAATATAAAACGATATTGGATAGAAGTGACGGGTGTAATTCATTTTGACGCTTACGCGGCGACAACGCTAAAACGCCCGTCAATTCTACCCAATATGAACATAAACATCATATTCACTCATTTAATTGTTTACTCAAAACTGTAAGAATTACGAAAACTAAAAAATAAAAAAGGTTCTAAATAAATCAAACTAACAAAATTTTTTTTTTGCAAAATTATAAAACACCAAAAAGTTCTGATTAAAAAACCAACAGGGGTCGCACTTATCAGCCCCCTATGAAGGTGGAAGATGATTGAAAATAATACTATGGGAAACCTTTTAATAAGTATAAAACATCTACCAAATATCATTCTCCTACATTTATCTAAACTTAAGAAATAAAATAAAAAACTAATTTTATCGCTCCCCTTTAGGGGGGTGTAACTCCGAAAGGAAACGTCTAAGAAAAAATTGTTATATAAAAGATCCCACTTTATTTTCAATAAGGAATCACCTTCCGATTTTTTTCGCATTATTTAAGAAACACCCTGTATATCATAATTTATGTAACGTTATATAACGTTATATAACATAACAATTCATTTTTTTAACGTTATTTATAACGTTATGTAACGAAAACAAATAATAAATAACGTTATACAATAACGTAACGATTTAAAACGTTATTCCATCCCTGATTTTAACACTGTTGCTTTTGACCCCAAGTGTACACAAAACAAATTGGCAAAACTCAACCTCTATGACAGATGAAAACTAGCAATGTAGATAGGAAGGTGGATGAAAATGAATATTGCACAAGCGCTTAGGGCGAAATATAACAAAAATTAAAGAAATTATAGGCACTCTTACTACCTACCCGTGTTACTTTCATCCCCGGTCTCCCCTATTTGTAAACGTAGCATTGGTTTTTACGCAAAAATTCATTGCAAACTTTATACAGATCGCAGCCAGTATTCTATGGATTAACGAGATAAAGTATAGAATAGCGAAATATTTCATATTTAGTTATTTGTAATAGGTATTCAGTAATTTCATAGGTTAACAGATTATACGCTGTAGCGATAACATACTAATAAAAATGTTGTAGGAGGTGAAATTTAAACAAAAAATTAATACGTTCAAATTTGAATTTTGCGCTGTAAAGGGTTGAATCGAAAAATGAACTTAATTATAACTCTTGCCGAACCGTATTCATGGAAACTTGTAATATACCTCAAATCCATCATTTTTATGCAGGCGATTAAGTTTGTAGATACCCACTTTTTCGCTGATATACCTAAATTAGTTTTTTTTTACCAAGCAGTTTATTCCGAACGGTCCTTAATGGTTACTGCGTGTTTAGTCGAACGAGACGTCACGAAAATTTATCATGTAAAAAAATACCGGCCTTAGTAATTATTATGTACTTGGTGAACGATTAGACCGTCGGTAATTAACACACCGTATCAACTAGCAACGTGTGCCAACGGAACGATGATTCACACTTTGCAGTGATAACTTAAAAACGCCAGTTCATCAATAATATGCGACTTATTATTCGTTTGTACGTCGGTTTAAACCGGAAATTTTGACGTGTTACTTTAAAATGGAAACCAAATTATACCTAAAACGCCGATTCATTAGTTGTACGTGACAGTGTGCGATATTATGGCCGCAAAAGGAGTTAAAGTGGTGAATGTTTCGTGAAAACTCATGTTAAAGTAAGCGTTTATTTTTTAATTACTGTTTAGACTTAAAAATGGTTATGGAAATGTGGCATTTATTAACTTTCTTTTAACTCGTGCGGGCTCCGTATGGCTGCATAAGTTTTCATCACTAGGAAAAATACTTTGCAAGCGTTGTTAAATCAAGATACTACGCAATAACATCAAAACTTGCAAGATCAGTCAGTCATTGTTTGAGATTTGTAAGCCGTGGGTAAAATTCAAATGTTAGGGAAATTGTATCGCATGAATTTTTTGAATGCAGTATTGGTCAGCGTCGCAACGTATAAATTTCACTGCTTAAAACATACAAGAGACTTTTTGTGGATAAATTAGTGTATTATAACTCTAAACTCAAAACAAATCATGTGGGTTCAAATTAACCGGCCAAATTATCATTAAAGAAGGATCTTGACGAAAAGAGGTTTTGCTGTGTATCTAGTGGGGTGAAAACTTTTTTTACGACATTATGGGCTTTTAAGGCCTGGCCAAACCGTCTCCTAAAAACTCTTAGTTGTTTTGCAAAAATCGATTTAAAAAACTTTTTTTATTAAAGCAATACGCTGTGGTACAGGAAAGTGGTGTAAATCAGGGCTTCTTTGAATGCGGGGATCATGAAAAATTTGGGTACAGGAAAAAATGTCTGATGAAGTTGTTATATTTTTGACTGTCAAGGGAGGGTGGCGATATGTTGTCACTACAATCTGATCAAGGCTGTGTTTATTGCATCAAGAACATCAAATCTAAAGGTTTTGCAGAGTTGTACGTGCCACTGGCCATTTCTTTCGGAAAAAATGGGGGAAACACTGGAAAGTTGAATAATAAAAGTAATTTTTGCGATCGCGTTGGCCATGAAACCATCAGAGATAAAATCGAAATTTTTCTATTTACCAATTCGCGCATCCTTTGCAAGTAAAATGGTGCAAAGTTTTTGAAAAAATCTTAAACGGTTCCGGAGAAAAACGAAGCCCTTGCAAAAACTGTTGTCCCTATGTTAAGCCTACTCAAGTTGCATAGATTTAGTTATAACAGTTAAACCACAGGGGGTTTCGTTTTTGACATTATTCTCCGGAACAGTTTAAGATTTTTTCAAAAACTTTGCACCATTTTACTTGCAAAGATTAGGTATTAAGACACATAGGTTTTAAATTTGAGTTCCCAAAAAATTGTCAAATGAGTTTTGGCTTGGGATAAGGACAGGATTTTCAAGAATTTCTTGAATGGCTTTAAACACTTTTTTACCACGTATTTTTGCGAAGCGTCGTTTTCAGAAATAACGATTATAAAACCAAAATGTTGGTCAACTCTGCAAAACGTTAAAGATGTTCTGCGTCCTGCAGTATCAAATGTTGAGGCTAGATTTAGTTTCCTATGTAAAAATAAACAAACTTTTCCATCTCATCAGTATGAAAATTTCTTTTTGCTTCTAATAAATAGTAAAATCATACGTGTATGGATGCCGAAGCGTTGTTTTTAAATATAATTTTTTATTTAATGATCTATTATCAATCAGTAAGTGTTTCAATCCGAATATAATTTATAAACCCGGGGTCGCGTATACATTTCCTCGGATAAAAGGTGTCGCGAATGGAATAAGTTGAGGGAGCCATGAAGTAAATGATTGTCAGTAAAGAAAACTATTTTGATGATTGGGAAAATTGTACTTTTATACATTTTTTTGTGAAAGACAGTGGAATTACCTTACAGTTTTTTTAAGTTTAATTTTATTGATAAATTATCCTTATGTAAACAAAATCAACTAATTGTTTCTTTTTTGTTTTAGTTCTGCCGAAGAACACGGGAACTTTAATGAAAGGTTTTATGAAAGGAGCAATAGTCGTGTAGCTGAAGGTGAATACATTCGTCGCGCAGGCTACCACGATAACAGAGGACGCAATAGAGATAGAGGATATCGAAATGGTCCTTCTTACAACAACGTCATCGATCGGCATAGAACACTTAACAGCTCCTGGTCGTACGATTCCTCGAGATACAATAATGAAACAGGGTATGGAACAACACCTTCCGACACGAACGATAGACGATCGTCGGATTCACAAAGTACAAAAAACAAGAAAACAAAATCAAGATCGGGAAGTCGTTCACCTTCCCCGTCTGGTAGCACATCTAGTAGATCGCCTTCAAGATCACGATCCAGGAGTAGCAGTAGTTCATCAAGTAGCAGCACGTCGCGAGCGTCTAGTTCGACGAGTTCGCCTCAATCCAGAAGGATTGCGTCTTCTGTCAACAATCCTCATCAACCAGTAGTTCATTCAGACGATCGGAGACCATTGGCCATCTGTGTCCGAAACCTTCCTCTAAGATCTTCGGACACTTCTTTGAAAGACGGTCTTTTCCATGAGTATAAAAAGCATGGAAAAGTAACCTGGGTCAAGATTGTTGGTCAGGGTTCCGAAAGACACGCCATCGTCTGCTTTAAAAAACCGGAAGACGTCGACAAAGCACTTGAAGTCAGTTATGATAAACTGTTCTTCGGTTGCAAGATTGAGGTGGCTCCTTATCAAGGATACGATGTGGATGATAATGAGCTGCGTCCTTACGAAGCGGAGATCGACGAATTTCATCCAAAAGCTACACGCACATTGTTCATCGGTAACCTAGAAAAAGACGTTACCGCCTCTGATCTCAGGAAGCATTTCGACCAGTTTGGAGAAATTATTGAAATTGACATTAAGAAACAAGGGGCTGTGAGTTCGTATGCATTTTGCCAATACTCGGACATAGTGAGTGTGGTGAAGGCCATCCGCGCCATGGATGGTGAACATTTAGGTAATAATCGCATTAAGTTAGGGTTCGGAAAGTCTATGCCAACTACCTGTGTTTGGGTGGATGGTGTTGTGGAAAGTGTTAACGAAAAGTACCTGACTATGCAATTCGATCCGTTCGGATCAATTACGCAGATGAGTGTCAACCGCGAAAAGGGACAGGCGTTAATTTTGTATGAACAAGTTATAAATGCACAAACGGCAGTGAATAAAATGCGCGGTTTTAATCTTAGAGGACGAAAAATACAAGTGGATTTCGCGAGCCGCGAGTGTCAAGAAGCGTTTTACGAACATCTGGAAAAACAGGGGCACGTTACGGACAGAGCTGTTTTTGAAGAACGAAGAGATGCCGCCACCGCTAGGACTTTCGAGGCGGCGGCAATTACTACTGCAACTAGATTTTCAAGGTGAGTGAGTTATAAACTCCATTATGTTCAAAATCTACTTGTAATTTATAATCTTGTACGTTGTCCAGTAACACGACGAAGTCGTGGACGGTTAATTTACAGGGCAAACATCTTTAATTTTATTTTGATTGAAGAACGTTTCAAAAATGATTTTAACCTCATTGAATTACACAGGCCGACATGATTTCTGTTGGTTTGAATTTGATTGGTCTATTTACTAATTCGGTGGCGCTGATTACGAATCTGCTTTTATTTTTTTGATATCACAGCAGGTTTTCACACAAAAGAATTTTTTAATTGGATCGGCTACGCCGGCTGTGCAGGTACGACGCGACGTCTTGTAGACCCGAGCATATTGGTCCTAACGCTAGCTACTTATTACCTGATGTCCCGGTTTCCCGGACTTGTAACAGTTAGAAATCAGTTAAAATAAAATAACATTACTTTTATTAAACCTTTAAATATGTATGTAACCCGTTTTATACATCAGGTAAAATTTAAATCGGCTGACTACTGTTGGTTAATAAAAAAGATATGCCAGAAGCAACTCATGCAAAAGTCACCCCAAAACGTGGTTTTATTGGAAAACGCAAAAGATACCATTCTGAAAAATCTTAATGTACTTAAAATATGTAACTATTATGCAAATAGTATTTTGTTTAAATATTTTTAAAAATAAATTACTATATTTTTTGTGTTTTGAGGACACATTAATCTGTTTTTCATTTTGCTAAACTTGATGTGATAGCGAAAATCTGTGTGCTCCATTGAATTGAGAGGATGTTCTTATCAGGGCAACAATATTTTTCATATAATTGATTCTGATTGTTTGCAAAGCCTTCAAAACCGATTGATAATGTATTAAGTACGCGAAAAAAAACGCTTATTAAACAAGTCACTGACCAGTCCTATCTTTAAATTTAAAAAAAAAAAACTGTTAGAGTGAAACCGTCTCCTGTTGAAACCGAAAATCATACTGTAGAAACACAAAAAAAATAGTATATAGGATTTAGTAATTGTCCCATCATACTGGTCCAACGAATAAATGCATAATTTTAAGAGATCTCGATTTAAACGTAAAAATCGTAAAATTACATCAACATGATAAAAAATTTCGAAAATAGGCGAGGAACAGATAATATTATAACTTTCTTGTTTTTATCTTTCAATTGTTTCAAAATTACCGCTGTGTACCTTCATAGCCTACTCCAACAAATTACGTTGCCCTAATAATTACAATAAAATCGCGAATCTCGTAAATTATTACTTTTAGGTATGACATGGTGAATGTTTTTGAAAGAAAATCAAATTTTGTACAAGACTATGAGAAACTATATAGCGTGTCGTATTTAAGAAAAATGAGTTATCGATGTTTAAACTTTCACAAGTTTGACCATGCGTAAAAAACACCCTGTAACATATTTTAAAAATGTAGCTAGCGAAAAGTGTAAATTAATCTATTGTCAATTAATCTTTAATAAGACCACGGAAAATGTTCTTAAACCATTTTCATTACAAATTATTACAGTGTCATCAACCTAACAATTTTCAATTGATGAAGGCATCTGGATATTTTAAAATATAAACTGTAATTGTCTCCAAATAAGAAGTTTACACTTAATTATTTGCAAATAATTTGTCGTATCAATTTTTTCCAAAAATGAACTTTCACCACTTTCACAAATTAAGGGTCCATATGGTCACTGTATTGATTTAAAAGATACGAATCTATTTAATTCACCAACGCAACATTGTACGAAATTTCAAATTATTCAAGTGTAGGACTAAAACTTGTGTTAAAACGTAATTCAGACATTCAACTTAATTATTATTTTCAAGAGTTATCATTTTCTTATCTTCCCTCATTTTCAAATTACTTTTTAACAAGTGGCATTTTAATTGAGGGGCGTGTCTTAAAAGTAACTCGCCGTTCCCATTACTCATGAAAAGTTTGTGTTTTTAAAGTATTGTATTAGTGTTCTGATTACATTAAGTTTCAGTGTTTTAATAATAATTGTTAACCAATTATGTTAGGCATAGTAAGTTTTTGATGTATTAGTTCAAACGGATTAACGAAGAAATCCGGGATTTTATTTTTACCATCCACCCCATAAATCGGGATTCTGCTTATGAATATTTTCTGTAAACAAGTTATTTTTTGTTTTTTATTGTAGCAATTATCTAAAAATAAATTCAAAAATTTACAGTAAAAATAATCGTTTTGTGAACTTTCGTTTTTTAATACATCGTCCATTTGTTCTTCTTTGAATAAAAATTAACACATATTTAAAAAGTTTTTGTTGTTTATTGTTTTAGTGCATCATTCGCTCGAAAATTATGCTCCTGATTCCAAATTTTCCCGCTAAGATCGTTTCTTAAAAAATACGACGCAATTTACGCGAAGTTTTTTAAATTTCGAAGTGATCGTCTTTAGGCACACACAGACAGACTAATTTTGAAATGTCTACATTTAGGCGATAGCCTATTGGTTGTAAACCACATGGAAGGGGGAAAACAATCGAACGCGAATCCGATACAGTGCTGAATTATACCGAAGAGCGTGATGCATTTGTTATCATTCAGTATTGTCCATGTTCTTAGGGAATGCGGTAGTGACGAGTTTAGCGCATCTAACGTGATCGGTTGGGTTTAAAATCTATTTAAATTTTTTTCCATTTTTTGCGCAAAAATTTAGTTCATCCCTGTATGACAAACATATCTGTTATTGCAGAATAAAATAATATTTGTCTGTTGTACGTTTGCGTTTAACTGTAATTATGCAGTTTCTTTATGTAACTCAATATTTTATTTCTAGCAGATATGACACTCCAAGACCCCGTACATCATCCTACAGCAGTAGATCGAGTGCCACAGCAAGTCAGTGCAATGCTTCTTCAGCGATTCCATCACCAAGCACTCCAGGCTCTGTAACACCCAGAGGCAGCGGGTCGCGCTCCCGTCTGGCACGGTACGCGGAATACTACGACCCAACCACGGTTGATTATGCAGACCGTCGGTATAGAAGCTACGACGAATTTAGCCAGGGTAGTGGCGCGTCGCACGAAGACGGCTATGAACACGAATACGCGTACATGCGGGGAGAAAGTCCATCCCACATAGATTCCTTAGATTCCAGATCTCTACAACACGGTTCTGATCATTCAGGGCTGCCGTTTGCACCTCCAGATATAAGAAACCTTCAAAAAGAACGTGTTCATTTGTTGGAACAACTGGAGGAATGTCCAAGTTCGGGAGATGAACTGATTAGTCCGAAAAAACGTTTGAAACTAGATCTCCTGGATGGCACGATGCCTAGTGATGTTATTATAGAAGCGAACCGCGATCACCGGAAGGTCATGGAGGTACGAAGGACGTCGGATAGTAGCCTGAAACATCATTCCCGAAGGCCTTCGTCCGATAGCAAACACGGAACTCGGGATATAGCACCTGATAGGACTTTGTACTTGCCACATGCTGTTTGCAAACGCAGAAAAACGGCAGGAAGCGACAGTAGTTCACGAGTTCCTCATCACGATCTTTCAGGCTCGGAGAGCATAGGCAGTTCAAGACCTGGCACGCCCTTGTGCGATGAAAAGCCCGAAAATTTTCCACCAAGCGAACCAAGAAGACAACCTCGGGATCGCGATGGTCTTCGAGATACTCCACGAGACCCATTAACTTTACCGCTGCCTAAGTTTGCTGCGCAAGTTATGGGTAAAGGAAGTGTGTCGGTTGCTGGAATCAAAGGCCAAAAGGATAACGTTCTTGCTAGTCCACCACCAGCAGCCACCAGTCCAAGAATTTCGAATCCCGTTGCTCCTTGTCCTGCGCAAGTACCTCCTCCTGCGTCTCCTCCACCTAGGCCGCCTTCGTTAAGTTCGAATTCGAGTGATAGCGACATAGCGCCTCCTAGTCCATCGTTGGATGAACGGATACGATCTCTTGATGAAAAATACGAGAAGTGGTCGGGTTCTCGGGCTTTAAGTGCGGCAGGAGGTGACGCTTTGGCTAAGTTGGACGCGACCGCTTCTGAACGTTTCCGGTTTAGGCACAAATTGTTAGATTTAGATTTAAAAGAGGTTCAACCATCTGAAATTGTTAAATCGGTGATGGCTAAACGTTCTGTGTTTGATGAAGACACGAAACGGTTGGAAAATGTTGGTGAAAAATACGAGCCGCGCGAGTTTAGTCCGTTTATTAAGACAGCTGCACCAACTGTTCAAGCTACGACACCTGGCACTCCCACATCTGCACCTCCCGTGCTTAAGGTAACAACTACTACGCAGTTGCCAAAGACACCAACTATGCTATCACCACGTTCATCAGGTGAGTAACTCCGATATTCAAAACTGTTGTTTATTTCCATCATATTAGTCAGTTTGTATTTGATTTATTTTTGCATCGGTTAATAACAGAGCTGTTAAATAATTCGTCTGGTGTTGTTTTTAGGTACCAATATAATTCCAGCGAAAGGACTTCAATATCCTTTTCCGAGTCATCCACCAATCCAACAGCAGCCAGCACCTCCAAGTTCTCCTGCTCCAACAACACCAGTGCTGACATCTACAACAAGTACAACTATCAGAGGCGTACATGGCGATAACAGACTAAAGTCATGTGCAACTGCCTCGTCTAGTGATAACAGGACAGCGTGTAAAGTCAGTGTAAATAGAACTCCGAGCACTGTAGTTATGGCCAACTTAACGCAGGTGAAAATTAGTGATAGCACTAATAAAAATTGTGTCAACATTCCTATAAACTGTAGTGACAACGCGACGCTAAATGTTAACACAAGTGTTGTGGATGTGAACGCTAAACACAAAGGTGCGCGAGACAGTAAATCTAGTGATAAAATTAGTGATAAAGTGATGAATAGAAGAGACTCGGCCAGTAGTAATGGGTCTCCTAAAAGTGACTTTAAAATTAGAAAAAACAGTGACAGTAGTACACAAAGAAACGATTGTAGTGATAAACAGAGTGAAGTATGTGATAGTAGTAGTGTAAACGATAGGATCAGCGAAGAGCAAGAGAAGAATGAAGAACGAAAGGAACGATTGGAGAAAGAAAGAATAGAAAATGAGCGACTAGAAAAAGAAAGATTAGAAAAAGAGAGGGTGGAAAAGGAGAAGATGGAGCGAGAAAGAATAGAAAAAGAGCGTTTAGAAAAAGAAAGGTTGGAAAAAGAGAAGGCAGAAAAAGAAAGAATAGAAAGAGAGAAGGTAGAAAAAGAAAGATTGGAAAGAGAGAGGCTTGAAAAAGAACGACAAGAAAAAGAAAGATTAGAAAGAGAGCGTTTAGAAAAAGAAAGGTTGGAAAGGGAGAGAATAGAAAAAGAGAGATTAGAAAAAGAGCAGTTGGAACGAGAACAACGTAAACGTGAAAGAGAAGAAAGAGAACGAAAAGAGAAAGAAGAAAAAGAAAGGCGTGAACGCGAAGAACAAGAACGGCTGGAAACCGAAAGGCGAGAGAGGCGTGAGAAAGAGGAAAGAGAAAAACGAGAACGTGAAGAAAGAGAGAAGCGTGAGAAGCAAGAACAGGAAAAAGAGAGAATCGAAAAAGAAAGATTGGAAAAGGAGAATGAACGTAAACGGGATGATGAAAGAAAACATAAAGATGACAATCACGACAAACGAAAAGATGATTACTCTAAGCATCGAGAAATACACAGTGAAATTAAACATAAAGAAAACATAACAGAAACACTTCGAAATGATAAGCATCATGATGGCAAAAATACCAAAGAAAATAGGATAAAGGATAATCAAGAATTATTCCTCAAAGATAGCCAGGAGTCTCGGAGTACTAAAGAAAATAAAAATAGCCACGACAATGTTCACAACAATGAAATAAGACGAGAAGATTCTAAAAGTAAACATCATCTCGAAAGAGACGCAGAAAGAAGAAAAGAAAGTGCTAAAGAAAATCGAGAAAATAATTTGCACGAAAAACTAGCAAATATAGTCATAGAAGTCAAAGAAAATAATAAACCTCCATTGGAAAGCCGGCATTTTTCGATAGAGCTGGAAAAACTTAAATTAGATCCAAACCGACGCAAAGAAAGAAATAACAGTCTACCAGCTTCGGTCGGTTCAAAACGACGGATGAGTTTCCAAGAATCCGTTGATATGGTAGACGAAGTTAAAAAATTAAAACTTAGTCAAGAACATCGAAAATTATCCGAGAGACGCGATTCCAAAGATAGTAGAGGAGAAGATAAACCGAAAAATAAACACAAAAACAACATCGCCAAAATAATAGAAGACAAAATGAGACAAGACAAACACAACAATGTAAAAGAAATAAGCAGCGATGATAAACGGAAAGAAAAGGATCGAGATAAAGAAAAAGAAGAGAGGCATAAGCATAAACAACAAAAAGCGGAGAGACAGAAATCTAAAGATAAAATTAGAGAAAAAGAATCCCCGACTCTTACAAAAACATCATCAAAAGAGCTGCCTGCAGAGAAAGATTATACTAAATTGGAAATCCGCATAAGCACGGATGAAACAGAAAAGCAAAAACAGCTACGCAAGGAAGTTAAAGAGAAACGCAAGCTAGAAATAACGGACGTAGAATCGGAACGCAAATTGGAAGAACTAAAGAAAGCAAATGATCGCAAAAGAGAAAAGCGTGCTTCATCTGAGAGGAGAAGTCGAGAAGAAAGCACACCTCTGTCGCAAAACGAAGATCGCAAAGTTATAAAAAAGGAGCGTGTTCGTAAAGCCACGAATAACAGTTCTGACACGACCGATTCTGATGAACCCAAAAAGCAACATTCGATTTTCGAGATCGTTGCCGACGAACCGGCTTATATTTCGATGTACGACAAAGTTAAAGCTAGAAGCTGTAAAAATATGCAGAAACAAGAGGAAGAAAAACGCCAGGAAAAACTCAAAGCTAAATTTAACCAACTTAAACAAAGTCGAGCGAAGAGAGAGGAGAAGAAACGTTCGACTTCGTGGGACGAAGATTCGGATTCCGATCACGAGCGACGAGAACGCAGTCTTAACAAATGCGACTCAAACAAGGCACGCAGAGGCAATAAAATGTTGATAACGAGTTCCGATGATGACGAACAAGGCGAATGCAAACAGAGAAAAAAACGAGACACTTACACTGATTCAGATACGGAAAAACATATTCACATTAAATCAGAGCAATTCGAAACAAGCGAAGACGAACATAAACACAAGAGTGTCCAAAGAAAGAACTCAAAATCGAGAATCACAAGCGATACTTCCGAAGACGAATTTAAAAGAGTGCAAAATAAAATTAAGTCCGAAATATTTTCCGATAACGACATGGAACATGCGTTTACCGATTTAGATGAGAAGCCTTGCAAGAAAATAAAAGACGAGGACAAATACTTTAAAAAGGAGAAAAAGCTTAAACATCAGGAGTTAACAGTGGAGCAGGTGAATGCCCAAATATTTGGAGAATCGCCGTTACCCGATATAAAGCTTGAAGATAAAAGTGACAGCGGTAGATTCTACGGCGATATTTCCTCCGCAGAAGAGAATCACGAAAATAAGAAGGAAAAATCAGAAACGCGTAAGAAACACAAAAAGAAGCAGAAACGGCAAAAGCATTCGATATCAAGCGAAGACACGAGCACTTTCGATATTACCATGGATTCCAAAGACGAAGATCAACAGAAAACGAAAAATCCGGAAAAGAAGAAACAACACAGCAAGAAGGACAAAAAGAAAGACAAAATTAAAGATGACGACAAACACAAAGATAAGTCCAAAAAATCTAAGAGGTCCAAATCTATTTCCGTTAAGGACGAGATCAAACGCGACGGAAAAATTGAAAACATATTCGGATCGTTTTCGGACGATTCCGAAAACGGTCTTAAAGATATTGAATCAAACGATCACACGCAAAATACTTACTTAGACAAATTACAAGCGTCGTCAGTATATGCAAGTGATTCGAACAGCATTTCGCATATCGAAAAAGAAATGTATAAATCCGAAGAAAAAGATCGTAAAGAGGAACATAGAAAGAGGAAAGAAAAGAAACGTCGCGAGAAAGAAAAACGTTTACGTGAAGAAGAACTTAATGATAATAGCATGGACTTTGCCGATTTGGGTAAACAACTCGAAGATAATATTAAAGACGACAATAGCGAAGCTTTGGAAGAAACAGTAGCCAACATTAAAAACGAAATTGGGGACAGGGTAGAAAATAATGTCGATATATTCCAATTTACCGAGGGTGACGATGCCCAGGAAATAAAGAAAGACCCTGACCGAAAGGAAGTCAAAGAGAAAAAGAAGAAACGCAAGAAAAGCAAAGACGAAAAGCACAAACATCATCATCACCATCACGATAAAAACAAACTCAAATCTCCGGAAATTAAAAAAGATTTTATTCTCCCAGCAGAAGATGTAAAAGTGGAAATAGAAAAATTGGTTATGCAAAGTCCTAGTTTACCAAGTTTATTGGATTTGCCAAGTCCTCCGCAAAACAAATCCGTCGATGTTTCTTCAACGTCTCAAGAATCGACTGTTAGTCAAATCCCTAAAACCTCGAAAGACAAGAAACGAGAAAAATTCATTCCAGGATTTGGATCCGAAATCGACGAAAAAGTTCACGAAACTGCCGTCAAATCCATTTCCGAATTTGAAACAACAAAAGCACCAGAAACCGCTAAAGAAATCAAAGAGGAAGATCTTAAAACCGATAAAACTGAGAATAACGATGATAAACCTAGAGTTGTTATATCTCAAGAAGAAACTGAAGATGCTGTGGCCGCTCTATTGGGCGAAAGCTTCGGTGGCAATGATTACGAAGATTGCTACGACGACCAACAACCAAGTCTTGTAATCGAACAAGATTCCAGCGTACAAGAAGAAAATACAGCTGAAGATTTAGAAGAAATGCAGAAAGCCGTTCAAAGTTTAAATTCTGGAGATATGGAACTAAAACCAGACACGCCTCAAAGCGAACACGAACTTCAAATAGACACTGACACCGAAGAACAAGAAGAAATTAATTTGAGATATGAACAGTCACCAAGAACGCCCGACATGGTTGACCTGTCTCATCCTCCGAAAACGCCTGACATACCGAGCTATTTCCGAACGGAAGAACAAGTTAAAGCAACAGTCGTTATAAAACCATCGACTTTAAGCGGTCCGCCTTCGTTGACGCCTATTAAACCACAACCGGTCGTTACAAATTTAAAACGAAATACCGATACAGATACACCACAGTCTACATCGGTTATTACGGAACAACCACCCAGAACCGTAATAGCGCAACCACGGTTTAGCACCGAAACGAAAGAAACGGACGTTTCGAAGTTGGAAATGTCCGTGAAACATGCACATACAACGCCCGTACTGTTGAAAACTGTAACGCAAACAACAACTGCTTCTTCGCAACCACAAATTTATTCCACACCAAAGCTGGAGAAGATCGACAATTCTCTTCCTCTCTCTTTATCACCAAAAAAACCAATTCAAGCTCCACAAAATATAAAATCCGATGTATTACAAAAAATACAGCCTGGACTGATATTGGAAAGTGTGCGACCGCCTATAACGGTTGCTTCAAATTCTTTGCCTGTGCATAATCTGCCCGTTCGCATGCAGTACACTACGTCAGCCACCCAACACAAAATTCCGGCTCCCGTATTTTCTGCACCTGGAGTACAACCACCCAGAGTATCAACAGTTAATGTACCCACTAACCGTTTACCGATCACGCCCGTGATGGTTCCAAAACCAATACAATCAACCACCGTTGTTTTACCACAATCAAAAGTGGCTCATGCAACTTTGAATCAGCCCACGGTGGTAGATCGCCTGCAAGAACGCCCCAGGCTAGTGTATCAAGCTTCTCCGAGCGCCATACCATATCCTGGCGCAATCCACGGGCAACCACGAATGGCTATTCCTCAAACAAATATGAGAGGATCGGCTCCTCAAGGCTTAGTAGTTCCGATAAGACACCCAGTACCCACGAATTATGCTTATCTAGGAAGTACCGTAACTCCATCTCCGACGGTTGCTAAAGATTTGTCGCCTTCAGAACCTTCTCGTTTACCCTCTATTACCGAACCACCAAAATTGGTACCAACTTCATACCCCGCTCCATACATGCATTCAGTTACTCAAAATAGTGTCTTGCCTCAGCCACTGCAGATACACCATACAACGGTTATTTCAACAACATCCAATGCGAAACCGCTGACCACTACTGTTAACATAAATAAACCGTTTATGCCGGTTATACAAGAAACAGCGAAATTGGTCAGTTTTTCGACTTCGAACATCGAGTTACACACGCAACCAGGCACCATCATACAATCCACAACCAAACAACCACTTGTTGGACAACCGAAAGAAAGCCAACTGCAGGAAGTAAAGGCATCCGATTCTAAAGCTACTGAAGAAAAGGTGAAAATTGAGCCGAAATCGCCTCTTCCCAAGCCTGCTGTTGTTGAAACAACCAAAGAAAGTGTAATAAAAACAGAAACATCCAACAATACTGTAATCAAAACCGAGCCTTCCGAACCTAAACCTCAGTTAGCAATCGAGCAGGTAACTGAAGAACTGAACCTGTCTCTTAAGAAAGAGGAGCCGAATGTTGAAGCCGAAGAAAAACAAGACGTAAAAGATTCCAAACCCAGCACTGACGTTACCGAAGCCGCTAAACATCAAATAAACGAAACGGTTATTAACAAGCTTGAAACTAACGTAGTTAAAACAGAACCAGAAATTAGTGCTTCGGTTCAAGATGTAGATAAAGTAGAAGAAGAAAAAGTTGTAACCGAGAGCTTAACTTCCGATAAAGAACGGTTCAGCGCAGAAATGTTGTGTAAAGATGATGGTATGGATTCGAAAGAAGACAGTGATTACTGGTCTGCAAAAGAAGTAAACATCGATTCCGTTATCAAGAAAGTCGACGCTTTGTGTTCGGCAGATGAATTATCAGACCGTAGTAGCGAAATTGGCAAAGATGATTGGTTAGATAACGAACACAAGCAGGAAGGTGCTGTAAAAGACGAAGACAAAGTTAACTGCAAACTCGAAGATACATCGAAAACCGAAAACCAAGACAGCGTCGACGAAAACGCTGAAACAGTTGATGATAAACTGGGTGTAAGTCGAGGAGGACGACGTGGAGGTCGCGCACGTGGCGGTCGCAAAACTCGCAGCATGGATCGCGCTCCCGGAGTACAAACAAGACGTGGAAAAATTGTTAAGGAAATCCCTGTTAAACGCGGCGCTCGCGGTGGTGTCGTAGGAGCTCGAGTTAAAAACGAGCGAAAGCCCAGCAAATCCGAATCAGAAACCGCTGATGTGTACGAGTTCCGCGACGATTCCGATGAAAACATCGCAAATAAAGACAGGCCTCGTTTAATCCTAACAATTAAATCGCCCGTCGTTGTTGCACCCTGTAACACAAACCCGCAAACGACGGTTGTTAAAGAAGTTCCCAAAGAACCTACACCAACGAAGCCACAGCCTGTTACAGAAAATAAAGACGATTTCGTTTCACCAGCGGCGAATACGCGAAAATCCAGACGTTTGCAAGAGCGCGACGTTTGTCGTAATACCGTCGACGACACCATTGAAGATGTTGTTCGCAACGCGGTCGTAACGCGTTCAGCGACGGCCGTTGTGCAGCCACCACAAACCAGGAGGTCGGCGAGACAAACCGCCACGAAACCGGTACAGGAAACTCCGCGAAAATCTCCGCGTGCCACTAAAGGTAAAAAGGATAGACGAGCATCTGATGCCACGGAAGATTCTTCCGAAGAAAAACCGGTAAAGACCGAAACGTCTGTTAAAACACAACCAGAGGTCAGCAAAGAACCTGTTGCTGTCGAGAAAGAAGTCGCTAAAGAAGTGGCTAAAGAGGAAAAAGTGGAGCCTCCCAAAGAAAAGCCTCATGAAGGATTAAAAGCGGCAGTTTTGAGGCGAGTTAAAGGGGAAATGAACCAACAAGAACCCATGACATTAATAGATCCAGTAACGGGCTTGCTGATGCCTATGCGGGAATGCGAAGAGGGACGTTACATACCAGTGGCTGGTGCTCTTAACCAACTACAGAGGTCAGTAGATTTAATTTTTATACATACATATTTCATTAAATGCAACTTTTTTTTGCATTAAGTTTTTACTCAATAGTTTGATTTTTTTGTATGGTCAAAAGTTACATCTGTAATAATACTAGTTCGCGTACATTTTTGCTGTATAAGAAATTGTTTCAAAAACCCCAACATTTGTTTTTGTAGCTAAGAAAAAATAGTATACTACTCGGTTACAATAACCTGTGGAGTTATTTTGTAACGCTGATGTTAACTAACATCAGTTTTATTTGACGCCGGCGTTAACGGAACACCAATAAGTTGCGATCGCCGTAAATTCTAGCTCTTATCTAACAGAATCGAAATTACGCGATTTTGGTGTTAACTTCAATTACTTAAATTAACCAAAATTTATGCAGTTAATGCATAAAGGTATGATCTTATATTAATTTTTTTTATTGTTCCAGACCGCCAATAGAAAATCAGCTCTTGGTTAAGGAACCCAATGTAGTCAAGCAAGTACCTGAACCACCAATGCCGGTTGTCAGTGTCCCTAAACCTGTGGAACCTCAGCCAAAGTCTGTGATCACAACACCCCAACCTCCAGTGGTCGTCCAGCAGAAGCCTCCAACTCTAAAAGCACACGTGTTGTCCTCCCAAGCGGCCAGAGCTGCAGTTACACAACAGACACAACCACCAAAACCGATCACTGTTACACAAACCGTACCACAGCAAACATTCGTGGTTAAACCTAACGTTGGTGTCGGTCAAAACTTAAATATAAATGTTTCTGTACCGAATTTAGTACCTGCCCATTTATCTCCGAGACCAAGTTTGCCTCCCACCATCACAAAACCGTTACACATAATACCCAGTACAAAATTACCGCAGCACCCGCCCATGTCTCCCAACCAAATGGTTCTTACAAATACACCCAAGCAACAACACATATTACAAGTCACTAAACCGTCACCGGCGTTAATAAAAGCGCAGACGAATCCTATTGTGGCACAACAGCAGCTGGTTAACACTCAGGTGGCTCACGTTAAACACCAACAACCACAAATGGTAAAACCGGTGGTTATAAATAAAACTCAAAGGGTTAAACCGTATGGTTTGCATCCCCAACAGCAGATCCTTACTGGAGCTGTAGCCAGTCCACCTCTGAAACAAGCTCATCACCACTCTCAGCTAGGACCGAACCGGGTCGTTCAGCTTTCGGCGTCGGTACCGAGCACGGGCGCCAAGAGTGCGACGGATCCTCCAAAGGTGGACGTCTCGATGGCAGGGTGCGTCATTGTTCCCCATTCGAGTGCCTCCCCACAGGGACAACCACGGCACGTGCTACAAGCCGGTTTGCCGCTTCCAGCGTACGAAGCGAGTTTGGTAAGAATTGCGTTACTTATTCATTGAATCATTTTACTAACGGCTTTTTCATCACTAACATGCAGCACGGAGAACGGAGCATTTATAATTGCAGCCGGAGTCCGCCACCGGCCCATCAAAATTCACCTTCACCCCAGGTGATGATAATTTTTTATTAATTCGTAATAGATTTCTTTTAAAATGATGTTGAATTAAAGCCTGAAATTAGCATAGATGAACCGTCATTATTTATCGTCTTTTCACCTTACATTTGACAACAGTTTCTTTAAGCATCATTTTAGAAACTTAGGTAGAAAATAAATTAGTAATACATATTTTGTGTAGAATTTACTTGTTAGTTTAATAGCAGTAAGGGCCGGCGCGTAAAAATTGCCGCCGAGGCGGTGACTTAGGAGGAGGTTACAGAACCCCCCATTGTTATCATATCATGGATGGGCAATGAGTAAAGGGGCGGGGATTATTTTAAATGAGGAGAGTTGTACGCTAGAGTTGGGAGGGGCAAAATCCTTCACTGGTTTAGGGACGCTGGCGCCGACTGGTAGAGAGTTGGTGTTGGTACATAGGCGCGTACGCTAATTTGATTTTGAAGTATTGAAAACTATGTATGGGCCTTTTCGCAAATTTGCAATGGCGGTTTTGTTTCTCTTAAGCTGGATCCACATCAATAAAAATGTGCGTTGTATTTGACACAAATTTGCTCGTGTTCGTCGAAATTTTTGTTGGTGTGGACTGTGCACCGCATAGAAATGCACACAAATAATTTCGTGACGAACAACGCACGCTATCCATCGTGCTGTCGGTTTTTAGCCAACTTCAAAGAGATTTGCGGCGCACAGTCGTGTCAATGTGGACTTGATTCTGAGTGCATCTATAGTTTTGTTTCATTTTACTACGTAAATACCTGTGTTTGGGTGATTGATCATGTCTCATTTTTTAGAAAAGAAATGTGCATTTTATTCTTCAGGCTTTCGCGGCTATCGTCCATGTTACAATCTTCGTTCCCGGGTTTGGAACCGCGTCTTCTCGTCAGGCGGAACACCACGCCTCCACAGCCGGATATATAAACCCTGCAACAAACCCACCAATTCAGTCGTTTGATAAAGACCAACATAGAATGGTCGAAACGTCACAAAAATCAAGAAGACGCGGTTCCAAACCCGGGAACGAAGATTGTGAAATGTGCATTGTTCATAATTACATCGGAAAGTGAAAACTCCACTCCATTTTATAACAACAGGCTCTCTAGCAGCAAACTGTTGCGCTCTGCATAAACAGATCTACACAAGCGGATTCGGCCGTACAACACACAAGATAACTATTTACGTGGTAAAATACTTAACCAGATTTAAATTTGCGCCGCAAATATTTTTGTTGAATTTGAAATACAAAATACAACATAATTTTTTATTGATGTGGATCCGGCTTTACAATGCCGCCTGAGGTGGTCGCCTCGCTCCTCACGCCAGTCCTGATAGCTGTTACGTCCTAATCAGTAATTTGCCAATTTTTTCAAAGTGATTTTTTTTTCCATTTCCCATGATTTATGCAGCAAGTGATGTGGCGGACAAAAAACCTTTAGAGTTACCAAATCCGTATTCTAGCTCATAGCGACGCATTTGTCATATCTGCAATTCAAATGGGCCTTGAGAATCAAGCCGAAAAGAAATTACGAAAAATTGTATTATTAAATTAATTAAAAAAGTTGGATTATTTACTGAAAGGAATCTTGTTTTATAAAAATTTTGTTTACCAGAACTATCATTGATCACTTGATTTGCAAATATCAGAAGTGTGTCCAAAATGAGTTTAACAATCAAATATTAACTTTTTCTCCTATTGTATTAGTTGTGGTTGTGGAGCACTCTATACTTTATATACAATTTTTTGTATAAATTAAATCTTTTCAAACTGCGAACTAAATTATTAATGTAAATAATTGCTTGATAAGTTTAACTTCAAATTAATAGTGAAAAAGTTAATCAAATTGGTTGATATCTAAATGCAATTTATATTTTCCACTGCTTAAAAAATGCGGCAGAAATTAATGGGCGTGTTTTAAAAGTAGTTGTGTGTGATTTCGTCATTGGTAGTACAACAATTCTAGTATGTGTAGGTCATGTTTCCATTTTCATTAGCTGTAAGTTGCTATAATAGTTAATACAGTTTTTTGTGCTTTGTTAAACTATTTCTGCTCTGGATTTACTTAGGTATCAAATGTTTGAAGATATTTTAAGGAGACAATTTTTCAAATAAAACTATGTATATATATATATATATATATGTTGAACTTGGTTGGAACAAAGTACAACCGCGAAAACCTTCGTAACAACATATATATATATATATATATGTCTATTTTAATTCAGGGGCGTCGCTAGTACCAAGGCACTCAGACACCGCGAGGGCGGCATTTCGCAGAGGCGCCAAAATTAATTAATAATGAAAGGAATACATTGAAAAAGTTGGATTTTTGTACAATTTTTAAAATAACAAAAAAAGTACATGTAATTTTTTATTCGTCAGTAAATTTTGAAGAACACCGAAAAGGGGGCCATTAAAATGTTTGCCTGAGGGCGGCACATACCCTCGCGACGGCCCTGTCTATATTTATTTTATATTTAAACTGTTTTATAATTTTAAAGATTGTGTGTTTATGTAAAATGTTCATTGTTTTAAACATGTGCAGTAGGTTCAATGTGTGTATTATTTTTTAGGGTGAAGCAATTGCACTTTTTCCACCAGGTTCAGTACCCCTTAGGCCACCACATGATATTCCACCAGCCCACTACATGCACTCCCATGTTATGTATCAACAGTATTTGCGTCAATCTTATCATATACCAAGGTATGTAAAAATTAAAAATCAAGTGCAAAAATGCGTTATTTAGCTTGAGCCACAAAAAAAAACTTGTCCATAAAAATGTATCTATGAACCAATGAAAATCTTGTTGCAACTTTTTAATTATAATTAATTATTAATATACCTATAAAGTAATCTTTTATCTTAAAGTTTTACAGATTTTTTTTTGAAATGCTTTAATGTATGTATTTTAAAACCAAATTGTATATTAATGTGTGTTACGTTTTTTCTAGGTCTCCATTAATACCAGGAAGCATGGAGAAGACAGGAGATGGACAAGAAGGGGAAGAAGCTCCTGTAACTTCACCTCCTCTTGAATTAAGGCGACCTGGATCTGTTGGTTTAGCTCTTTCAGGGCGTTCTACAGTTCCTCATAGTTTACAGTCACCTCATGACAGAACAACAGGTAATTATTTTTCTAATAGCAAACAAAATGTATATATGAGGTTTCACATATATTCCTGACAAACAAGCTTAAATGCAAAACTAATATGGCAACTACAGGGACCTATCCCATTTTTGTGCCAAGAACGTACTTGAATGGGAAAAGCACTGTATTGCCTATTAGTGCATTGTTTTGTTTGTCTCAAAACAAATGATGCTTTGCTTTTGTTTGTCTCAAAACAAATGATGCTTTGCTTTTGTTTGTCTCAAAAAAAATGCTATTTTAAAGGTAGCCATGATATCCCTTGCAAATTGGAACACACTGTGTAATGCAATATTGCTGTGAGCGATTTAAAATCGTTAATTATCTTTTTTTTTCTTTCTAGATTCACCGCAAATTGGGCAAGTTTATAATGTACATGGTGCTCGAATGCAGCACTATCACCCAAGCCGATATTACGACCAAGCAGCAGAGCCACCACCAGCTCATCGACAACTAACTAGTCATGCATCTCTTGCTGCCTTGGGCAGCGACCGTGCTCTCAGTCATATGGGTCTTGCAACACCAGATCGACCACTCAGCAGCCATATACCACCAGAGCGGCCGCTCAGCACTCATTCTGCTTTGGCCGGTGGTCATTTAGGAAATCCTGAAAGACCACTTTCGACACATTTGCCGGATAGATCTTTGCCAAGCCATGGACTGACGTTGGGAGCTGCTGGAAATTTAATGGGGGCTGTTGCAAGACATGGTGCTGAAGCCCCAGCTAGTCAAAGAGGTTTGCAGGCTGCCACTCCACCCCATGCCAGCCAGGTACCACCACAGGCTGAGAGTTTACTGATGTTGCTTAAGGTATGTATCTAACATTTTTATTTCCTCCAGTTACCCAAGCTTATTTAGAGTTAATCTAGATAAATTAGGAATTTAAAAAAATTGGAAGTGTAAAAAAAAACTGGTAGTGCATTATTTTAATATGTAGTCTATTGCTTCTTCTATTTGCAAACAATTGTATTCCTAATATTATCTTTTCCATTACAGCAATATCCTTGTATGTGGCAAGGACTACTGGCCCTGAAAAACGATCAAGCTGCAGTGCAGATGTATTTTGTGTCTGGTAATAATCAAGTGGCCAAATGCAGTTTACCAAAGAATACCGATGGCTCAACACCGCCTCTAAGAATATTCCAAAGAATGAGATTAGAACCTCCACAAGTAGAAGGTGTTGCAAGAAAAATGCAGGTCAGTATTAATGCCAGGCGTTTTTGTTAATGTTGCAGATCTTTTTTTATTACTTAAAACGAATGTTTTTAAATGAAGTTATGTAGTGTGAAGATAGTTAAATGTTTTATATTCATCTAAATGTGTGTGATGAAATTGTCACTTAATTTCTTTATTTTAGTTCATTGTATTAATTTATTTACAGATGGAAAATGAACACTGCATGTTACTTGCCTTGCCGTGTGGCCACGACCATATGGATGTTCTAAAACAATCCACCAACTTGACAAATGGATTTATCACATATTTGCAACAAAAACAGGCGGCAGGAATTGTTAATGTGGCAGCACCAGGCACAACTCAGCCGGTAAGTAATCTTTTCCTATATGATGTTCATTCAGGGTTTTTGCTAATGAATTGGGCAAAGTTCAGGCGCCAAGGTGTTAATAAATGTCTATGAACTTGTCCTAAAATGTTCCCACAAAAGAGGGATTGGAATTAAGTTTTTAATTAATACCCCAATAAAATTTTAAGTTAAAAGCACACAGTTCACTAGTTGGTGCAACTTTTTTTTAAACATATGGTTACCCCATTAGCTAACACCCTGTATAATTATTGTAGTGTTACCTATTCAATTAACTGTTTCTTAGTGGTTTAATTTCAAATTAACACCCTGTGTAATTGCCCTGTTGCTTGTTTATATTAGCTGTGTGTGTGCTAGTGGTGTAATTGCAAATGAACACCCTGAATAATTTTCCTGTTGTTGCTTGTTATTAGCTGTGTGTGTGCGCTATTTGTTTAATTTCAAATTAACACCCTGTATAATTGTCCTTTCTCTTGTTTAAATTTGCTGTGTGCATGCTAGTGGTTTAATTTCAAATTAACACCCTGTATAATTGTCCTGTTGTTGCTTGTTTAAATAAGCTGTGTGCACGCTAGTGGTTTAATTTCAAATTAACACCCTGTATAATTGTCCTGTTGCGTGTTTAAATTAGCTGTGTGTGTGCTAGTGCTTAAATTGCAAAAGAACACCCTGAATAATTTTCCAGTTGTTGCTTGTTATTAGCTGTGTGTGTGCGCTATTTGTTTAATTTCAAATCAACAACCTGTATAATTGTCCTGTTGCTTGTTTAAATTAGCTGTGGGTGTGCTAGTGCTTTAATTGCAAAAGAACACCCTGAATAATTGTCCTGTTGCTTGTTTAAATTAGCTGTGGGTGTGCTAGTGGTTTAATTTCAAATTAACACCCTGAATAATTGTCCTGTTGTGTGTTTAAATTAGCTGTGTGTGTGCTAGTGCTTTAATTGCAAATGAACACCCTGAATAATTTTCCTGTTGTTGCTTGTTATTAGCTGTGTGTGTGTGTGTGTGTGCGCTATTTGTTTAATTTCAAATCAACACCCTGTATAATTGTCCTGTTGCTTGTTTAAATTAGCTGTGGGTGTGCTAGTGGTTTAATTTTAAATTAACACCTTGAATAATTGTCCTGTGGTATGTTTAAATTAGCTGTGTGTGTGCTAGTGCTTTAATTGCAAATGAACACCCTGAATAATTTTCCTGTTGTTGCTTGTTATTAGCTGTGTGTGTGTGTGCGCGCTATTTGTTTAATTTCAAATCAACACCCTGTATAATTGTTTTGTTGCTTGTTTAAATTAGCTGTGGGTGTGCTAGTGGTTTAATTTTAAATTAACACCCTGAATAATTGTCCTGTTGTGTGTTTAAATTAGCTGTGTGTGTGCTAGTGCTTTAATTGCAAATGAACACCCTGAATAATTTTCCTGTTGTTGCTTGTTATTAGCTGTGTGTGTGCGCTATTTGTTTAATTTCAAATTAACACCTTGTATAATTTTCCTGTTGTTGCTTGATTACTTTAGCTGTGTATGTGTTAGTAGTTTAATTTCAAATTAAAACTCTGTATAACTTTCCTGTTGTTGCTTGTTTAAATTAGCTGTGTGTGCTAGAGGTTTAATTTCAAAGTTATACCCTTTATAGTTGTCCTGTTGTTGCTTGTTAAATTGAAGTGTACACTGCTCAAAACAACTAAGAGATATCTTAGATGTTTATTGCAAACTTTTAGATGTCCTTTAATTGTTTTGAGCAATGTAGTTTAGTTTAAATTTATTTATAAATAGTGCAAGGACCAAGGAATTGTTTGTTAACTTGTGGTATTATTTTCAGCCTGCGTATGTGGTACACATCTTCCCATCCTGTGACTTTGTAAACGAAAATTTAAGAAGAATTGCACCCAGTTTACTTGAAAGGGTAGCAGATATTGCACATCTACTAATAGTTATTACCACTGTGTGATAGCACGTTTATGACACACTCCAAAGTAAGAGTTTAAATAATATTTATGAAATTCATATTTGACTTTTCTTATTGTTAACTTGACCTTGTTAAATTCTTATTCCGACGTAAGTTCAGCGAATTGATTTGCGCTTGTTTAAAAAAAAGAAGTTAAAACTCTGCTTGACTTGACTAAAGACAAAAGATAACTTAATTAAAGAAGTTTGTTGAACTCTGTTTTAATTACTTTGATTTTGTCGGGTCAGAAAATTCTCGAAATATGAAAATTATCCTAACAAAATTACTTAAAATATTTAAAATTTCACTGTGATTTCTTGACAAAAGTAGTTAATGTTATACTATTACAAAAAAATCTAAAAAACGTAAAAAAAATTAACTACCTACCTATTTAAGAGATCTCATGAAGAACTTAGTTATATAGATTTAAGTTGTTTAGATCTTTTATTTTCGTAAACATCTTGTGAAAAATGTTTTAGCCGTTTAGTGCGTTTTTGAATCACAACAAACACGTCCTAAATGAACAAGCTGCATAGATTTAGAGTGTTTTTTATGTTACACTTTGGGGCTATATTACTAAATAATTTCATACGGAATATTGTTTTCTTTTTGCTTTTTCATATTTATATGTTACTTTTTATAACACAAGTTGGTCTAGAAAAAAAATTTCAATTTTTCCCATAACTTTTTTACTTATCTTATTTTTGCGATTTTTGCATTACATTTTAGATGCAACATTAAGCTATTAATAGATTAAAACATCAAAAATTTCATTTAAGAAAATTTTATCTTATAAAAACTCGCTGACTTTGAAATTGTATAAATTTCTGTCAAGATTTTAACATGTAAGTCTCATTCTTCTTAAGACTTGAAAAAAGTTATAATTTATTAGATTAAAATTTCCTAAAAATTTAAAGAAACATTTTTGATGTTTTAAATAGTAGCTTTTTTTTTGGCCAAGGTTTAAGACAAAAATTGCAATTTGTTGGTAAGTAAAAGATTTGAAGGGAAATGGGAATTTTTTGGGCCACCCTGTAAAGCAAACGATTTACATACCCCTGTGTTGTTTTTCTTATACCGTAATACTCATGGGGGCCCTTATGTTTTTATACTCTTTATCTTACTTTAAGCCATTTTAAGTTTCAATTTTAAATAATAATAGGTTTTTTTAAATTGTAAGGAGTATAGAAATGTCACTTATGTTTTTTTCGTAATTTAACCCCAAAGAATTTCAACTAAATACGGATTGAGGCCGTATAAAGTAAATTAAACGTTACCCGTTAGTTGGCAGATAATGATATAAATAACAAAGCATATAGACATAATATATAAATATGTAGCATATATAGTTATATGAGAGGAATCAATCATTTTTTTTAATTACGATGTAATATATATGTGAATATAGCTTTAGTTCGTTATTTTAAGCTTTTCTTTAGTTATCGTTAAGATGTTCTGTACAGTGTATTCTAGGTGTAAGTATTTAGGTTTAGATAACGTTACAAATGATAATATAGGGAACATTGTGATGTCTATATACTGCTGTAAATTTTGTACATACCTAAAAATACTGTGTATTGTGAGTAAACATTATTACAACTATTACATCATAATTCTTGTGTATTTTTTACAACCCAACATTTAAGTAAATTGACGTTAAAAAAATTAAGTTGAAAAAAAACAACATTTATTTGTTTTGTAGAACAAAAATAATTCTGTTTATTCTCTTTTTCTCTAAAGAAATTTAGAATCAAATGTAATTGGATTATATTAGGACTGCCCCAAACTTGAGGCTCTATAGTACACTGAATTTTTTGCTAAGTATTATATTTAATTATCATTTTACAAAGCTTTAGGCATTGATGTTATAAAATTCATGGTATCAGATGTACTAATCTCAAAAACTTATTTTATAAGAAATTAACATTAATTTAAGGTCAATTTTAGTCGAGAACAATGATGGTGAATCTCTGTTGCATATTTCACTGAAATAATAACTACATTTAATAGCCCTTTATGAAGTTTTTGAATATTTAAAAATTGATGTTTTAAATTTCAAAGATATCACACCTACTAACCTTACAAAAAGCTATTTAATAACTAATTAACCCTAATTTTTGGTCAATTTCTGTTTACATTCTTGTAGGTGCATATCTTACTTCAATATTTTTACATTCCAAGCTTATTTAACGTCATTACATTAAAAAATACACACAAAATCATCATAGGTGACATTCGAGGGCGGAGCCATATACATTCAGTTTGATTTATAGCCAATTGTCCAGTATAGTTGAATGCCCACCTGTCAATTAAAATTAACATAGGCGGTTACATTGTGCTTATGGGCCATAATCAAAAAACCTCGTTTTTCTTTCGTTGAAAACTAAGCAGGTCGATTGCGAATATGCATTAGTTTGATGTTTACACGATAGATGTCGCAAGGCATACGATATTTTGGAATTTACGAAGTAGAACGTAATTCAGTCAGTCGAACATTTTGCAGTTAGCAAAAACACAGTTTACGTAATGTGGATAACTTAAGATTTCAAAATAAAAAACCATCACTAAAAAACACAATTTATTCTCATATAATTATAATTACAAAATTGTTTGAACACTCTTAAATACACATTTTGAAACAAATATAAACTATTCGTATAGTTTGCTCTTCACATTTTTATCATAAACAAAATTGTTTCTCCACGCTTCATAACGTCTAAAACAATAAAGTATTTCAATTTTCTACATTACACAATTATTGTCCAACGACAACTATCAAAAATAACATGATATACGAGTTCATTAACGAATAAATTAAAAATTGATGACAGACGTGTTATAAGAATGCAGTAATTAATACTCAGGACTATTACTCGGCTCGTAGCCTATGCGACTATATATTTCTTGTTTACTTTTAGGGCCAGGTTGCCAGCTGGGTAGAGGCTTTTTAGCTTTACGCAACTGTTCTTTTGCTAATTCTTGTTCTCGTCTAATAGTGTCATATTCTATTATATCATCCATTTTAAGTTCGATACTAGTTGGTGGTCTTCGCAACATCTTCACTACAAAATAACATTGATTAGTTTTATTTAATAGCATTACAATTTTCACGACGAGAAGCTTACCTCAAAATTGTTTGTTTACATCTACAAAAATAGTTGGGATAAGAACAAATTTTGTGTGCTTTCACGAAAATGGTGAAAAGCTAAACTAAACAGCGTTTTAGTTTAGTTAAATTACAGTAGAGGGCTTGCTATGTGTCAGCTGCAGGCCCGGATTGACCAAAATTACAATAACGAAATTTTCTCGGGTCATACTAGATATGACAACCCCATACATCAATGAAACGAGAGAAAAAATCTCTTTTTAATGAACCCATAGCCAACTATGATTGCCATTTAAAAAAAAAGCAAGTTTGGCTTATATCTCAAAAACCGAGTGTGCCATGACTTTTTAGATACTTTTTTCTAATTCTACATAAAATTATCTACAGGAATCAATTTACAGTTTCGTTTTACTATGGAATTATTTAACATTGAAAAAATCGTCTGTTTTTAGTTATCTCAAAATATGTATTTAAAAAAGTTACACAAAATAAAATAATGTAACAATAAAAGTAGGTACGTATAATTAAACACAAACCTAAATATCATATACAGGGTGTTTCGCTTTTCTATGAGACACTATTGCTATCTCTGTTCTCTGTAAATAATGAAAATACAAGGTTGGTTAAATGGGACAAAAGTTAGCTATTTAGGAGTGTATTTTAAACAAGATCTTGTTTTGTTTAAAAATTTTTAAACCTAAATATTTTAAAATTAGCTTGTTACATGAATATCGGCCCCTTTCTAAGAAAGCCACTACTCTTGCAACAAGAAGGGGTAGTTCGGACTCGCGGCTAGTTCAGACGAGAAGGGGGTAGGTCCGAATTAGAAAGAAACTTGTCGATATCAATAAGGGTGCCACACTATTTATTCTGTAAGGTTTCAAAAAAACCTAGGAAAGAAAATAAAAGAATTCGTAGGCGTGAACGATGTATGCCTTTAATAATAAATAAATAATAAATCTTGGAAATAACAAATAAAGCATAGATACACTTGACGATAACTAGAATATACTCCTTGTCTCAACAGACTTGAAAGGCCACTTTAATAAAGAAAACATTCGCTGAAATTAAACGAAAAGAAGGTTGGTTCTGTTCCGATGTTTGCAAGTACCTATTTAAAATAAATATATACATAAAAGAATAATAATACGGTTTCAATGAAAATACAATCCGCTTAAGTGGAAGAGCTCTCCTACCTATTAAAACTTGCGGCACTAAAATCACCGAACGGTAACTTAACCCAAAATACCTTGCAAACGATGTACGGTTCCTAACTTATTAATCGTAATGTACAAATAAAAATGTGGTGACAACAAAGCCACTCAAAGGTTGTTGAGAACGTAGGATATTTAATAAACATAAATATAAAAATTAATTTAAATGTTAATAAATAACACTAGCGAAAAATACAAAAGAAAAGTGCCACGCCGAAGGAGAAAACGAAGAAGGACTACATCGCTACAACTTATCTACCCTACATCGGAGGAGTAACCAACAGAATATCGAAAATACTCCAAAAACACAACATCAATACAGTCTTCAACACTCCAGTGACGCTCTCCAGTAAACTAAGAAGAACGCCTGGCTCAGGATTGAATCACCCGGGCATATATAGCATACCCTGCTCCTGTGGAAAAGTGTATATAGGACAGACTGGCAGAAGCATACAAACGCTCCTTAAAGAACATGAAGGGCAAACAAAAAGAAAACAAATAGCAAAATCGGCCGTAGCAGAACATGCCCAGGACATGGGGCAAACCATACTTTTCGACGACACAAAATTACTGGCCCGCGCCAACCACTTCTGGCCTAGACTATTTAGGGAATCTATGGAAATTGCCAAGAACCCCAACAACTTTAACAGAGACACAGGCCTGCAACTACCAAGCATTTGGAAACCGGTCATCAAGAAATCACTGAGGCGAAACGAATTCGTCAGGCGGAACACCACGCCTCCACAGCCGGATATATAAACCCTGCAACAAACCCACCAATTCAGTCGTTCGATAAAGACCAACATAGAATGGTCGAAACGTCACACAAATCAAGAAGACGCGGTTCCAAACCCGGGAACGAAGATTGTAACATATAAATGTGACGTTTGTCAGAAATGTTTTAATCAAAGTTGTCATTTAAATGTTCATATGAGAACACACTCTGGTGAAAAACCATTTAAATGTGACGTTTGTCAGAGATGTTTTAAACACAGTAGTAGTTTAAGTGGTCATATGAGAATATAAACTGGTGTAAAACCATTTAAATGTGAGGTTTGTCAGAAATGTTTTAATCAAAGTTGTCATTTAAATGTTCATATGAGAACACACTCTGGTGAAAAACCATTTAAATGTGACGTTTGTCAGAGATGTTTTAAACACAGTAGTAGTTTAAGTGGTCATATGAGAATATACACTGGTGTAAAACCATTTAAATGTGAGGTTTGTCAGAAATGTTTTAATCAAAGTTGTCATTTAAATGTTCATATGAGAACACACTCTGGTGAAAAACCATTTAAATGTGACGTTTGTCAGAGATGTTTTAAACACAGTAGTAGTTTAAGTGGTCATATGAGAATATACACTGGTGTAAAACCATTTAAATGTGAGGTTTGTCAGAAATGTTTTAATCAAAGTTGTCATTTAAATGTTCATATGAGAACACACACTGGTGAAAAACCATTTAAATGTGACGTTTGTCAGACATGTTTTAATCAAAGTTGTCATTTAAATGTTCATATGAGAACACACACTGGTGAAAAACCATTTAAATGCGATGTTTGTCAGAAATGTTTTAATCGAAGTTCTTATTTAAATGTTCATATGAGAACACACACTTGTAAAAAATCATATAAATGTGATGTTTGTCAGAAATGTTTTAATACAAGTAGTAAATTAAATGTTCATATGAGTACACACACTGGTGAAAAACCATTTAAATGTGACGTTTGTCAGAAATGTTTTAATCAAAGTTGTCATTTAAATGTTCATATGAGAACACACTTTGCTGAAAACCATTTAAATGTGACGTTTGTCAGAAATGTTTTAAAGAAAGTAATAGTTTAAGCGTTCATATGAGAACACACTCAGGCGAATAACTATTTAAATGTGACGTTTGTGAAAAATGTTTTTATATAAGCAGTAGGTTAAAGGTCAACTCACACCGGCGCGATCTCGACGCGGGCGCGGTCACGATAATAAGTAACCTTGGTTACCAATTATCGTGACCGCGCCCGCGACCGCGTCGAGATCGCGCCGGTTTGTGTGGACCTTAAATGTTCATATGAGAACACACTCAGGTGAAAAACTATTTAACACGTTGACCGCCGTAATGGTAAAGAAATTTGTGATTACCGGGATTTGTTTTGTGTGCTAAAAAGCCATAAAAGTGTTGATAAACAGAATCCTATAACTCTTCCTTTGCTTTGCAAGAAAAGCGTTTAAATATAGACGTTAGTAAATAAACACGTTTTGTTTTTATATTTTTATTTAAGATATTTGCATATTATTAAGATTTTACAATTTTTATAGTCGTAAATGGAACTGTATGAGTTTGCCAAATACAGTTTATCTAAATTCATCTTGTTCAAAAACAGTTTTTTTTGTTGAGAGCTATCTTGTCAAACGTTAAAATGGTATAAAAATATTTATTTTGTGTCATCCATGTATTGAAAAGTCAATATTTAAAATTTCTGTTATCACCAACTTATTTTACATAAGAGCATAATTGTTAGTAATAATAATAAATTAGTCAGAGAAGAGGTGATGCATCCAGAATGTAATGATGTTATCCTTTCTCTGTAACTACATTGTATCTTGGTATCGTTGCTCATGTATTCCGTGAAATTCGGAAATTTTTCCACTTTTTCTGCCTGAAAATCAATTGAAAACTTTACCACCCATACCCACTAAACATTTCTAATTATTTTATCCATACCAGAGCTAGTGTATCGTCTCTTTTTCTACAAAACGTCAGATGTAATCCTGAATAAAAATATTTTTCTATCCTTTCAGTCAGCAATGTAACATTGTATGGTAGACTCTCAAGATGAGACATGAAACTTTTATTTTGAAATTCGTGCGGTCGCTTAATGGTAAGACGATCAAGCGGACCTAATCCTGCGCTGGAATCGCCTTCAGTGAATTCTCTGGCATTTTTGAGTGCTAAAATCGCTTTTTGATTTGCTTCCAAAGAATTTTCATCACCTGGTTGATACGGCGGAAATAACGATGTTGTCGATGACAGTGGTGAGGCCGTCGCATCTGGTCTAAAACAAAAAGAAAAACTTCATAGAACGCAATTATAAAACACAAGGTCTTATTGTTTTCCAAAGAAATACATCAAATACTTACATTCCATGTAGGAACATACTCTCAACCTCCGTCATATTCATTTCGTAAAATTCTTTTACTCCCAAGCTATCGAAGAAGTATTTGATAGGTGGCATTGAGTAACATCCAGCTAGCTGTGTTCTTGGGTAGTGTAAAACAAATGCCAAACACATTTCTTCTCTAGTAGAATATCCTCCTAACGTTGGGCGCTTTCGGTTTATGGTTGAATAAGTACATTCAGTGATCAGTCCATCGCCTGGTAGAATTATCACTTCATGCGATAAAGCCCTTGATTGTTGGTAATTAAAATCGTAATGGTCATCCTGAGAATTAAAAACACAATAGAACAAGATCAAAGCGTGTTGTTTTTTATTTACCTGTGCTATAGGAGTCAATTCTTTTCCTCCACGAACATGCCTAAGCTTTAGTTTTTTACCCGCCAAGTGAGAATGCAATAAAACAGAAACCACATTAACTCCTTCTTTGGGAAGCACCTAAAGAAAATCAATGGATCAAAACGTTGAATTAAGTTGAATTTTAGCTTGAGGAATACCTCTTTTGTACAGTCCATGCTGCAGTAGCCAGCAGAACGATATTCTACTTGCTGGGGAGGGATAAGATGTAATGGTGATATTGTAACTCCTGTTACTAAAACTCCTCCCTCGTATTTTCTCAGTTTGTTTGTGTAGTGCAGACGTAATCCAGAAGTGTCACTAGCACTACTCATTGAAGGATTGTCAAAATGTACTTCAAGCATGTAATATGATAGGGATTTGGTTGTTAGCGGTAGTCCTACGTGATCGGGAAAATTTTCTCCTAAAACATTCAAAAGAACAATTAGTCACTCCTAGTTCATAAGAATGAAAAAAAGTCAGACTTCTCATATAAATTTGAGTGGATTATTTTGTCGGACAAGACGAAATTACATCAGAAATGATAAAATATATAGGAGAAATGGCCAAAAATAAAACTCTGCGAACTATTACACGATATAATAAAAAGGAAGAAATATCCACAGACTGGAACACAGATATAATTATACCAATGTTTAAAAAAGGCGATCCAAAAATCTACTCAAATTATAGAGGAATCACATTACCAAGTATACCAAGTTAAAGTTTTTACCAGAATAATAGAAAAACTATTAAGGGAACATATTGGAGACAACTATGGAAGAAACACAACAAGGATTCAGGAAAGGAAGAAGCATTCAAGACCCGATATTCATACTGAGACAAATAGGAAAAACACTACTGATAAAAGGAAAGAAAATCCATCTATGCTTTATAGACCTAAAAAAGGCCTTCGACGGAATAAGAAGAAATGATTTATGGAATTCTATGAGACAAAGAGGAGTCAAAATAAATATGATACCAATCATCCAGGCCCTAAATAAGAACAAAAATAAAATAAGAATGCACAATCAAGAATCCACAGAATCCAAAATAGGACTGAAGCAAGGATATGTACTAAGCCCGCTACTATTATCCATGGTCGTAGACGACACTACAAAAGAATTCAAAGAAAAATCTAAAACTTGACAGTAGGCAAATGGAAAACAAAAATTTAAGTAAATTTGTGTAAAGCATGTGATAAAGTATAACAAAACTTAAAAGAACGGTATTACAAATCGAGAATATCGCGTTTTTCTTCGTTATTAAAGTTCATTTTTACGAATTTATTAATGTGACAAGTAACAGGCTTTCAAAACTTCTAGTTTGTTGATTGGTTGTCATGGAAACAACATAAACTACAATGACCTGATTTATAGTTGTTATTGTTAAAAACGTATTTTTTCAAATTTGACAATGAAAGAAGTAAAATGCCATGTGTGACTTCAATGGATTCAGAAAAATAAATGCTAGTTGATTATGAAAATAGCTAAAATTGCGCCCATAAGAAAAAGCAAAGTTGGTTGTCATAAAACAAAGACGAGTAGATCTAGGAAAAATTTGTAACCACCATACGATTCTGCTTAAAAAGTAGCTTGGGCAATGTTTTTACACATTTAAAATATTTCAAACTCCAAAGGAGTTATAGACGATTTTGAAAAATCGTATTTTCTAGTTTTTCCCAATTTTCTCGGATACCGTTTGAGATATTTCCTATTTCTCTTCGGATTATCAATGAGCATCGAATTTAGCAACTTTGCCAAATTTAAACTTATATTCTAGCTATTATAATAAGCGATATCCCCATGCTTAAACTCGAATTTCAATCACCCTGTATATTATTTATTACATTATAATGCACTTCACTCAACATCAGTTTGTCCAAATTACCCTGAACTATTTCCATCAAAGGAACTACAGTCCCTAAAAATGTGTTTTTATTAACTTACCATTAGATCCAACAGCCCAAGCTATAACGGGCGTCAAACACTTTTCCCATTCATTAGGCATGTCGGGACCATAGCAGGGTCTTCCGTTCTCCTTCGTAAAGTCTTCCCATTTTTGCAAACTTAATGCATTGTACTCAATTTCACATTCGTGTAATAACATGTGATGAACAAACGCTGAGTGATTAGTTCCTATCAAAGGTTCATAGCCAACGATGTGGTGCTTCTGTTGTAACGCTGGGGCCTTGAATATTTTACACCAATACATCGTGTCATCTTTGACTTCAAACTGCAAAAGAATAATCACAAATTAGTAATATAGTACGATATAAACCTAGTTCTTTCTTGTCAAACTACAATCAAAATATTTGTGCACTCATAGAATAAACAAATTTAATTTTGCTGCATATACAGAGAGTGTTTACGAGTTCTTACTTCAACTTTAGCCTAAAAATCAGGCAAATAGTCAAAGCATCAAAATGAATATTGTGTCTACGTTATAATTTTAGAGAGTATTCATGTTTCCAAAACAAAAACATGGTTTCAAAACACGTTGGCTCTGAATTATTGGGATTTCTGTTAAAAATTTAAAATTCTGTAACTGTTTTATTATTCTCGAGTCTAGAGTTTTGTGAAGCGATTTAGCATTTGAATAATAAAAATATAAATACGTCTATCGGTGATGTGCTGATGTGATATGTGACTTGATTTCCCTCTGTGCCGAGTTTTATGTGAACGGAATTTTATGTGCCATATAAGAGGTTTAAATGTTGTCTCACTTTGTGACTTGGTTGAAAATTTACCGAATTTATAGTGTGTTACTCGCCTTCAATTTACATACGTTTATACTAACTTGATCAGTCAATACTTTAGATAAACTGCCCATTTAGAAAAAGGGTCGTTTATTAATAAAAAATTATTGGACTGTCTTCCACTAAGAGGTTTTATATTTTTACTATTTTAAAGACAATCAATTTGTTAGGTATTTTATATGTTTTCGTCTTGCTTATCTTTAATTATTAATGAACGTGCACCTACATTTTTTAATGTAACATCCCAGTGGCGGATCGGCGTCGCTTCATGGGCCTTTGGAACAGGAGGAGGTCCCAGAAGATGAACACTTTGGGTGCCTTTTTTATCAGCATGGTACACCATCTCCGCTCCCAGATGCGGATCTTGATCATGCAGCGCCCAAATAACACGAACTGTATCAGACTGCAACAAAATAAAGTATTTTAAGTAAGAAAATTCGCTACAGTAACAGTTAATGAACAGATAAATAAATATACGTAGAGATATACCTTTGCATGCTTTTGATATTTTGAAAAATAAATAAGTTACGAGAACATGTTAAACAACACTCAGATTTTATCTTTGGTCTAAACTTTGGAAGAGGATTTAGATATTTTATTTCCGTTTTTTGTAGAGCAGAAAATCGCCAGAATATGCAAGAACTGTTAAAGGTTTGAACTAAAGAAATAACAATGGTAGCTACTTTAATAGGAGAGTTTTAATTATTTTTGTTTTGTTTTGTGTACTTTAATTTATTTTGCTTATATTATAAAAAAGTTTTAAGCAAAACACAGCATAACTGTATATTACATGATGGAATATTTTAATAGCTATCATTATGATGTACTTAAAAATATACGGTGCCATTTGAAGGGGAAAATAAGCTGCAAAGTTCATATATAAATATGATTCTCCGGCTATTGCTGTCTTCCTTCTCTCAACTACTGTCTCCATGTATCTCGATCTTGCCTGTAGACCTCTTCTTTCGACCGTTTCGTCTACTTCATCCCTCCATGATCTTCGGGGTATACCTCTTTTCGTTCTACCTACAGGACTCCATACAGTGACACTTGCGATCCATCTATTTCTATCAGTTCTTCTAACTTGTCCAGGCCAGGTCTTTTCTTCCATGTAACTGAGTAAGTCTTTTAGTACTCCTATTCTTCTTTTGATCTCTTCGTTGCTAAGTATGTCCATCCTTGTAAGTCCACAGTTCCTTCTCCAATATTCCATCTCTGTTGCAGTAATTTTTTCGACTCCATGTGTCATTATACTGCGTACCCTAATGTTATAATATCCTTGTTCTAGTATTTTTTTGTAATATGGCTATCCCATAAGATTGGATTTAACTGTTTTATGCCAGTTCTGGTTTGCCCTAGTCTGCTTTTTATATTTTCTTCTGTTGTTCCGTTTTTTGATATTATCTTCTTCTTCTTCTTCTTCTTAATCGGTTCCTTTTGTATCTTTCGGTGTCGAGGTATGCTTTTCTATTTCTGTGTTATGTTTCTCCACTCCTGTCTATCGTTAGCTAATTTTGGCACATCTCTCCAGCTGACTCCTTTTTCTTCTAGTCTCTGCCTCATTTCTTTTTCCCATGTTATTCTTGGTCTTCCTTTATTTCTTTATCCCTATATCTTCATTTTCCATCCTATTTTCAAGTATCTACTTTCTGGCACATCTCAAATATTTAAATTTTCCTGTTCCGTTTATTTGTTGAGCCTTGTCGATTTCTAATTTTTTTATTTCTTCTTGAGTTGTTAAATATTTTGTTTTATCCAAATTAATTTCTAAACCATTTTTCGTAAATTATTCTTTTAACTTTTACCACAAAGCTTAGGTCTTCCTCATCTTGTGCGATGACCATCTGGTCGTCCGTAAAACGCAAAGTGTAGAGGCTTTTATTTCTGAACGGGACTCCCATACCTTCACATTTTCTCTGCCACGAGCTCTGCGCTTGCTTGTAAATTAACATCTTGAAAACAATTTAGCATATACAAAATTGCAACCCTCTATCTATTTTGTAACGAACACCAAAGCTCTATCTTTAAAAATAGAGAAGTTACACGGCTGTGGATTTCGTACTGGGATACCCCGAATGTACTACTAACACCATCAAATTTATTATAATCGTTAGCTCCAACAAGCAAGATGTATGCGGCAATCTTCCAATATCGATGTCGCACGTTTCGTACTAATTAAGATAATTCCTACTACACCTGCTCTCTATTCCATTGTCTTGGTACACAATAACGTTTCACACAAAGGTGTACTTGATTCACAACCGCAGCTTTACATTCTGACAAACAACCCTTGATTTGAAAGCTCCCTTTTATATGAATGTATCCTTTTGAATCTTTACATGTTGTGTAATTGAGTTCTTTGATACGGGCAGAAACATTCGACAAACGCCTGAAATTATCAAAATAAAATGTACGTCGCTGGGAAATAAAACAAACGCACAAAAATATTTTCTTCGCAAAAAAATATTCGTGCGATGTGAAAAAATATGAATTTTCCATAAGTAAAACGTAATTTCGATGATGAACTGACATGATACATTTCCATTAGATATACAATGATCATTAAACTAACAAAGAAGTGTGTTTTTACGTACTGAGTAAAAATCTAAACTAAAAATATGCATATTGTGCCAAGTTCCTGAAAAAAAAACTGAAAAGCAACACTGACAAAGCGTTCCTAGCTTTTGAAATGCGATAGTCAACTGTTTTTTATTTCTTAAGAGCTTCGTATTGAATTTTTATGGTGTTAGTTATCAAGCTTGATGGTCAATACCTCAATATATACTTATCAAAAAATACAGGGTGTTTCACTTTCTGTATTCTTGGCTTTACCTTCTTAGTCGATTTGCTCTGCTCTTTAGTCTTTTCATTTTTTCATCCCTGTGAACGTTCTCGAGCAATATGCCCGTCTTTTCCGCAATTAAAACAATATCATCTTGGCTGTTTTTCACATTGTTTTGCTATATGTCCAGGTTTACCACACTTGAAGCATTTGCCTGTTTCGTATTTGTCTTCTCAAATGCTCTCTATGGTCAGTTGTAGTATAAGTTGGGAATTAGGTTTTCTTTAGATAGGGTTTTGCGTGTTCACCTCTATTCATACCTTCATGTCAAACTTTTTGTAAAATGTCTCCCACTTCATTAAATTCAACCATAGTTAAAGATCTTGCAAATTCGCGATATGTTATAGCATTATCTGGAGGATATTTCGTTCATAATGAAGTTGCTAAAAAACTATTAACACATTGAAACCGGAAATCTGCTTAACCTTTTGCCCTTAATGGTGTCGGATTTATGTTTTCTTTAAGCATTTTTCGCACTCTTTTATAGTTTAATTTTGTCATTTGTTTCTTTTTAAAGCATATTAATTGCTTTTTTCTCGAAATTTGTTATTTCTAGCTCTGTTTTTCCATCGTTATCATCCTTCCAAGGCATTCAAAGTTTTTGACTTCTTCTAGATTGTCCTTGTATGATATTTAACCGGTTTTAACCGAATTTGTCACTATTTAATTTTTATTCATTAAACACAAACGCGAAGTTTATCGTCTATGCAAGGAAGACTCCCACAAGACAGTAAAACATCTCACTTGAAACAAGTGAGCTTTACGTTTCTCCATGTATGCATTAACAACTTTATTGCCAATACTTGCAATTTCTTGCAACACAAGTAATGGCACAGATATTCTCTCTTTCTAATTTGTTGATTGGATCATCAATAAATAATATGCACTTGATTGGACAACAAAAGGGCGAGTAATAATCACGTCACTTTTAACAGTTCAAAATATGACATTTGACGTTAATGATCTATGGTTTGACAAACTAGTTATTAAATTCCGGTTTACGAAAACGAACACTAAACTTTATGAGTGGGAACGTAAAGAACCAAAAAAAACGAAATATTTTTGTTTTTAGTCCCTGCTTTTAAGTCTATAATAGAACTGGTCACAATATGTACAAATTTAGTTTAGTTTCTTACTAAGCACTTTAAAAAATACTTCTTTGTTTATTTAACCATCGTTAAATCTCTAACGATAAAAAATACTTCTTTGTTTATTTAACCATCGTTTAATATCTAACGATAAAAAATACTTCTTTGTTTATTTAACGATCGTTTAATCTCTAACGATAAAAAATACTTCTTTGTTTATTTAACCATCGTTTAATCTCTAACGATAAAAAACACTTCTTTGTTTATTTAACCATCGTTTAATCTCTAACGATAAAAAATACTTCTTTGTTTATTTAACCATCGTTTAATCTCTAACGATAAAAAAATACTTCTTTGTTTATTTAACCATCGTTTAATTTCCTACGATTTCCGAAATCCTCACGTCGTTTATGACGAACCAAACACTTCGTTTAGCAGTTTCATTACTAAAAAAGGTTTAATCAAGTGGAATTTATTTAAAAAAAAAGATATTACTCGAAACCTTACACCAGCGTTTCTCAACCTTTTTTGTCCCGCGGACCGGTAAAATTTGTGAAAAAATTTCGCGGACCGGTGTTTTTTTTAACAAAAAATTTTTACTTGATATTAAAGAACTACTTTATAAGTTAATTGTAACATTTTTATTATCATTTACGTACAATAATATTTAAATGTAAAGGTGAGTAATTATTGTAATTATTATACAGGGTGTTTCTTAAGTATTGCAAAAAAATTTGGAAGGTGATTCCTTATCGAAAATAAGGGGGTGCTGTTATCTAAAAAATTTTCCTTAGACGTCTCCTTTCGGAGTTACACCCCCGAGCGTTAAAATTATGTTTTTATTTTATTTCCCAAATTTGAATAAATGTATGAGAATGATATGTTTTATACTTATTTAAAGGTTTCCTATAGTAATATTTTCAATTATCTCCCACCTTCACAGGGGGCTGAAATGTGCGACCCCTGTTTTTTTTTTATCAGAACTTTTTGGTGAGTAAAAATTTCGCAATTAAAAAATACTTTTTTTGAATACTGACAATGAGTTATTTAGAAACTTTTTTTATTCCTTAAGTTTTCTCGTAAACCTACATTTTTTTGAGTAAAAAATAAAATAAGTAACGTCAAAATAAATACCATCTGTCAGTTCTATCCAATATGAATATAAACAAACTGTGATAACCACCAAAATGAATCGTTTTATATTGGAATATTTAGTTGTGCATGTTTACTTATTTTATTTTTCACTCAAAAGCGGTAGGTTTTACAAGAAAAACTAATAATTAAAAAAAGTTTCTAAAGAAGAAATCGAGCTTTTAAAACAAATTTTTTAAATTGCTAAATTTTAATTCACGAAAAAAAAATCACAAAATCATTGGATATACGAACAAACCACTGCGAGACATTTTATCGGGTTACTAATTTCACGTACAGGTATGTTTGGTAACATTCATTGTCAGGAATGGAGCACACTCCTTTCCTGAACATTATGCATTACAGGAATTTGTCTTAAGTGCCGTGTTATCATAAATTATGTAAATTTAAAATTAGTTTAAAATATTTTTATTTCGTAATTTTATAAATTAAAATTTAATTTAATTTTTTTTTTTTTAAAAGAATTTTTTTTTAACGTGGACAGGTAAAATTTCTCCGCGGACCGGTGCCGGTCCGCCGGACCGGCGGTTGAGAATCGCTGCCTTACACGTTTCACGCATGTAGACGAACATTACGTTTTTTGCTAGTTAACTTTTAACAGCAGTACCTCGTCTATCAAACTTTTTCGTACCCATTTACAGCGCCCTACTGGATAATTCAAGAATCCGAAAAGTTAAAACCACTTCTTAAACATCTGTAACATTGTGGCATCAATATATAATATTCCTTCGTAATCTACAAACTTCAAGAACGTTAGTGAAAATGAAGTGAATAACGGACGGATTACCGAAAGCAATTTCTCCGAACTGTCTTACGTTGAAATTCCTCCTTGAAGATTTAGTTTAATTAGTTAATTCTTGATCTTTGATTTCATTTAACTTTGTGGGGGTTTTCATTATTCCGTAGTTACACATTGACTTTGTTGCTTTTAGTTAATATTTATCAGGTTATTTCGCATGAAATAGCCGATTTTCTAGACTAAAATTAAACAGACACCAACTATAAATGGTTATTATTAACCGACAACCACTCTAACTCATACGTATCCTGCAAGAAGCTACAAGAGCCACCAGAAGTCATTGTGTTTTGCATAGACAAGCACTAGTAACAAAAAATTCCTACATATTTAAAAACTACTTTGGTTGAAGCCGTTAAAATTATCAGCTATGTTATATCTCAATCTCGACCACTTTAATCCAGATTATTTAATATTTTGTGCGCTGAAATGGGTAGTGCAAATAACGCATTTTTATTACATACTTAACAGAGAAGGCTATGCAAAGGAAAAGCTGTATTTAGGCTTTTTGAACTTCGTAGTAAGCTATTGGTCTTCTTGACATCACAAAATTTAGGACAAAAGTTTATGGAATGTTTAACAAATTGTTTACATTCGATGAGTCTTGTGTATCTGGCAGATATTTTTTACAAAAAGCAATTAAATCAACGTACAAGGAAACAATAAAACGATTTAAAAAGAAAAAAAAACTTCATCTTTTGAAAGGAAAGTTACAATTCTGGAATCTTACATATTTATGAAGAGAATAATTTTGATTGTTTCCCCGTCTTGCATGTATTTTTAAGTGAAATAAATTCTAAAGTATAGATGAAGATTGGGTTTCGAATCCACTTACAGTGACAGCTAAGCCAGCAGGTTTCAGCGCAAGTGTAATTAATTTAATTAGTGACTTTGATTTCAAACAAAAATACAAGGAACTGTCATTAAATGATTTCTAAACAAATTTATCAAAGGAGTACCCCAGCGTGTCAAAACTAGCTATTCTTGTTTTACTTTCTTTTACGACAGATTTATGGGAGCAGATCTTCCTATAAAATAACCAAGGTGTTTCGTAAAAAAATCAGGATTTGAAAAGTGTTCCGTTGTAGAAAAAGTTTGGGAAACGTTGATTTAATGAATCAATAGCGCTTCACATACTTTTAAAGCTGTAGTAGAAGTCCTAAATTTCTGTTTCTAAAAATGACGTTAAAGTACATAAATCCCACATTTTTCTTCAAGTATGTAAAAAATCACAAAAATTAAGTATTGTGACAATCAGGACTTGTTCTGAACTGCATCCGAGCACAAAGTGCTAGGAAGCAGTAATAATAAACTGGTATGGTGCCACACTAATATACCAGGGAACGAGAAGGCAGATCGCCTAGCCAAAATTGGCAGCGAGACACCTTTCTTCTTCGGACCAGAACCCGCAGTTGGTACATCCCATGGAACAGCTAAGCTGTGTCTTAATGACACTAACACAGGGGCATAATGCTCATTGGAAAAAAGTTGCTGGACAAGCCCATTCTAAGGCTATCCTGTCAATGGTCCCTAAAGAAAAGACAGAAGGAATGCTCAGGATGAGCATAGTAGACATCAGAGCAGCTACAGGACTCGTTACAAGACACTGTGGGCTAAACAAACACTTCTACATAATAGAGCTCTCAGATACCGATATATGCAGAGGATGTGGTGAAGAAGAAGAAACTCCTCTTTACGTAATATGGCAGTAGACTTCTAGGGATGGAAAATGTCAACCAAGAAGAGTTTAGAAAACACTCTTAAAAAAAAAGTTTTTCAAAAACACAGGACTTTTTTAAGAGGCTATCACCAAAGGTTACAATAGACTAATGGGTCGTAGTACAGAAACCCGAAAGGGGAAGACCTCCGCGGAAAAATCGTTTGTTAATAGATTTGTACATTGGGACATACTACTCCTACAATATGTGCTTATAGGAGAGAATGACAAGGATACAAGTACAATCACTAAAGAGGGCAGTATGCACCAAAATCTTAGGACAGTCGGGTTTAGGTAGCTAGGAATCAACCACCAAGAAATGTATAGCTAGATGAAAAATAAAGGAGTTTGTTTTTAAAGTTTTTGTATTTTCTTTGTGTCTTACTGTGTAATAATTGCTTTAGACCTGTTTACTACGTAAAACAACGTTTAAGGGTCCACCTAATAAAGAGTATCACGAGTTATATATAAAAATAATAAGCAAGAGCAATAGGTAAGTACTGTTTCCCATCAGGGTGAGCCGTTGTAGAAGTTGGTTCGTTAACAATATTCTATAACTACAAGAACTTAGGTATGACACTTATTTGTATTGTGGAGACATGTTAAATTCTAAATCAGAATCAATGAAACATAATGAACCATTCCTACTTACCCCTAATATGTAGTCATCGGGGTCGCAAGTATCCAAAGCCCTCCGAAACTCAAGAACTGTGTGCGTGGCATTTTGAACACCGCCAAGTAAACGGTAGTTATCAATTTCGTCTCGTACCGGCGCGCTACCTTGGTTCTTCGCAACACCATGGCAATCCTGTAACAAAATGCCATTAGTTAATCAGATATCATAGCGAGATAAGACAAACAGGATAACATATTATTAAGCTAACAAAGGACAAACACAAAGTGTAATTATCTGTCCATTACCGAGGACAGGAGACTCGAGCAAGTACCCAATCGCAATATACGCGAGAGTGAAGCGGAATTTATTAGGAATAAAATACACGGTTAACATTATCAAACATTTTAAATTAAATACTTGTTTAAAGTAATTCTTTTTCTTCTTCTTCTTCTTCTTCTTCTTCTTCTTCTTCTTCTTCTTCTTCTTCTTCTTCTTCTTCTTCTTCTTCTTCTTCTTCTTCTTCTTCTTCTTCTTCTTCTTCTTCTTCTTCTTCTTCTGCTTCTCCTTCTCCTTCCCCTTCCCCTTCCCCTTCTGCCTTCTCGTTTCCTGGTATGTTTGTGTGTGTGCCCTGGGCACCATACCAGTTTAACATTATTCCTACTTCCTAGCACGTTAAGTGCCCGGATGCAGTTCAGAACAAGTCGAGTTTACTTCCGACGAGCCAAGAGCTTTTAACGCTGCTTGGCTGTCGGACATTATGAGGACTGTTTTATTATTAAAATCTCTAAAAATTATGTATTAAGATGTGTATGTTATGTAAATGAGAGATAGTAAGCCGAACGCTAAATAAATATAATTCTTAATATTATTATTATTTGCTGATTACAAATTTAAAAACTTTGAATGAAAATTTATTAATAGACAATCACAAGATTACTAGTAGATTTTTTCGTGAGTGTGTGACAGTTTCTTTGAAAGAATTAAACGTTTATATCGAGATTATTATGCTAAAAATAAATCAATGAACAATTGATTATTTCAGTTTCTAATCCGATCAACAAATCACTTTTTTTTGATGATTTCATGAACATTCGTTTTACCTTATATGTTTTTCAATATGACAACACTACTTCAAAGCCTACTCCTTTAACTAATTTTAGCCGCTTTTCAGTTCTTTCTGCGTTCTATTTGCAAAGTAAAACAGTCCATGCTTTTTGACGAACCCTTTAAAACATCAACTGAACGCCCGAGTTAAGCTGTTATCACTTTCATAGCCTCTGTGATGTCTTTTTAAAAACAGTGCGTTTTTTATCGCATTTCTTATAGTTCCAGTTGTAAGCAAACAGCAAAACACGTCACAATAGGACGGTAAAGAATTTGACAGTAAAAAGCTCTTTGTTATATTGCTATGACCGAAACACACACGAGCAAAGTGTATTTCTTTCCTTTCTGTTAATTTGATTGTGGATCAAGTTGGTTAAAAAAGATTTTTTGTTGGAACTGTCGTTCGCCTTTTATTTACTTACAATTTTAGATCTGCTGATGGCAACGTCTCGCGCTCAATATCAATGTTTGTGACAGCCTGTCTGCAGACAATCTAATATCATATTTTATTAATTTTTTTAAAGTTAAGTACTGCAGTGCTTCGTATACGAAATTGTTAGGGTAATGCCTCATAGCTTTATGGTTATATAAAAATAATTAAAATATAATAATTAACATCCTGAGAAAGTTGCTTAAAAGGTTCCATTTTAAATGTTTTTTTTTTTGTAATATTTCTTGAAACTAGTTGTAGTTATGGCAACGATTCCCGTGTTGCATGGTTCCATCGTTGCAGGACTCCTGCTTTGAGTGATTCCAGCGTTGAACGATTCGAGATTTGAATGTTCCAGATATGAATTAAATTTAGTTACAAAAAATATGTAATATTATTACTTTTTGGCGCATGCTGAAAATAAATGTATTAAATAATTTTAAAAAAGAACTCGTTTTTTAAGATGTGTACACTTAAAGTCCATAGTAGAGGCAGGTGCATAAACCAGTTCATGAATTAGTTCATAAATTAGTACAGCATCATCTGCTGAAACGAACCTATGGTAAAAATTTTCGAAGATAAAATTTAGCAATTTTGCCAAATGTTCACCAAGATCTATCTCTAATAATAAGCGAGATCTTACTGCTTACCTTCTAATTTGAATCAGCTTGTATATGACAATAAAATGAAATGAAATTAACTCTACATGACCGGCCCAAAAATATACGTTGGACCTAATAAAATCTACTATGGGGCTACTTGAAGGTTAAGAATTTTAAAATAAAGAAAATTTGCACTATATTAACGCAACCAAACCTAAATCCCATGTTAGATATGTCGGTTATGTTGGTGGAGAACAGCAAAGCAAGTGGAGCCACAGGTTTCCGCTAAATGCAGCTAATCTGCAATATTATGTAAATTTCAAGCGCCCAGGGCATCCTTAGGTAAATGATTAATTTGAATAGGAAGAACCTGTTACTTAAGAAGTTAGGATAATACTTCCACAAGCCTGCGGTCGCTAGATCGACGAATATGGCCTTTAACGCATACATCTCTAAGTATTAATTGCGTTCGTCACTTAATAAGGCATTATTTAATTAAAGACAGGATATAATCGACCATTAATAACTCGAATAAACTTTATGAAGTTAAATAAGAATAAATTAGTCAAGAGGGATAGGATAATTGGTGAAATTAATACGTAATCCTTCAACTGTAAACGGTGAGGATTTAATAGTTTGGAAGTGGATTTGTAAAGTTGATAATTAAATCAAATTAAATATAATTATTCTCTTATAATTTAATTTTATAAAAAACAAAACAGTATACATTGGCATAAGACTGAAACATATCCATTTTAAAATCTATTTAACGCCATTTAAATAGAAACTTTTTTATTATACCTACATAAAGAACAAGCCTATACAAGAAAGGATGGTAAATCCGTTTCTGTCCATCCATATGAATCAACGGCGATGGTTTTGTAATTTGTATTTTTCTCTAATTTATCTCTAGACATCCTAAAATATTGAGAAAATTTCGTTTCATCAGCAACCAAATGTGGAAAAAGACCTTCTTACTGGGCATGCAGGCTGTACAGTAATAGTTAGTTAGTTAAGTTAGCTTTATTTAGCAATTGCTATTACATTGTAACATAATTTACATAGGTAATAAGTAAATGTAAGAAGTGTAAAAATAGAATGAAATAAAATAAAAATCGAAAAATCTTCTAAATTCTAAATATCTAAAATAATAGTTTAATAGTGTTCTAATACGTAGGTACTCCTTAATTAATTTAATACCCTTCTTATAATTATTACATATTTTGACTTGATGCGGCATATTATTAAATATTTTAAAACTTTGATAAAATAACTAACGAGCAGTTTGACTTTTAGTACATTTCTCTATAGCTAACGAAATCAACCCTATTTCTAGTTTTATAAGTGTGGATCTCATGGACTAATTTTACATTTTCATACAGATATTTTGGTGTTTTTTGTAATTTAATTTTTAAAACTAGCTCTAATGTTCTAAATATTGTTCTCTGATTAATACTCATAAATTGAAGTGTATTTAACATAACCTTGATAGGGGAATCAATTGAACACTTTAAAATAGTGCGCATGGCGCGATTTTGTAATTTCTGTAATTTTTGAAGCTCATTTTTATTTAAATTAATAAGTAATGAAGCGCAAAACTCAAAATGAGGAGCTATTATTGTTTTATACAGTAAAACTCTACTGTACATACTAATGTGTTTGCTTCATCTTTTGAAGAGAAAAATCTTTTTGGAAATTTTGTTCTTCATGTAATTTGTGTGTAACTTAAACGTTAAATTTTCATCTAATATAACACCAAGGTATTTAATTTCGGTTACTCTTTCTAAATTAGTGTTGCTAATTTTTATATCCAGATTAGCAGTATAAATATTTGTTTTATAGATAATGTGTTTGGTTCCCAAAATCATAAATTTGGATTTATCAACATTAATACATAAATTATTATCGCATAGCCATTTATAAATATTACTTAGATCTAAATTCATCTTATCTACTAATTCAGTTGTTTTAAATCCACTAACAAACAATATTGTATCGTCTGCAAACATTTTTATTTCACAATGTTTGGCGTATTTAACCATATCGTTTATACAAACAACAAAAAGCAGAGGATCCAGAACGGTTCCTTGTGGAACACCATGTGTGGTTTTTAAACAAGGTGATATAGTTCTATTATATTTAACTTTTTGATGTCTATTTTGTAAGCATGATTTAAACCAAGACAATGCTACCTCACTTGTCCCATTTTTTTCTAATTTTTTAATTAATAATTCTCTATTAATCGTCTCAAAGGCTCTACGAAAATCCAAAAATACAGCTAGTGTTATTTCACCATTTTGCATATTTCTAAACCACAGATTACAAATATTCTGAAGCACTATTTTACAGAAGTTTACAAAAGCAGTCGTAGAAAAAAGTATTTCTTTCTTAAGTCCCCACTCTGTATATTTATTAAAATTGTAGTTGCAAAAATATTAATATTACAGCCACTTTTATTATTACAATTAGGGATCTACTGAACATAAAAACAACTTAGTTTTTGCAGTTACACTGAAGTATATCTAAGCGAAATTTTTACAATGTTTTTGACTGAGTGGATTTTTCTTACAAGTCAAGCTAATCTAGCATAATAAATAAAAAATAAGAAAATGATGTTTCGAAATATAAGTTCTTTCGACTTTGTATGTAATCGTTTGAACCGAAATACCCAAACATCGCTGTCAAACTGTCACTAGAAACCAACATTTAATATGCAAGTCAACGAAAAACTTTATTCATTCCTCAACTTGTAAAGAATTGTCAGGAACAGACAATATTTGATTTGTTTTCTAACACTACTGAAAGACACAAGTTTTTTTTGAGAAATACCAAATTAAATTGCATAAAAAGACTAGCAAAGTGGATATTTCTTTCATATTATTAACTCATTTTTCAGTGCGACTTACTTTGCTTAGTCACTCCGCGTAGTACATGTGTGTATGAATATATCATGATTTGGACATTATTAAAATTTAGTCTGCCGCTTCAGTAAGTTAGTGTGATATCATATCAAGCGTATACACATAAATTCTGCTTACAAATGAGAAAATAATTAACTTTGCCATTTTCTACGTTCGTAAATGGAATACGTTATACATGGTCCAAGTAATTTTGAACTCGCCAAACAAGTTTTAGCAGAAGGGGTATTTATCTAGTAAACAAAAGTGATATTAAAAACAGAGCATGATAACAATGAAACTCATAAAGGAGTGAGTAAATAGTAGCCAAAAAATAAGTTAAGGGACAATTTAGGTCTGTTTTATTATATTTACTTTACTAGTCTTTGTAAAATGCGTATTTAATTCTATTACAATAATGGGGTAGCCCTATTAGAACGACGATGCCATTAATTTAGCAAGCCATTTGGAAGCAATCAATTTTAAAGGTACTTTGCTAAAAAAAAGTCGGTGCAAGCTGTACAAAAAATGTGAACAACAAATCTATTCATGTCTTCATTTGTATTTTTTATATTTTGCACAGCGTACTTTTTAAAAATCAAGTCAGAAATTGATTTAAACTAATTTGCACACAAAAAAATTGAGGCTCTTTCTTGTTTTAATAATTACTTTTAAGCAAATTAAATCTCTTATTGTAAATTTTTAAAATAAAACGAAAAGTCGAAAAATCGAGTTTTTGGTAATAACTCGAAAACAAAAGACGATAACCAATTTTAGTTTTCACCATTAACTTTTTCTCGAAAAAAGAGATCGAGGAAGCGGGGTTCGTTTTTCCATAACTCTTATAGTTACCGAGATTCCCTATGAAAACATTGAAATTTGCCCACCCTGTACATAAAATTAATTGTTGAGACATGTTTGTTAATTCCAAGTTATCAATAATGGATCTAAACTATAACGCTTTAATAAACATTTACCGTCTAAAATTTTTAGATGTCTCACTTAACGCAAAACCGTTTGATTTTATTTTTTTATATTAAAAACTAACCTTGTGAGATCTGCTCAAAGTATACGATATTCGCATTAATTCCTTAAAATAATCGGGAGCCGACTTAAATTTGCCGAGTGTAAATTAATTAAAGACGTAATATTCTGGAAAACACCTTCAGAAATTGACATAAAATGAAATTGAAAGCTTTAATACCCTTTTACTATTTGTGACAAGGATTGTATTTACTTGCAGATCTTAAAGGCCCAGTCGTTTTAGGGATGACGGATGAGTACGCAAATATAAAAGCTTTTTGATCCATAAATGTTCAAAAGGCTTGTGATTCGGATTATGTTTGCGAAAGAGCTGGAAACTGGAATGAAATACAGCACGAATGCTTAGGAAAATTCAAGAAATTATACGTCTGCATCTCATACTTAATAACAATAATTACAATAATGAAATTTAACGTGTGAATCGAAGTAAAAGCTTAATTATGTTTAAGTGATGCTAAAACATTTTGTCACAGCGGTACCTTTAAAAAATTATTTTCAAACGAGTCAAGCTAAGTGTATGTCGGTATACGGACACATTGGAGCACGGAATATTGGACCCGTAGTAAATCTCCCAGAGTGCTAAGCTCGTCCGCACGAGCTAAGAAGGAAGTGCGTGCTGTTGCATTCAAAGTGTAGAGTATTGGTGGAATTGGACTTTCCAGCTATTGTGTTAGAACTGTAAGAGGACTTTATTGATGTCATTGGACTTTCCTACGCGTTGGGCGGAATATGCCACTCAAGTTTTGTAACGGTCGCGAGGGAAAGTTAGCGTCCAATGCGACGAGGGAGTGGTTTTGCGAAAACCTTAGATTCCTTGCTCTCCAGACTTCGTGGTCTGCAGGCAGTTATACTTGCGCTCTTAGCGACTTCCATTTTGGCCTTTGGAAGTAAGTTTTTTTGGCAACTGTTTTAGTTGCAATATATACAGCAGCCTTAGAACTCAACAGAATTATTTGGCACTGATTTGCGGACTCCTGGAAAAAATAAAAGGCAGACTTAAAGAGCAAACCCTAACACAGAGTCAACCGAAGAATACTTCAGGGTAACAACTTTTATCCCTTTATTCCTTGTCTAGATCAAATTTTTGAGACTTTGGAGGAGATATTTGTGCGACAAGACGTTTTCAAGGTCTTTCAGATTCTTTTGCCTGGATATGCTTCTCCAGAAAAAGCTCACTTGTTACAGGATTTATCTGAACACTTCAAAAATAAGTGCTTCGCTGCTGTAATTGAAGGAGAATACCCCATCTGGATTGGAATTGTTTTCGAAATTAAAGAAGGCACAAAAATATAAAAGATTCTGGAGAAGAGGTTCTTTATTCCAAATATTTACTATCTTCTCACTGTTTTGGCCACACTACCAGTCACCAACGCCACTGTAGAGCGCACCTTTTCGACAATGAAAAGAGTGGAAACTCTACTTAGAAACAGAACTGGTAATGTAGGATGAGCGGTCTAGCCCTAATTTCAACACACTGGTAGGTTAAAGTTAGTCCTCAGAAAGTCTTGGACGTCATGGCTGGGCGGAAATACAGACGGTTACTGCTTTAAAATATTTAATTTTATTGTTAAGCTGTTCTTTTAAGTTTAAATATATTTCGTATTAGGTATTTTCGAATTTTGTTGTGAATGTTTCACTTTATAAATTACAAGAAATGTGTATACTCGAAAGCATGCAGTTTTTCCACAATTTTTGTATACCTACATACACTGAGACCCTCCGAATAAAAGTCCTGGCTACGTCACTGTATGGTGATCACATCAACTAGTTCATACTGTGTTCATTTTCAAACCCCTTACGATTTTGAATCAAGGCCAATATACTGATAATCTAATAGAAATAGGTAGTCGACAATAATCGAAGCACCAACAGGTTGGATGTGGATACGGAAAGACAGATGGTCCACAGCTTCCAGACGCATTTACTTAGGGTAGCAGCAGGAAGCAGCTGCCCATATGCGCTAATACAAGCGCCCGACACCTTATCTATTACGCGTTATCGCCAGCCTGCTTTCTGTATGTTCCACAATGTACGCCGAATTAATATTTTATGCATAAATTTAATATGAGCCAAAGTTTACTTTGAACATTATTACTGTATAAAATTTGATGAATCACTTTTTTCTCTGTGTTACTGTTTGATATAGTTAGTGCTTTAGATTGTATTTTTTTTTAATTATAGAGACGCGTTGAAGAATCTAAAATGAATATACTGAAGTGTATGCGTAATATCAGAGGTTGGCAGCTTTGTTAAAAGTTACACGGGCTAAAAGCAAATATTTATCAAGTTAAATTTTCGCTTTACACGTTTTCCTTGGTTGTTACGTTTTTAAGTTTGATTTTCAACTGCGGCGTTTTCAAAAAAAAATTACCAAAAAAACTTTGAACAGACAAATTAAATATGAGTATTCAAATTTTGTTAGTTTTTCAATCTTAAAAAAAAGATACAGTAGGTAAGCAGTTTTAACTTAGTGGACCGCGAGATGTGCAAACAGAGGGGATGACGGTTGAAATTTAGACTTTTCTATAAACGGTAAATAAATTTACAGGTTATAATCACGTTGATAAAACAAACCGATGTTTTTAGGTAGCCCAGTAAAAAACGCTTTGGACCAGTTTTGGTTTTTGCGTCACAGTCCACTTTAAGTTAAAAGAGCTCTAGCGAATTTTCAATATTTAGGAACTATAATTGCAGAGAATGGTAAATTGGAGGAAGATGAGAATAACAGAATAGCGGCAGCGACGAAATTTTACTACGCCACTAATAAATGTTTGATAAGTAAGAAGGAAATATCAAAAGAAACGAAGACGCGAGTTTTTAATGCAGTGTACGTACCCATCCACACGTACAGTTCAGGAACTTGGACAGTAACACAAAAACAAAAACAAAGAATACAGGTACAGAAAATGAGTATTCTAAGAAGAATAGAGGGATGTAGACTGATCGATAAAATCGGTAACGAAAAAAATCGAAATAACCTAGAAGTAACAGATATTAAGAAAAATATGGAGACGAATCAATAAAGATAGCTTGGACATCTACTACGCATGCCAGAAAGTAGATATGCGAAAATAGGATGGAAAATGAAGATGAAGGGAAAAAGAAATAGTGGAAGACCAAGAATAAAACGGGAAAAAGAAGTGAGGCAGAGACTAGAAGAAAAAGGAGTCAGCCGGAGAGATGTGCCACAATTACCTAACGATAGGCAGAAGTGGAGAAACTTAATACAGAAATAGAAAAGCATACCTCGACACCGAAAGGTACAAGAGGAACCGATTAAGAAGAAGAAGAAGAAGAAGTAATTACCAATATTTTAGGATCGTTCAGTAGAACGAAGTCGTAATTTTTCTTGAATGTTGTTAGTTTTTAGGACTGCTCAGATATTTATATTCAGTGATCATACCTGTAACCCAAAGGTTTCTAAATTCTAAATTGCTTTGAGAGGATAGTCAAATATGAATAATGAAGTGTTTGGTGGGCGGATGAAATTCTTTTTATACTTAAAAGTGTATTATGATTAACTTAACTTACATTGCAATAATATACAAATCACCACACACAGATTTAATATTTTCAAAAACCTTGTAAATAAAAGTCGATCTGATTCAACTTTTTCAGGTAAATTATTGTAGAAAAAATAAAACACAAAGAATTTAAATTAAGAACACAGAGCGTAGATGAATGATAACATGTAAGCGTTGGTTCATGAATTTTAAAGTAAATTAAATAACATCTAGATCCGCCAAATTAACCCAAGATTAGGGTAAAACGTGGTAATACGCCCCAGCCGGAAAAACGCCCCACCTATGTAGTTTAGTTGTTTAATCATCGATGACACTACTAGTATCACATAATGGTAGTGTTAGTTAAGGAGTTTAGTATACCTCCACCACCTCACTAGTTTCCCGCTGAAAATCGAAAAAATTCGCAATTCACGGCAAGTGGACGTTGTATTATTTCTGTCTCAATTATTGAAAAAACAATTTCGCATGAAGTGTATTAGTATCGTTCAAATTTCGACATAAATTCGGAAAGCTTGTTTCATAACCTCTAAAATGACATTACGCATTTATTTATTAATGCCTCAATGGTCTTGGTACACCACTGTTTGGGAATTACGCCCCAGATCTAAAAGTGTAAAATGCCCCTTTTGCTGTAAGATCACTTTTTCTCAATTTCGGACGCTAATGAGGCAAACAGGTCTACTGCTTTTTCCAAAGGTGACGAAGTGCCCATCGATAGGAATAAAAATCGTGGAGAACAACAATCATCCCCAACTACTGTGCCATTAGATGAACCTGGGCCGTCAGGACTGCAAAGAACACCAAAAAGGCCACAGCCATTTGCAACTACTTTTAGCAAAAAATCCTCTGAAGAAGAAACCCCTTCAAAATTTCTTGCACAAACAAATCCGATTCCAGTCATTTCACCAATTCTTACTAAAAGAAAACAGGCCGCTACGCTGTTGACATCTCCAGAAAACCGATGCAAACGTAAAATTTTATGTGGGAAAAAGCAAAACATCAGTGCGAAAAGAGAAGGGAAGAAAACCAAAGTTGCTAATGTAACCCGCGCACCAAAAAAAAAAAAAAGTATTAAACGTTTTGAATCAACGTCATCTGAGAGTTCAGAGGAACTCGTTTTGAGTTCTTCTGAGGAAGTTTCAGATGAATCTGAAGAGATTTTCGTCAAATGCGGTGATTACTACTACTCCACGAAATCGAAAGTAGACTGGATACAGTGCACAGCGTGTTCTCGATGGCTTCACGAAACGTGTACAACGTATGAAGATTTATGTCACTTGTGTGGTGCAAAAAATTAAGTTCTTAATAAAAATAAGTAGTAATAATCGTGTGGGGCGTTTTCCACAGCAGAGTGGGTAATACGCCTCAACGGAAAGGGTTCCAAATTGTTTTTTTATTGTTTTCCTGCGTTTACTTTTCACAAACTTTTTATATTTACGTAATGTACACTCATTATACTAATTAGAAATGTATTTTTTGCAGTAACGATTTTTTTTTTAAGTGGGGCGTATTTCACCGTTTTACCCTATAGCTGATTATATTTTACGCTCCATCAGTCTCACAGCAAAACTTTTCCAAATTTAATTTCAATTCCCTAAGAACTTCATGCTAAGACAAAAGAATAATCCTGTAGCGATTTTTTAGGCTAGTGTTTATCGGTAAGACCATAATTTAGCAGCAAAAATGCCATTTCGCCAAGACATAAAAAAAGCGAAAGATGAGTTTACGTTTTTCACACACTTTATAAGATTCGAATATATGACAGGGTCTATTGCTTGCCAAAAACCATAGCTTTTAGTTGGACGTTGGATTGTTGACGAACGTCAGTTTTTGTATAAGTGAAGCTTATGTCAAGTTTAAAAAAATATGAATAGTGGTTCTATTTCCTTTTAACCCTGAAAACATCTATCGAATTCAATTTTAAGCAATTAAAGGGCATCAATTGTTATTGATCAATTTTGTCATTTATTGATAGGAAATGTTCGTATAATGTTCTCTCAATATTATATTTCGGTATAAGCTCTGTCAATTCTTTTCAGGTGCACTTTCCAAAAAATAAAACTGGGTTTACAAGAATAAAGTACATACAGATTTTGATTTACTGGTACAGCTTTAGCAGCAAAATAAATTTTTTTCGCATAATATCGAAAAATATATTGGATTTAATGAACTTCGAACTTCTTTCTCTAGTTTTGTAGATTTACCAATGCATTTGTACAGAAATTACTTTTTAGCGTTGGCGTTCCTGTTCTAGTAGTCCTTAAAAAAAGGCCGATACTTAAACTTACCAAAAGTAATAAAACTGTCAAGTCATACAAAGCCGTCTTTGATGACAACAATTCGAAATAAATGAAGGATCAAAGCAAATACAATCTTCAAATATTGCAGCAAATCCTAAGCTACCTTTATATAACAAACATCTGAAATCCTACGCTTAAAGGTTTAAAAACCAAGAATTTTTAAATTTATTTTGTTATTTAATTTTAATAAATTTCTTCATTACTTTAATTATCATGTGTCTCACTTCCTCTCTTTGGATTTATAAGCCAAAAGAGTATGTTTTATATACTGAAATAATTGAACATGTCAAATCCAATTTTAACGTCGTCTGCGTCCTGTTGATTCCGGGATTAATCCAGGATTCTTTGGTTATCCGCATAATTCATAAAACTCACGAGGGAATGAACGCGAATATTGTGGTACATTTATCATGTGCTCCGTGGACTGTCCAATTTATTAGGCGACGTTGTAATACATAGGAAATTACAATAAAAAGCTAATCAAAATTAAAGACGTAGGTGGTGGATAAATCTGGAATTATGTTGTAAACAGAACTGGTTGAAGTAAAAGAAATAAATGAGTAAATAATGTGCTGTTTATACTTCTATTAGTATCTTTTTTTAAATGAAAATAAAGTGAACAAATTATTTGCTTTATACAGGGTGTCCCAGCAAACACGAATATTCAATAGTCCTGTTATAAGTAACAATATTAAAAAAAAGTTAAATATAAAAGTTGTTTGTAATCATTTACTACATAACCTAAAATTATTTTCAACTATACACAGTGTTTTGTTTTTGCGCTCTGATACCAAACATTGTTTTTTTATATGGAAAACCCTATATATTTTGTAATTTTTGAATGTAAAATTAAATTCTCTTTCAAAAATATTATAGGTTATTTAAGTCTAAAATGAACCGTTTTTGAGTTATTAACGTTTTTTTTTGAAAATTGTGACAGATGCAGACCTTTATAAAATTATTTATATTTATTAACATAAGAACACCAGAGCAAATTACTCTCTTAATTTATTAGATAATAATAGTGTCATAGTGATTGTTGACTAGTTACATTTTTAAAATAATATACAGGGTGTTCGTTATGCTCGGTCCATTTCGCTGAACTTTAAACGCATATAAATCTTTTTTTTTTTTAATGGAACACCCTATACATTTTTACATTTTCTTGTAGAAAATTTAATTATCTTTCAAAGTTGTTAAGCATGTTTTATGTCTAAATATAATATTTTTGAAGTTATTTCGTTTCCTATGATTATTTGCGAGTATTTTACCTAAAATATCGGTAGTCGCCTTTGAAAATTCAAAACAATTTGTATGTACTGTCAACCAGGACAATTAATCGGCACAATTTCCACTATTATGTCACTAAAAATCTGTATTTTTAAGAACTGTAGTTACACAGCATTCTGGTGTTATTTGCTGCCATTTATGCTGTGTATCGCTATCGTCATCTTCCATAATCAAACAATAACTTAACAAACTACAGGTGAAAATTCGCTTGGTGGTAAAATGACGCTTGTTTGGCGGTACAAATCAACAAAACTCATCACCATGGCAGCCAGCTATTTTTCGGCCTACGCCGGTAAAGACAGCTCATTACCATGGCAACTAGTTACTTTCTGGCCTAGGCCAGAAAAGATGTATTTTCCAGCCTAAAAATTGATCGGAAACAACTGATTTTCTGGACGGACGCAGAAAAAATATTAAACTACATTTCATATGTTCCTCAAATTACCTACATGGTTGCTTTTAAAGTGATGATTCTATTATGAATCTAATAAAGGTTAAACATTTTTTTTAAGAAGAAGGCTATATTAAGTTGTTGCCATATTATCTTGAACAATTACAACAAAACTTAAGCCATGAAAGATTTTCCTTTATCGGTTAGTTCAGATTACTAAACATTTAACGACTTTTAGCGTCGACAGTTCATTATCCATAAGACATATTTTATATTGGACAAATCCACACATAAACTATGTTGCAATGTACAATATTTTATGTCCTCTATATAAAACTTTTATTACAATACCAGTGTAGTTGAACAAAACACTGAACAGCAATAAGATGCAAACAATAAATTTACAGAACATAAAAACTGCCAGACAGCTTGTGCTATCACTTTTTAACATTCTTATATTTTAAATGAGATTTAATAAACTTAAATGAACTGCTGCAGGAGTAAAGGGAACATTAGTAAGAAATAATCGAAAACTGGCGACTTTAAATTGTCGAATCTTTTAGTTTGTGCAAAAGATATTTTTAAAGTGCATTCCGCGAAACGGAAAATTGAAATATCGGTTCCATTTGCAAAATGCGTGGTTTAATTCTACTCTAAATTAAAACATCTTTTTGCAGAAAATGTAGTTAGGATTAGTAGTGATAATCAAATTTTGATATCTTTTACATTTAAACTTAATATCTTCTTCTTAATAATAAATCTTTATTTAGCTTTTAGCTAATTTTACATTATCTTAATGCTGCTTATATTTATTTGTACATATTTACTTAACTATTAAATCTGAACATTATTTTTAACATATTCTGGACACAGTTTTTTAAAATTTGATATGGAAGTTGTTTGTTTAATTTCCACAGGTAATTCATTAAAAATCTTGAGCCCTTTGTAGTACAAGGAGTTCTGTGTATTTGTTTTCGTTAATTTTGGTAGTCTAAAGTCGTCTTTGTTCCTGGTCTGGTATTCGTGAATGTTAGGCCCTCTGCACACGGAGCAACTCAAAAGAAACTGATCACCGACGCAAATCACCAACCGGTCCGCAATGAGTTGCAACCTTTGTAATTGAATGGGACACTGCAGACGGTGCAACTCGTTACAAACCAGTCGGTAACGCGTTGGCAATCAGTTGTAGGCAACTCAACCTGTCAACTCGTTTTGGACTTGAATCATCAACCAGTTGCTTGTTCGGCCGATTGCATCAGCGGGATGGAACAACCACACACATTATTAAGCCCGTGTGACACGGTATACATTTCTATACAGGGTGTAGACTCGGATCACGCAACATAGCAATTTCAATGGTAAAATTTTAAAAGTCGAATTCTTGCTCCGCTAATTATTTTAGAAAAAAAGTGCAAATACGTTTTTTGTAGAGAAAAAAATTCTGTATCCATAAATGTAATCAATATTACTTTTACGTTTTCCAAAAACAGAAAAATAAGCAAATAAAAAAACGCGTTTTCGCGAAAATCTGTAGTGCCTTGGAATTATGCTACGACAACTGCCCATCTTACTAACACTTACTGTCACTTTGACGTTTGAAGTTTATTCTTAATTATCATTTTTATTATATCTTGCAATGAAAACATAACTAATTGTGTAAAATAAATGTTTGATAAAATATAAAGGATAATTAAGAATGAATTTCGCGTCAAAGTGACAGTATAAGTGACATTAAGCTGGGCAGTTGTCATACCATAATTCCAAGGCACTACAGATTTCTGTCCAAACGCGTTTTTTAATTTGCATAATTTTCAGTTATTGGAAAATGAAAAAGTAATATTGATTACATTTATGGATACAGAATTTTTTTCTCTACAAAAAACGTATTTGCACTTTTTTTCTAAAATAATTAGCGGAGCAAGAATTCGACTTTTAAAATTTTACCATTGAAATCGCTATGTTGCGTGATCCGAGTCTACACCCTGTATAGAAAACAATACAGAATATCTTGTATTGTTTTTCTTGTACAGATTTCAATATAGAATTCCAAACGTTTGAAACTGTGTGTGACACGGAGACATATTTTATATACGTACAATTTACTACCCATGCACATGCGCCTAAACAGTATAAACACAGATAAGACCCAAACAGAATGCGAGTTTCGGGTTTTGAATATTGATGGTAGAAGTACTGATTACAAAGAAAGAATTGATAGGGGTGGTAGTGGCATATGGCTCGAATGAGAATGCGGCAGAAGAGGATAAGAGTAGTGGTATACTACAGTTCCTGCGACAGTTCGATGGCATATTCATCCGGAGCTTACTATGATCGATGTTTGAAGGTCGCGAAGAAGTCTTTCAAGGTCGTCGACAATGACCAGAGGGTGGTTGCTGAAGGAGTCTTTGAAATGTTTGAGGGTGTGGTTTTTGTGGTTGCCGAAGAAGTCTTTCAAGGTCGTCGACAATGACCGGAGGGTGGTTGCTGAAGGAGTCGTCCGGGGGTGGTGGACATTGCAAAGACTCCTTCAGCAACCACTACGACCACCGACTTCTTCAGCAACCCCTCTGTTGAAAAAATACCCCACCCCTAGCAAACATTTCAAAGACTCCTTCGGCAACCACCCCCTTTCGATGTGGTAGGGGTGAGAAGTCTTTGAAGGGTGGGGGTTTGCCGAAGAGGTTTTTCAAATGTATGACTATAGGCGGTCTGTTATTTGTGTCACCAGTAACTAGTTCACTTAAAAAATTCGCAAAATTCGAATTTAATCAAACAGAGGATGTGTATAAAAATGTTTTAACCGAATTTTTAAGCCAGTTTTGTTCAAAATAAGATTCCACCCAGTGCAAGCAGAGGTTCTTAAACTTATCGCCATCTAACGGATTTTTAGTTCACAAAGTTTGTGATGTTCCACCATCCATGACCACACAAAAACTACCGATTTCGATCACTTCTGAGTTGCCCCGTGTGTGGAGCTACATCACTAATGAGTTTGTAACCAGTTAGTAATTTCAATCACAAACGAGTTGCGTTTGTTTTGAGTTGCTCCGTGTGCAGAGGGCCTAACAGTTTTGTATTAAATTTTTAGTCATGTAACGTGATAAAAAATTATTTATTGCCTTAATCGGTTCCTCTTGTACCTTTCGGTGTCGAGGTATGCTTTTCTATTTCTGTACTATGTTTCTTCACTCCTTCCTATGGTTAGCTAATTGTGGCACATCTCTCCAGCTGACTCCTTTTCTTCTAGTCTCTTCCTCACTTCTTAATATATGCCCTTTGTCGAGCTTTACTATTCCTTTCCCTTTTTTTTTCGTTTCTATTAATCTTAATATTACTAATTTTTTATTGTCGAATTCCTCTACTAATTCTACTTCTTTACCTTGTATGCTTCTTGTATTCCATGTTCCTATATTTACTGTCCCTTTTCGTTGCTCATTATCATTTATATTCCCAATGTTTCCGTTTGGGGTACTCAAGTGGGAATTCCAGATTACCCCATCTTTAAACTTGCTTGTTAGTTTTTTGAATCTGAGTTTGTTTTCCCTTCTTTCTTGCCAATTTCTGTTCCACTCCATCCCATTTTTCTGCCTTTCATATTGCCTTTGTTATTCATTACCTCTAACTTTTGCCTGCCGTTATCCAGTCCAGCCATTATGACTTGTTGTCCCGGCTTTTTTCCCACCTTATACGATTCTGTCACGTCAACTTTTGCTCCAATCTCCTTCCAAATGAATTCTTGCACTCCTTCTTCATGTTTTTCTTGCTGTATGTTTATACCTTTGTGTACTATGTTGTTTCTTTTCCTTTCTTTTTCTTGTGCTTCCAGTCTGTCTTCTAATCATTTAATTCTCTTTTGCATGCCCTGTTTTTCCTCTTCCCTTTTTTCTTCTCTCTCTATCATTTTTTCAGTAAGTTGCCATATTTTTTCATTTCACTTATTAAAACCTTCTCTGATCTCCTTCCTAATGCTCTAAACTTAATATATAAGTATATATAACACCGAAAAAACTAAAACTTTGATCGTTACAAGGTTACAACAGAGAACAAAATGCATAACATCACTTGAAATGGGCTTAGGTTGGAACAGGTAGATAGCTTTAAATATTTAGGAGTGATCATAGAGAAAAATGAAGGAATGGACAAGGAAATAAGCGAAAGGACAGGAAATGTTTATATGAACTTTTTTACTCAAAAGGTCCTTACACCATCTCCTAAAATATTTACCATTCCTCATGAAACAACCTTTATAACGTATTACATATAAAAGTTTATTCATGCATCAAATCATTGTCAGTGATAAAGTCTTCGGACATTTCACTTTGTTTTGAATTTTTAAATTAAATGTGATAAATAGGGGGGTATACAGGGTGGTGCTTTTTTCGATGCTCACCATTGCTATCTTGGAAACGGTAAGAGATACAAGGTCGGTTAAATTAGAGAAAAGTTGCAAATTTTTATGGCGATTGAGAATCTGAAAAGAAATCCTGGATATTTTGATTCGTTTTTGATTTATTACAAAAAAACTGAAAAATGTGATTTTAGAAAAATATTATTATCTTCCCTACCATTGACGCTATTTCATTTAAACTTGGTAACTTTATGTTTTTGACCGTCCTGGGTTTGATGACGTCAACAGAAATTTTCTAAGCCTTCTAGATTTCAAGTTGCGATAGTCAACTTTTTTATTTCTCATGGCCGCCATATTGGACTTTTACACCATCAGACAGACAAAAAAATTAGCTTTTCAGATTGGTAACCAACATACCTTTTTTCTTTCAAAAAAATTGTTGAAATTTGAAAATTTGTATAAATAATCTATAAAATAGCGAATGTTCTGAAAAACAATTGAAATATAATATAAATAAAAGTGACACAACATTTTATAGGTCTAATAAAATAACGAAATTACAATAAATTTAAAACACCAGATAAATAATTATTTAAATTGTTTAAAGTGCGCGCCGTTATGTATGATGTACTTAGTGGTTAGTCCTCAAATTCATTTCGTCCATTGCCTTTAGGATAGTTTGTCTCGAAATAGAGTCGAAAGCATTTTTGATTTTATGGCGAAGAAGTTCAATATTTTCCGTTAGGGTTGCATAAACAACATCAATGTAAAAGTAATCCATAGGCGTTAAACATGGCGATCGAGGAGGCCAATGAACAGGACCAAACGTACCAAGTCATGAATTTTGAAAGCGTACATCTAAATTAATATCATTTTACAATGCGGGCGTTGTGAGGACCAGCTCCTTCTTGCTGAAACTACTGATGATTTTGAATTGTTAATAATGGCAATTCGCCTAACATATCTTCTAAATATGTTTCCAACAATCTTAATTTCGTTATCATTAGACCAATAAAATGTTCTGTAGCTTTTATTTATATCATAGCTTCAATTGTTTTTCAGAGCATTTTCGATTTTATGAATTATTTATACAAATTTTAAAATTTCAACAAGTTTTTTGAAAAAAAAGGTATGTTGGTTACCAATCTGAAAAGCTAATTTTTTTGTCTGTCTGATGATGTAAAAATCCAATATGGCGGCCATGAGAAATAAAAAAGTTGACTATCGCAACTTGAAATCTAGAAGGCTTACAAAATTTCTGTTGACGTCATCAAACCCAGGACGGTCAAAAACATACGGTTACCAAGTTTAAATGAAATAGCGTCAATGGCAGGGAAGATAATAATATTTTTCTAAATTCACATTTTTCAGTTTTTTTGTAATAAATCAAAAACGAATCAAAATATCCAGGATTTCTTTTCAGATTCTTAATTGCCATAAAAATGTGCAACTTTTCTCTAATTTAACCGACCTTGTATCTCTTACCGTTTCCAAGATAGCAATGGTGAGCATCGAAAAAAGCACCACCCTGTATAAGGAAGCAAATCTATCATTATGCGATTTTCAAAATTAATGTATTTGCATTTTCGTTTAACAACAAAATTTTTATTGACAAAAATAGTAATGATTATAAAAAAAATTGCAAGTAAAATGCTTAAAGATAAAACTATCACACATATTTGTAATCGTAAACAGCCTTAACTCATTTTTCAACAAAAAAGTGACTTAAGCCACTTTTAAAGTACACGGCTTATATCTTTGCTGACGTTGCTTCTGCAAATTTTGTTCGTTAATTTTTGCACCTGGTCTTTCTGTTCATACATTTTCTCAAGCCACTACAACATGCATACTTTTCCCTCGACTTTTTAGTAGCACGATTTTCTAGTTACCCGCCAGGTGTATCCTGGAGCACTTTATGAATAAAAAAAATTAATCGTAGGCAGTCAGTTATCGAGTATAAACGACGCGCGTATTTGTTTAGTTGAAGAACGACTCATCCACTCCCTAAATTTTCGTGTGTGCCGAACAGCACGTGGTAGATGCATGCCAGGTGTTATCGACATGTGCACGAAAAATAATACGTAAGGGGCACATTCATACGACCAATTCACTAATTGCGAGCGCTTGTGAATGCAGAATATTCTAGAACTCTTTGGGGTTTGCATTTAATTTAAAGGGATGTTACAAACTCCTTTGTTTTCATTGGGATAAGTCGCGTATTCTAAAGGGATTCTAGAAGCAGAACATAAGTCTCTCTTTGTAAAGCATGGACAGGGCCGTGTCTAGGTGTTTTGGCGCCCGGGGCAAGAACGAAAAATTGCGCCCCATTTCTAAAAAAAAAAAAAAAGTTTCTCCGGGCCTACTTTGTTCGGGCTTGGAAAATGGGGCTCGTTTTAAAAAACACTTTATAAAACACACATATGTATGCACATATAATATTTTTAATAATAAATAAATAATTAGGTAACATTTAACTTAAGGAACATACAATTTGGTAAAAAATAACATAATATGCACATGTACTATTTTTAATAATAAATAAATAAATACTTCAATAGTTAAACATTTAACTTAAGGAACATTATTTTTTTTAGTCGTGAGTCTTTCTACTGTTTGTAGGACTGTTGAGTTGTGTTGTGCTGACTTTTTTCCATGATCGCTTCTTCTTCTTTTCTTTTTATGCTTCTGGTATTCCAAGTACCTATTCTCATTTTGTCTTTCTTATCTCTATTTTTTTCATTTTTAGTATCTCATGCTTTGATTGCTATCTGTTTTTCCTTATTCATGTCCGTTTTCGTGTAGTGATCGTGCCATTTTTTCCGTAACTTGTTTTCCGTCCTTAGTTTTTTGGGTCTGTTTTTTGCTGTAGCTCCTCTTTCTCTTTATTCCATAGCCAGATGTTATTATCTACAATGAGTTTTTGATAAGCTACTCTGACTTTTTTGCCCTTTTTTCTTTCTTTTTCTGCCTCTTCTCTGATTTTTCTTTGTATTTCTCTTTCTTTTACTGTTAGGTCATTGTCTATGTAAACGTTTTGACCTTTTAATTTGCTCTTATACTGCATCATCTTTATTTTATTTTACTCCTATTTACTTGTCATTGCTATTGTCATACTTTTGCCATATTTTCGACCCACCACATACATTTGTTTGATATTTACTTTGACTCCTAAATTTTGATCTAGAAATTCTTCGATACCTGCTGTACCGTTACTTTCATCAAATTTTGCCCCCTTTATCACAATTTTATATTTCTTTTCTTTTTTTTTTCTGGTTCTTCTATTCTGTTTTCTAAGCTAAGCATCTTTTTTCTAAGCTCTTCGTTTTCTTTTTTTGTTGCACTAAATTCCTCCCTAAATGCTTTTTGTTCTTCCCTTATCTTTTTAACTTCTTCCACCAATTGGTTAATTACTTTTACTAACGCCTCCATTTGTTTTTCTTCCGTTGAACCTTTGGTTTTTGCTTGATCTGGTGATCTGATTACTAGTTTGTACGTACTGGATATTCCGCCTTCTTCTTTGTTTTTCTCTTCCTTGTCTCTTTTTCTTTTATAACTACTACCACTCGCTTTAAAAAATTTCTCCATGGATAATATTTTATTTTATTTAACTTTATTTATACGATTATATTTTAAAATTTAATTCACTACACAGTTATTAGTTTAATGTGCTTACTTACACTATCACTATTACTTGACGCGCTCTTGGGTTCATTATCACGCTACGTCAGCTGTCTATACCTCATACGCCGTACGTTATTTACTTGTTAATAACACTCTACAATTTAGATAAAAGGACTTAAGGAAGAAGGGACACAATTTAGATAAAAGGACTTAAGGAAGAAGGGACGCGCCAATAAACTTTGCCTAGGACACAAAATAATTTCGCGCTGGTACTGCGTAACGTAGATAACTCCAAAAAAAAAATAAGACGTCAATGGCGATTTTGGCGCCCCCTGATTTCGGCGCCCGGGGCGAGCGCCCCCTTCACCCCCCCTAAACACGGCCCTGAGCATGGACATTAAAAATAGACCTGATCATAGTTATTATTTTAATGACTATGTAGCACTTATATTAAATACGAGAAGAAGCAAAAATAAGACACAACAGGTTTGTTCCAACAAGCGATTTAAAACCAATCCATGTATAAATACATGAACTGGGTTATTCGCATGCGTGAACTATGTACTAATAAATGTATTAACCAGTATTAGCCTTTGTTGAAACGCTTTTACGACTGGCTTAACTGTAAATAACATTTTTGTCCTACACCTTCAACTTTTTTTAATATTTTGGAAAAACTAAAAACAGACGATTTTTTCATTGGAAAATAATTTCAGAGCCGCCTATGTTAAAATTAATATGTGAAATCTTTCCTGTAGATATTTTTACGTAGAATAAAAAAATAAATATCTAAGTCATGGCACACTTGATGTTTGAGATATAAGCCAAACTTGACATTATAAATGTCAATCATAGTTGGTTATGGATTCATTAAAAAGATAATTCTTTTCTCGTTTTGTTGATGTATGTGTTGTTGGGTTTATCTTAAAAAAAAACGCTAGTTATAGCAACATTACCTATTGTGTTTATTAAGTTTAATCTAAGTGGCCTTTGCAAAAAAAAACAAAAGATCACATAATTAAGCTGCTGTACTTAAGGGTGTAATGCTAACGAAATAAAATTTAACTACGAGAGAGTCAACATAGTTCTGAATGAGATGAACTTATATAAATCGCGTTATTGACGTAGCATAAGTATACGTATCCATAGATGTTAGGAGGTAGATGTTTCATTGTTGGATTGACAGCTTAATTGCCTGAATGAGTTATGGTACACTGTTTTTAAAAAAGCGGACGACTCATAGATTTTATACATCAAAGCATGTTACAATTCCCCGGCGTGTTTATTTAGTTAGTCCCTAGTCAGCTAGTCGATTAGAAAACATTTAAATACCTAGTTTTACAGTGTAGCTTATCTTAATGCCACAAAAAAACAACGATACCTTGCAAAGCGCCTGATAGTTAGGCAATGTGTATTTGATATTTTAGCAAAACATGCACTTGTTACATAAGAATTGCAATGTTATTTGTAAATATATTATTTACAGGAAAACTGATTTGTAAAGTAAAAGTTTCAATGTAAGTATCTATGTCCTCATATATTGATTATTTACAAATTTTTACAATATTACTGAACTATCAAAATGGGCAATTTTAAACAATTTTTTTGCGCCTTGTTTAAAAAAAAAAAAAAAATTGAATAACGTAGGGACATCAATTAGTTCATCGACAATTGAAGGCTTTTTTCCTCATATGATTACCTTTTTTAATAAACGAGTAATGTATACCCTACAACATGTCTCATAACTAACACGAGCATTACGCCCTTAATTAAACACAAAAAATTGAAAATTTTAGCGCAGGTCTGAAAAATGTCAATAAATCCTACCTATCTTAATTTGTTTTTGTTATTTTAACATCAGCCGTATTTAAAATAAGAAAACCGATGTTAAAAAAAAAATGAGTATAGGCAAAACTTGTTGACAAATTTTAAATCTACGCAAAAATGTCCCCCTCAATAATTTCGAAAAATATTTTGAGTTATTTTAATTAAGCAAGTTATAAGCAAAAACCAAAAACCTGATGTATTTTTTTTATTAATAGCGCAAAAAATATTAATTTTTTCAAGATTTTTTTCATAGAACAGTTGCCTTAAATTATAGATTATTTTGGCTCATTTCACCAACTCTGTATCTCTTACCGTTTACATACAAGATCACCATGCTGTTTACTGTAACTGGGACACCCTGTATATTAAGGAACACATACAATTTTTGTTGTTGACAAAAACGTTTTATTTATGTCCTAAACATTCGATTTATGCTAAAATAAGCGAAGGCATACCTTGTAGGACACCCTGTATGAAATAGCCTTAATAAATAACGTTAACTTTAAAGCCTCGTCCACATTTGCGAGCAAAAGTGAGAGCCGAGCCTAGCGCAATCCATCATTTTAGCGAGCCTGCTAAATACCAACACTTGGCTGACCGGTTTTGTTGCACTCGCGAACCTGTGGTCGTATTAAACTGGTAAGAGGCAGGCTCGCTGAAATGGTGGATTGCGCTAGGCTCGGCTCTCACTTTTGCTCGCAAATGTTGACGAGGCTTTTGATTTTTACAGCCAGATTGAAGGGGTAATGTAAAATTATTACTATAGCTTCATATAGGTTAGAATAATATATCTAGTTACTTTCAATCCTATCTTGTTATTAATTTGCTCGTTACTTTATATGTTGTGAAGTTGCGTTCGTTTGTGACATTAGAAATTTAATGCGTGCTCTGCCCTGCACAAGAGAGGCAATTTTTTAACTGAAATAATGAACTTACTCCTTAAAGTTGTGCCGTTATTGGTCGCGATAAAATATAGAAGTTACCGACCATCATAAAACATTTTATTATAGGAACAAAGCCATAAATTTAGTAGATAAATTAGTCGTAATTTTACAACGTTCAATATACTTGTTAGAACTGCACCATATCCTGTCAAATTATTACATAAAAATCGTAAAATATAATCACATTATGGGGGAAATAAGCAACATATTGAGGGAGTAACGACACGAGAAAGATGTTACATTGTTTTGCGGAAAGTTTAATGGAAATATTTTTTAAATACGTGATCACATAATACTCGGATTGCTCATGTCTCTTAATATTTAGGAAGTGAAGGAGGAAGATAGGTATTGTAACACATTCAGTTGTGAGTCTATAATCGTTTTGCTACATATTAAAAATCATTTCGTTTAAGAGTGATAGTGGTTTTTGTTATTCTAGCTTTTCTACCCCAGAGATTTTTTGATTGAAGAACAGCGCATCTCTGAATTTTTGTTTTAGACTTAGCTATAATCGTAACTATCCTTATTTTATTCACAGCATCCATAAAAAAATTGGGACTTTTTGCTACCAACCCTTCCATGTCTCAGCTATTCAATCATTCTTACCTAAATGTCCTTTTCCTATTCTTCTGAGAACTTTCAAATTTGTAATTCTTTCAATCTATATTTTTTTTAAATGTTTTTCTACAGCACCATATTTCAGAGCTTCTAGTTTTTTATCGTTCTGTTTTTCATGTTCCACATCTCCACTCCAGATAACTTTGTTAAGAGCACATAGCTACAAAATGATTTCGCTCTCATGTCTAACGAGATATTCCGATTGCAGAACGTCTTCTTTATTTTAAGAAACACTTGTTTATCAGTTTCTTTTCTGGTTGGTTCTAGTTTCTTTGGATTGATCATAATGGTACATTAACAACGTTCCTAGGTATTTGTAGTGCTTTACTCTTTCTATGTGTTGTCGGTTATTAAATTTGCTCTGATGTTGTGAGTTTCGGAAATTAGCAGGTGGTTTAAAAAGAGAAAAAATCGAAATGACAGGGAACTTAGCGGGACAACAAAACTTATTCAAAAATGCGTATAAACAACAAGACCCAACAACAATGGCAAGTTATCAAATTTTTCAGCTAAACATTTGAAACCATTCTCTGATGTAGTTTAATAAAAACTGATTTAGAAAGAAAAAATGAGTAAAACGCTTTGAATGAACTACGCTTCTTAGTAAGAAATTTTAAACCGATTTTTTTAGGGAATTTTTGGTATGTCACTGCGTTACTCATCTTGAAAGTTTGTGTGAGAAAAAAAAAAATACAGTTTCAAAAATTTTCCGGACCCTTCACACTTAGAAGAATCTCCATATTCATTAGAAAGTGCTGCGATCCGTTACGATTTTATAAAATTTGCAATTGGCCCTTTGGCTTAAAACGTTGTACGGGGCTGGGTTACAGAATGTTGATCTGTTATAGTAATACTTGCAGTTCGCTTGCTAGATCGGTTCTTTAAAAATGTATCAGTATGTACCTACCTCTAAACCATAATATTGCAAAAGTAATTTGAGGCCACGGCTCCACGTACGATATTTTAACGCATGTATCTGCGTTAAATTGACGGACTAAAAACGCATCGTGTACCCCGGCTCCACATATCGTTTTCAAAACGTATACAAGTCGTACCTATATGGGAGGCAAAACGCAACAATCTGGCTCCACGTACGACATTCTACCGCGTGATAGTTCTGCGCGATAATTTATCGGATTGAAAATGGAACAAGCTGCGTCCAAGTGCGTTATGACTTTGAAGACGCAGAAGTAGTACGATCCGTTATCGGACGTGGAGCCACCTCTCATTTAAACTTATGTTAGCTATTTTTGCCCGTCAATTTAACGCAGATACATGCGTTAAAATATCGTACGTGGAGCCGGGGCCTGAAACTGTTGTACAAATTGCGCGTTGAATATTTTTTGTGTCTGATAGTAAATTTCAGGTATGTATATGGTATCTAATACTCCTAATAATCTTACAATAAACTGTGGTTGTAATAAGTAGCTATAAGCATGTTCTCAATTCTGTGGTTTCAATTAACATCAAAATCGAAACGCAAATTAGAACTAAACGTTTTTATGGCGTTATTCAATGTTTCGCGAACGAGAAAGCAAACAGCGATTAGCAAGCAGATCAACGTTAATTAAACGTCAAATTTTAATAGCGTCATTCATCGTGATTTCGCCAAACAACTTTATAATTTTATGTTGATTGGCTCTGTCGTTTAATAGAATAATACAAAGGCGTTTAATTCGCTTAATGTTTAAGTTTTAAAGACAAAAATAGTTTCAACAGCCAATTGTGAACGCCGGATTAATGAAAGTTTGTGAGGTAATAAGAATAGAGGTGTCGTAAAATGTTAAAACGGAAAAAAATGCTGTCTTGAGCACCGAGGTGCTTAATTTGTTGCAACAAACAAAATTTCAGTATTGTCCCTTTTTGACAAAAATTGTTTCAAAAAAGTGCCACCTGTTATATATTTTCGAATTCAGAATAAAATGCTCTACAAATTGGTGTTCAAATTAGATATAGCGTCCATAAGAAATTGAGCTGATGATAATTTAAAAAAGCGAAACGTCGCATGAAAAATATAATTGGAGATTTTAATTCCTTGCAAAAAGTGGCCATGAAAAAGTCTTTACAGACACGAAATTCGACATCAAATGAAAAAGTTACGGGTAAAAAATAAAAATCCCCTTTTTAACTTTTTGCCCTGTATCTCAAAAACTAAAAAAGCTAGATAAGTTCTGTTTGCGCCAAAGTATTAAGCACGTGACTATACAACTTTGCCCCAATTTAACCGAAGTCGTAACTCTTACCGTTTACGAGATCCCCATAGTGGCCCTCGAAAAACGAGAAACCTGTATACAGAATGATCCAAAATCAGGTCGACCAGTTTAGGTAAGAATTGAAGACATGGTTAAAAATATTAAAGATTTGGAGCGGTTATATTGGTGGATGAAGTTGTCTTTCAATACCAGGGAAGTTGGGATACCTACCTATCCGAAACAACTGTTTGGAAAGTTTTGCACGACGTTTTGGGTATGAAGAAAGTGCATATCTGCGCGTTGGATTCCAAGGCTTCTTCAGAGCAAGTTTGTCAAGAAAGACTATTTTGACCATTTTTGCAATTACGTCCGTGTCTGTCTGTCTGTGTATGTGTGTGTTAAATTGTGTGTCAAAAAAAGGTGCAAAGATTTAAAAAAATTATTTTATTTTATTTTTTATTCATATCTAAACAGCTTGAAACTATAAATAAATCATTACAGTACGGCATGCCATCCGGAAGTTAGCATGAACGGCAAATTCTGCAACTCCAAACTATGCAAGGCTGCTTGAGTTTTAAAATGCTTTTCAAAAGAGATCAGGAGAAAATTAAAAAAGTTCTGCAGAAGTGTGCAAATATTGAACTAAAGTTATTAGTTCAGAAGTCCACGTGCATGCACCTCCAACTTGACAACTTTTAATATCTTCATAGATGAACAGCATCTAGCTTAAAGATATTTAAATGCATGAAAAACGACTAAATAGTTCAGGACAAATTTAATTAACCAATAAACTGAGTAATTAAAAAAGTTTATATGTAACTCATGCAAGTTTTGCTTGTTAATAATTTTTAGAAAACTTATAATTACAAAATTAAGAAGCACAGGGAACTTTAAAAGCGACAAAGTTAAGGTGCATAACAAAACTAAAACTCTTGAAGCATCGTTTCGTAGGACTTTATCTTGTCAAACAGTTATTTAGTAATTGGTTTGGAGTGTGCACATTTGAGATAGGTTGCACTAACAGAGCAGAACTTATGACCGACGGGTGCAACATAATTTTTTTTTATGTTGGTTCCGACTTGTTCAAAATTGGTTCCTTCAATTATTTAACGACAAAACTCAATTGCGTTTTTTAAAGGGCACTGCAAATTTCAAAATGAAGAAGTTACAGCTATAACAGTTCTTATTGGAAATATTTATGGCCCTCATCGTCTATAGGTACGGTGACCATACGTCCTTTATTATAAAGGGCAGTCCTTTATTTCAAAGCGATGTTCTTTAAATTTATTTATTTTTTGAAAACTCACTTTTGTCCTTTATTTTAAGACAATGTGCTGCAATAAATTAATTGGTGTTTATTGTGCCGGCCACATATGGAACAATTGGTGTAAAATGCCTTACAGTTCAGTTGATATCGAAGTTCTGTTAAAATGTATGCATATCCATTCTAAACGTGTTGAAAATTTTAGGGAAATTTGTTATGAAATATCTTCAGTATCAGATACTACCGGGACACAGTAAAGCTAGGTGGTTGACTGACACTGTAAAGGCATTTTAAAACTGTTTGCGCCTCTTAAAATATACTTTTTGTGCGATCGTACTAGAAACAGCTGTTTGACGGACGCGTTAGCAACCATAAAGTACTGCATTACCGGCCCTATCCTTAGCAACGGCCGTAAAAGTTACTTTTCAGGCCGTTGCTAAGGAGAGGGCCGGTAATGCAGTACATATGCCGTCGTCAGTGACAGAATGTCACGTAGTTTCTAACCTATAATTTTGAAAATTACTAAAAATTTAAATTGTTTTTAATTCGATCGCACAAAAAATGTAATATGCACCTCGGCCAAAACGTACTTTTTCGGCCTTGCCTGTTTGCTGGCCTCGACTATGTCTCGGCCAGCAAACCAGACGCGGCCGAAAAAGTTACACTTTTTGGCCTTGATACATAAACAACTATTTTTCACTACTAGTAATATAGCGTAGCATTATGACGTATATTAGAATGCCGTGAAATTCAATTTCTCTACCTATGCATGGTTACAGGTAAACAATTTTTCATTATTAACCACTGGTGAATAATGAACAAATATATATTTTTTGATAATGCTGTTGTAGTTTTAAAGAAAAAAAAATTATAGGACGATTTAGTATGATCAAGAAATTCTCTTTATTGGTATTTTAGCATTTAAAACGTTGTTTAAATAAATTAATTTAATTTTAAAAACTTTGGTGTATTTAAATAACACGACTTTCGCGCCGAAATAAATGACGGTTGTCAATATCCACACCGTCGATTGACACAACGTAAAAAAGAAAAGTTTTAATAATGTCAGTATTTTAGATGAAACCATCGCTTAAAAACAATGTTTTTTAATAACAATAGTGATTTAGCAAGATGAGTAACACGCAGATTCAATATTTCTATAGAATAGATAGGTACTTAACTTTTTATATTTTAGGTTAGAAAGTGCTTACATAACATAAATGGGTTTGTCTTACTAGTAGTGAAAAAAATAGTATATACACCACGGTAGAGAAGTCTTATAGCCTTCGGGCCCTTAGATCCCTCGGCGCTTCGCGCCTCGTGATCTAACCTGAGCCCTCAGGCTATAATAGTTGACTTCTCTACCTTGGTATATAATATACTATTTCAGAACAGGAGAAATTTTTAAATGATTACTTCCCCGAAGCATGTTTTTTTATAGTCAAGCTTTATTTTTTCATAAACACATTAAGAAAATTGTATCTCAGAAAATTTATGTGTGCAAAACTATTAAAGTACATTACTGTAATTAATTGTCTGAACGTAAAACACAAAAGTTTTTACCCATGGATATTAAAAAAAATCTGTAAACTATTTTACGATTGGAAAAAAATCACTATTAAAATACAAAACCATTTAAAGAATTTGTGCAATCATTTTATCAAACTTGTATTGATTACATATTTAAATCAGTGGGATAATGTTTTTTTTTTCATGAAATGCTTAAAATTTACAGGATTCTTTGAAATGAAAGCCCGTTTGGTACAAAATAGATTATTTTTCGTTACCAATAAAATTAAATTACAAATAAAAAGTGATATTTTTGATGCAGTTTGATGTAGCTAAAGAAAAATCACACGAATGGCAGCAAAAGTTTAATAACCGTTGAACAAAAATGGGTGTAGTATTTTACCATTCCTTTGAAAACTTTTTAAACATTTTAAAGATCTATCTAATTGTTGAGTATGCTTTATGTCTGCCGGGCTTAAACGCTCCTACAGAGAGGGTCTCTTTTAAAAATAAAATTACTACTAATGAAAAACATAAATAAAAATTGTGAGTTGAAACACTTAAAGCTTGCATTTATACCATATATAATTATTATAATATGACCTGTATAATATTTTATGATAACATAACTCATAAAAATGATCTGTAAAAAAATACATTTCTCTCAAAAACATCATTCAGATTAAAATAAAATGTTCATTATTAATAACAATTTATTAAACAAGTTTTTTTTAACAGAGGCGTCCGGTGCGGTTTGATATTTGTTCTTTATTTTCTTTAAGAAAATAAATGGTCACCTTATCTATAGATTAAATTTATTCCTGTATCAGGAAATTATATCGAAATATTGTTAAGTTTTTCGTTAGCTTAGTGCTGTTTTATCCCGATTGACCCATAAAAGTATAGTTAAACGTTAAATCACTCATGCACAGTGACGGACTGAGAAAAAAAATCGGCCCGGGCATTCAGATTATAGAGGCCCACAGCCAGGGTTGGTCAAAATTTAATTTTTATTTAAAAAATCAATAATCAATTGATTTAAATTTAAAAAATTAAGAACTTTTGATGTTTTTGATTTTTTTAAAAGAAACTTGACTATTATTTTTCACAACTAATTTATTATTTTTTCACGTTAATTATATTCTTTATACAGCGTCATTCAAAAAGTATGCAACAAATGGAATAATTTTTTATCATGAGTTTTATTGTAAATTTTTAGTTCTTGATAAAAGTTGATGCATTACCTCAAACTAATTTTAAGATAATTTTTTTTTTTTAATTCATACAGCACTAGATTTTAGCGATTTTAGAAATATTCATAAGAGTAATGTGCCCTTATTGAAAACAACTTACCTATACAAAAAAAACCTCATGGGAAAAGATTATTTAGAATTAATAATAAAACCAAAATGTAAAATTTGACGTTAAAATTTCAATTTTTATTTTTGAAGTAATTTTAACATTCAAAAAGTTTGCAACAAATGGAAAAGATTTTTATTGTAGGTTTTTAAAAAAAATTTATCCCTAAGAAAAGTTGGTGCATGGTCTAAGACTAATTTTAAGTTTTAAAAAAATTCAATAAAAATTCATGACATTAGATTTTAGCGATTTTAGAAATATTTGCAAGAGTAAAGTGCTAGTATTTTAAGAATTTTAAAAAAGTTTCAATAAAACTTTTTTGAAAACCTAAAATACGGGGGCACTTTACTCTTGCGAATATTTCTAAAATCGCTAAAATCTAGTGTCATGAATTTTTAATGATATTTTTCCATCTTAAAATTAGTTTTAGACCATGCATCAACTTCTATGACCCACTTAAAGCTTTATATGGTAACCACTTACGCAGACTTAATAAACTCGCATCAATATATTTATTATGAATCTGTTTAATAAACAATGTGTTTTATAAAATAAGTAGATTATGAAACTACTATACAGGGTGACAATAATCTACATGTGTTGTATGGGTAACTTTGTTATTACAAGAGTAACAAAGTCGGTTAAATTAGCAAAGTTGGGCAGAATTTCAAGACGAATTTAATGCCATTTTGACATTTGGTCTACACCTTCAACTTTTTTAAATATTTTGAAAAAACCAAAAACAGACGATTTTTTCAATGGTAAATAATTCCACAGCCACCTATGTTAAAACCAAAGTGTGAATTGATTCCTTTAGATATTTTTACGTAGAATTAGAAAAAAATATTTAAAAAGTCATAGCTCACTCGATTTTCGAGATATAAGCCAAACTTGACTTTTTTTAAATGGCAACCATAGTTGGCTATGGGTTCATTAAATAGCTTATTTTCTTCTGATTTCAAAAATGTATGGGTTGTCATATCTATTTCCATTAGTTTTCTTACAATTTGCAAAAACCGAAATTATTACTAAATAGTATAAGGGTGCCTTGGAATTGGACAAGAATGTCATGTTTTCTTGCTTTATATCTAATCATCAGAAACAATTGAAATTACTAGTAAAATAATTTAATTGAACAATAACAAATAAAATACTTCGTGGCTAATATTAATAAACTACTAACATAATAATTAATGACTAAAATTAAATTAAAAATGATAATAATGCTTCAAAGTGGCCACCATTTTCTTGAACACACAGTTGACACCGTTTTAATATTTCACTTTGCACTTTTAGTAAAGTATTATGTCTGATTTCTGCTACAGCTGCTCTTATGTTGGTTTTCAGGTGATCAACACTATTGGGCTTTTCTTTATAAACTTTATCTTTAATAGTTCCCCATAGAAAAAAATCAAGAGGCGTTAGGTCCGGAGACCTGGGAGGCCATGCAATGGGACCTCTGTTACCTATCCAGTTAGGAAATTTTTCTAATAAATAGTTTGATACTATTTGTGCATTGTGAGCTGGTGCTCCATCATGCTGAAAGTAATTCAAATTTTGAATCAAGTTCAATGGAAGATCGTCCAACATTTCTTCTAATTGATTTTGTAAAAATAACAAATAGCGCTCTGAATTTAAATTTTCCTCATAAAAATAAGGACCGAGTATTTTTGTACCAAGAATGGCACACCAAACATTGATACTAAAAACATGTTGATCACGTCTTTCAACCGTTAAGTGTGGATTTTCCCTCGCCCAGTAAATATGATTTTTTCTATTAAATAATCCATTGTTTGTAAATTTTGCCTCGTCAGTAAATAAAATTGATTGAGAAAAGAGTTCGTGTCTTCGACTTTCTTCTACGAACCATGTAGCATAGTTTAATCTTCTATCCAAATCTGTTGGGTACAACGTATTTCCAATATGATGATGATAAGGATTAAAATTATTTTGTTTTAAAATTATTCTTGCTTGTTCTCTGGATACGTTACACTCAAGTCCGATTTCTCGTACAGATGCAGTTGGTTTAAAAGTATTGTATGCCAAAACAAGTACCTCTGTATCTTCATTAAAATTTATTTTGGCATCTTTTGGTTTAGAAAATGATCCATACTGTTTTAAATTAGCTTCGAGTTTTGCAAACAATCTTTTATCTGGCTGCCTTCTTTCCATGTATGTTAGTAGATATAATTCCGATGCTGCGTTTACATCACGATTACAACTGTAGTAGCAAAATAACATATCATTTTTTTCTTCCCTCGAATAAGCCATATTTTTTATTTTTTTAAACTTTTATCACAATTACTTAACACATTCACATCAGTAATTAGCAGCAAAACAGAACTTAGTTTGACAACTAATTTAAAAAAAACAAAAAATGCTCTCCAGTTCCAAGGCACTCACATACTATTTAGTAATAATTTCGGTTTTTGCAAATTGTAAGAAAACTAATGGAAATAGATATGACAACCCATACATTTTTGAAATCAGAAGAAAATAAGCTATTTAATGAACCCATAGCCAACTATGGTTGCCATTTAAAAAAAGTCAAGTTTGGCTTATATCTCGAAAATCGAGTGAGCTATGACTTTTTAAATATTTTTTTCTAATTCTACGTAAAAATATCTAAAGGAATCAATTCACACTTTGGTTTTAACATAGGTGGCTGTGGAATTATTTACCATTGAAAAAATCGTCTGTTTTTGGTTTTTTCAAAATATTTAAAAAAGTTGAAGGTGTAGACCAAATGTCAAAATGGCATTAAATTCGTCTTGAAATTCTGCCCAACTTTGCTAATTGAACCGACTTTGTTACTCTTGTAATAACAAAGTTACCCATACAACACATGTAGATTATTGTCACCCTGTATATACACATGCACACGCCATCTATAGCTATGCGTCAGCTTTCGGATAATATCGGGACTATTTCTGAAGCACGAGTGGCGCGATCAAACATACGACGCTATTGCGTATTGTGGAGCCCCTGAAAAACGTTAAGATTGAATACGGCCCGTATTATACGGGCAAATGTTATAATGCCACCTTTTATCATAATTTTTGCGCTCCTTTTACTTCAGCGCCGAACTTATTAAGCCCGTAGCTTAGACCGGCCCAAACCGGCCCATTCGGGCACCGGCCCTTCGGGCATTTGCCCGAACTGCCAGATGGCCAGTCCGAGCCTGCCCATGCATTAAGTGTATTTATTAGCCATAAAAAAAACTGCGCTTATTCACCAATTTTACAAGCAACTTGTTTAATAAATCCTAATTTTAAAAATTATTGCGCGGTAAACACTGCACTCGTAATACAAAATTAATCTTAACTGCTTTAAAATTAAAAAACCTCTAAATCAGCTTTTTATGATAATTCATCATTTTCCAGTATAAAAACTAATTACATTGTTCCTCTTGCCGTTGCTAAGTTATAGCAAAGAAAACAATTTCCTTTTACAGTTGAATTAAAAAAAAAAAACTCTTGACTGACAGAGATTGGTTTATTGTTTTATTGTTTTATTAGAGTTGACTACTCGGCGTCTTTCAACGCAAGCGTCGTCAATAAATTCACAAAACATTCATTAAAACTTCGTTAAAACAAGAACAAAAGGGCAAAAAAATTAAACACAAGGTAGAAGTCTAATTATTTCATTTTATCTTACATAAGTTTAATAGGTTACAGCAAAAATTAAAATCATAACGCTCTTACTTTAAAAACAAATACAAAAGTAATTTTAAATATCTAAAAATCTTGAATTATGTTTAAACCACTACCAAATTCTATAAAAAAAAAGTTGTATCGATATCTTTGGTATAAAGTACTAGTTTTATGTGAAGCAGCTTTTTCCATAAAATGTGTAAAATATTATGTACCTATTTCCGTCCTTAAGTCATACTTACAGCTCGAAGATAGCAAATTATAACACAAAATTTTCCGCGACACACCTAATTGCATCGCGGAACATTTCGAAGCAGTTAGAGTTTGTTTTACCGCACGGTTATACCTGATTGGTACATCGATAATTTACAAGTCGAACTATTAAAATACCGTGTGAAGATGTGGTTGAAATAAGTCGAGAATAAATAAACCTATTACGTAACACACTATGTATTACTTAAAACCACAGATCAATTTATAACTTGCCCGCAACGCCGGTATGTTGATATGATAAATCCAGTAAACATGTATCTTACTCACTTAACTAAAAAATAAAAAACAAAAGGCGAGACCGGTGTGGTTTTATGATTTTCCGCGCCATTGGTTGCTGTCGACAAAGAAATCAGATGTTCGATATTTTGGGTTGTGGGTTTATTGTTGACTGTCAGTGTGTTAATTTAATTATTGATAGAACCTTGTTTTTACCATTATTTAGACGAATTATGTTATGGTCAGGTTATTTATTAAGAATGGGGATTAAATGCTCAATTGAAGATAGCCTAAGTTCTATAAAAATAGCAAAATGCTGGATAAAAACTGCATTTATAGTTTGTAAAACCTGCTACGATGGTAAAATGGCAATAGTATTCTAGATATTTGTCTGTTTCCATACTTTTGCGCATCCCTGTATATTTCTGTGCCCTATTCGTTTGTATGCAAAGTGTGTAAGTACTTCACAGATGCATGGTCAAAGTTTCTCAACAAACGTTCATAAAGTGATATCCTGATACATTACATGCTTAACTCATCGATTTTATACGTAACGTAGGCGACATTTATATTTAAATGGTTTACCGCCTTGGCAACCACGTCGAGAGACGTAGGCAGGATATGATAATTAACTTTAAAATGCTACCCTCAGGGCCGGCGCTAGACTCTTTGGCGCCACAAGCAACTATTTGGAACGCTTCCGGTCCTGTTTCTGCTGTACGTACCTGGAATAAAACTAATCATACCAGGAATATTATTTATAGCAGTTTTATATCAGTTAGATTTAAAATATAGTTTACTCACAATCGGTAAGTAATGTGTGCATTTGTACCCTTTAAAACAGTCGGGAAACGACCCATTCCCGGCTAGCTGGGAAAGTGACAGATAAACTAGCCGGGAATGATCATTCCCGGCTAGTTTATCTGTCACTTTCCTTACCAGCAAATGTCACTGTCATTTTTGTAAATCAAATTGCATTAAAACATGATTTTTAAAATAAATAAAGAACAAACGACTCGTATTTATGGAAGCTTTATTTCGTTTAGCTAATTCAGAAAAATACGTAAAGAGTACCGTTTCAGAGGTATGCAGTGCACACCTTTAGTCATGCACCATTTACTGTAAACTTCGTAAGTGTTTTCGTATCTCGCCCTGCTTTTTTCTGGAATCATGCCTTCAGTAGCTTTTTCTGCAGCTTCTCGCAGTTCTGGTGGAGTACATTCAAATTCATTATCGGACATAATAATTGTAAAAATACAAAGACAATTATTAAAAATACCGTATAAACTGGCAAGATAAGTATCTATCTGTCAGAATCAACAAACTTGTTATATTTCCTAGCAACGACAACAAACTTGTTATATTCCCTAGCAACGGTCTCGCAGATCTTTTTGTTGAAATAATTTATCAAATTATGATAAAAAATTAATATTATTTGACACTTATCTAGAGTTACTAACCGATTTTGAGTAAAATAGTATACATACCTCACGGGAAGGATCATTCTGGCCTCGTGCTATAGATGCCCTCGGCGCTACGCGGCTCGGGCATCTAACCTAGCACTCGGCTGTAATGATCTACTTCCCCGCTCGGTATGTAATATACTATTACAGTAAAAGCACTTGTCAGTTTAAAAATTGTGTTACAATTTGGAATGGGTCTTGTTTTCATGTAAATTCACTTTTATACCATTGTGTACAGAATTTTTAGTAGGTACTATCTTTTAATACAAAAATATTCATCACATTAAAGGTGAAATGATAATATATAGCGGAGACTGGGAATGAAAGTAACACGGGTAGGTTGTAACAGTGCCTATAGTTTCTTTACTTTTTGTTATATTTCGCCCTAAGCGCTTAAGCAATGTTCATTTACATCCACCTTCCTACCTACATTGCTAGTTTTCATCTGTCATAGAGGTTAAGTTTTTGCCAGCCAGAGTCACTATTTTCCGCCTAAAAATTAATGCGTTGTGTCACCAGTCGAGTGACTTTTAGGCGATCTCTAAAAGAGGAACAAAAAAGTACCTAGAGTATTAGGTTCTGAATTTTGTTGGCTATTGCAATAAAGTTTGACGTTGAAATCGTGGTTTATTGTGGATTCCCTCCAATTTGTTTTGTGTACACTTGGTGTCAAAAGTAACAGTGTAACAACCAAACCCAACCAATGTTTTCTCTAGCAAATGTTCACTCTTAGCACACAATTGGTGGTTTTCTTCGTAGATGAGAACATACAAAACTTGTCGGATTAGTTTTCCAATTTGTTGTATCTTTTTGTTTCACATTTTTGAATATTGATAATGTTCACTTATCATTTTGTATTGTACCTTGTACCAAAGTTTTTTTTTTTCATTTTGCTAATGTGTATTTTGGAATCAAATATTAATTTTGTTAATGAATAGTAATATATTTACCCACTACTTATGAGCTGTGTAAATTATTTTGCTGTTACAACATACCCCGTTCATTATTACTTTTAGCCCTTACGTTGAGTTGGAAGAAACAGCTGTCTTACTACAGATGTTTTTTTTCTTCTCACATATGCTTTAAGAAACGCATGAAATAAATATCTTGGACCGACAAATGTCCAATCTATCATTAAATCAATTTGTTATACTCTACGAAAAATTAAATAAAAACAAAAAAATACTACTTTTATCCCAGGTGGCCCCTAATAAAGTTGATGATGATCCAAAACATTAGAAACGTTAAAAACAAAACCTAATTAAAGCAGCAAATAGACAATAAAAGTTACTTGGAGAAAATGTTTAATTTTCTTCAGTCTCTTAAGAAATTAGGAAAATACAACAAAAAGATAAAAACCAATTTTTGTAGTTTTTATTAATAACTTCTGAACTGAGAGGACTATTGCTCCCCTTTCAGATTTGTATTTTTTTATATGTATGGTAAAACCTAATAAAGTTTATAACAATGCAATCTGGTCTTAGTTTTATTTAACTTTATATGCCATCATTTTGTACAGCTGATGTTCTGATTGGCGGCAGCTTGTAATATCTCGGATAATTCTGCCGTCGTCGGCAAATGTCGCTATAATATCGTTTTCTAACTTTGAAATATCACTGGTATACAATGTATAGGACCTGGCCTCAGTGGCGTAGCTAGAGTTTGTGCCGCCCGGGGCGGTCCCTGAATTTGCCGCCCCTATAAATAAGGGTCGCTAACTTTTTCCAAAACCAAGCAGAGACCGACAGAAAAATGTGGGGGGGGGGAGGCAAAAAAATGCGCCGCAGGCGAATTTTTTTAAATTTTAGACGTTCAAACGTGTTTTAATGCAAAGCCAAATAATGTAGAATACATACTTAACCATCTTCCAAAATTACAGTTTTACAGTAGAACCTTTTCTGATTTTTATTTTCTTTAATCAGATCGCCCCCACTCCCACGAAATTATTTTTAATAAGGGTGAAAAATCCCTGTTACAATAGAGTTTAAAACTGCATGGAATTTAATGGCTTAAATAAATGAATTGCTTCATAATTTTATTGAATGGTTGGCACCGTATAATAAATTTTAGTAGGTACTTGGAATTTCTGTCGTTACAAGGAGGCGGGTTTTCAGTGAAGCAAGGTCAAGTAGCCCGTTTTATCTTCGATAAGAATTCCTTTTTTAAAAATTAATTTTTATGAATTTAATAGCGCCATTACCGGTACTGAATATTATATCTACTATTCCTTCATTACCCCGAGAATTTCATTTTTACCCCATTTGAGTAGACTAAAAGTGCCGCCCCAAAAAATGTGCCGCCCGGGGCGGACCGCCCCCCCAGCCCCCCCCTTGCTACGCTACTGCCTGGCCTGGTACACTTCCTTGTGGAACCTCTGATTTAATTTCTGTATAAGATTCTACTTGTTTTATTCTGAAGTGTCTCTTTGAGATGAAGGACTGAAGAATTTGGGAGTATTGTTTTGTCAGGAACTATGTTAGTTTATAATTTAAACCATCATGCCACACTTTGTTGATTACCTGCGCAACGTTTAAAAAGATAGTAGAACAAACTTTCTTTTCTTCTAGGGCGTTTTCTATGACATTCGAAATTCTCTATACTTGGTCACTAGTTGAATGTTTATTTCTAAATCCGAATTGATCAGAAGGAAGTAGTTCTTTTTCGTTTATTATCGGTTTCTTTCTTTTGAGCAACAGTGTTTAGAACAGTTTCGATATAACAAGCTTAGATTGGCCGGTAAGATGGAACTTCATTGTTTTCCTAATTTAGGGATCATAATCACCTCTGCAACTTTTCACAGCCTTGGTACATACTTGAGCCTAAAGGCAGCATTTATTATGATTTGAATAAAGCATAAAATTTCGCAATTTTGCCTCGACTTCGTAGCTTCGAATTCAAAACATTCTGTATATCCGAAACCAGTTAAATCATAGCACCATACGAATGCAACTATCAAAATAACGAGGATACGATATTGAACATAACAAGTCATAATCTTCCAACATTTATGACGTTAAATTTTTACATTTTTCTCTGTATCAGTCTGTACTTTTATAGAAATATATGGGAACTAAAATTGCCTAAAGCGCCAAAGATATGAAGTCGCAATATAATGTCTACGTTAAGCGACGACGTTTACCGACAACGGATATGTAAAATTAATTTTTTTCTCGTTTCAAAATATATCAAGTATTCTGAATAAAAACGTAGCTGTTCCACCGGATTTGAACAGGATATTAACTTCTTTTGAATGGAGAGTACATCCTGTAGCCGGTCACGCTTAGCAGTCTGAGGTGAACAAATGTACTTGAGTAAGGTAGTGTGGAACAATTTTAAATATTAATTTGAGCAGATTCAGCTAAAATAAGATACAAGACCGTTTTTTACAATATTATGTAATTATCGAAATTACAAACTATCCAGATAAAACTTATAGGCGTTTAACAACGTTTAAAGATCTGTTTTTAAAGTCTGCGCATGTAATATAATTTTACTGGGTAATTTTATATTTTATAAATAGTTATGTAAGTCTGACGTCAGATAATGAATGCGAATATGAAATTAGAAGTGTATAATCAATTAAACATAAAAAGTATTTTTGTTTTTGTTTTGTTGTTTTACTTAATATGGTGGGTTGTTAATAGTTAATAGTTAATAGTACAGTTTTAACAAAACAACAACAAAATTGTTTTGTTTTTTATTTATTTATTTTTTTGTATAAGATTATTTTATTAAAAAATTGGACAAAATGAATTTTTCTCAAAAATATCATTTTAGATACTATCATTGAAATCAGAAGACAAAATGCTATCCGACTATGAGATACAATTTTTCTCGCCGTATTTAAAAAAATGAAGTTGATGATATTTCTGAAGTGACGAAACGTTTTTGGAAATTTTATGTTATCTTAAATATAAAGCGTAAGAAGATGCCATGAAAAACTGATTCCAGATTGTCGATATTTTAAAAAATATAGGAAATAGGGCAAAAAAACGAAAATCATTTTTTTAAAGTTTTTCTTGAATAACTTTTGAACTAAAACAGCTATGAAAATTTTCTTTGCAGATATTTGATGAGCATCTAATTTCGTAATTTTACCCTAATTTAACCGACCTCGAAGCTCTTAAGATAAGCTAGATCTCCATGCATTTACTCGAATTTGGGACGCCCTGTATAGATAGAATTAACCGGTTGGTTCAAAGTTGATTCTATGGGAAACAAAACAGAAAAAATGCAGCTAAGGTGGATGGACCATCTCTTAAGAATGAATGAAAGTAGAATAGTGAAACAAATATGGAAACGGGGTGTTGACAACAGAAGAAAAAGAGGGCGACTCAGAAGAACCTGGAATGGGGAAACAGTCAAGATACTTAAGAAAAAAGAGCTAACGTGGAGACAAGCGGCAACGCTGGCGTGGTCAGACGGGGGTGGAGAATTTTCGTAAACCTTCACAACTCTACACCGCAATGATAGAAGAAGACGCCGAGTTGATCATTGAATATGTAACTGTTGGTACTAATCATGACTTAAAACTTATGCTGATTGTCAGCCAATGAGTTCGCTAAAGTACTCATAAAAGCGTGTTCCGCGGCAAAGTTGTTCATACAGTGGTACAGGTCTGCATACAGTTAGTCGGAGCAAAAGTGTTTTTAACAAACATATTTTACTTAGTATAAAATTCAGACGCAAAATAATATTATGTTTGTTTGTGTTTCAGTTAAACATGGATAAATTTATAACCTATTTGATTCCTGTCAATTGTGTAGGCCGTAGGGTGTAGAGTGTCAACAATATAAATTAGACAGAAAAGTCTTATCAGCGATGGGCTCCGGCTTTTTTTTTTGTTAATATTTTCTGTTAAATTGTTATTTGCGAATCTATTCCTAAATTTACGGTACACATTTAACAGATATGTGATGAGATGCTCTTGTATCCTCACTTACCATTCATTGTTTAAACGGGCAGCGCGCAATGTAGCACTTTATAGATAGATGACATTGATATTGAATTTAGTAACCAATTTGTATTTACTCACCATTAAATAGGGTTTCAATGTGCGATCGTCCACCCATCCTAGAACAATATCTGCTCCTTCCATTCCTCCATTAGGGCTAAATCCAATCCCAACATATCCTCTAGTGCGCGCTTCCACTCTGAACGAAATTTCCTGGTGCCTTGGCTGCCATCTCAGTAACACGTCACCTTTTTTATCTAACACTACCGAATGAGTCCACTGATTTAAATCCATAACGGGAACATCCCTTCGCTTGCGACGCGAAAACCCGTACGCGTTTCGATTCCTACCGCCAATTCTTCTGTTCAGGCGGCGTCGACTGTTTTTAGACTTAGATTTTTCAGTCTTATTAATTGGGTAATTAAAGTTACGTTGGAATGACTCGTTGTTGTGATCATTGCGCGCGGTTATGGTGCTTACATTCGATGTTTTAAAATAAGTTAATTTGGTGCGTTCTGAATCGCTGAAATTTAATTTGATATGATGGTTGGATTCTTTTGGCTTATCGTTTATTTTTAATCGTAAGTGTTGCGACGAAGTGTCTTCTACGTTATTTACATAATCGACGTGTCTTTTAAATCTTTGGTGAAATGTTACCTTATTATTAAATACGTGACTTCTTTGGTTATTATTTTTATTATTAAGTTGTATCCTATTTATCTTACCGATATGTTCTACATACTGATCTAGTAGGTCGTCTAAACTAAGAGACGTTTTGGTTACTAAGGCTAGAGTGATTAAATAAATTGTCCACTTCATTTTGTTAAATGTTACAGGTTATTTACATTCTTAGATATGATTAATTTTGTAAGCGTTCGCACGTGATTTGGCAGTGGTTCCTCATAACTTGGTTTTCGGTCACTGGTTTAACCTGAAAAGAAAAATATAATGTTAGTATGGCAATTTAAATGGAGTTATATGAGAGCTTTACAATGTCTAAACGTTTTTTTTTTTTAATTTCTTACTCGTATATATGCCAGGGCGTTTTGGGTATAATCTTTTAATTTATTTTCGCAAAACTAGATTTGATATGTAATTGAATTTTCAAAATATTGCCAAAAGTATTTATTTCAATTTTCAAGTTGTATTATCTCACATTAATAAGACAGTGGAGGACAATTTAAGCTTTTTGCATTTTTTTTCCTTATATAAGTGGTGTATTTATGTTTCAATTTGACTTTTTTTTAGAAAATTCAGAGCAGAGGGCTTTATAAAGAACGATGACCAAATGTCAAAAAGGTAGTTGGCAATCCTATTTATACGATGAAACCCCAATTATTCTTTAAACATTCGATTACTCAGATTGTAAATACTTCGTATGTATTAATATGTAAATCAGCATAATTCGCCTTTAAATAAAAACAAATTTGGCGTGATTATACAGGGTGGTCCACATAGTAGGGCCACTATTGGGATCTCGTAAACCGTAAGAGCTACAAAGAAGTTTAAATTAGACAAATTGTTTCCCTTTCTGAGACATATTTAGTGATGCTTTAATGTTTTTATTAATTTCCATGGCACGCTAGATAATAAACAAAAATCAAAATAGGCATTTTTTTAAAAATCGTTAATAACTCGACAATACTTGTTCAACGAATAACAAATATAACAAGAAATTTGTAATTTTTTAAATCGAATATTTAATTAAAGCAAAATGTTTAAAGATTATAGCAGATTACTATAAGATTAGTATTTAGAAGAGAGCCAGCTTGTGTTTACAAAAAAATGGAGGTCATTTTGAAAATACACTCCAATTTATTTTATTATTGTTAAATATATTATTATTAAACTTAATATAATCTTTAAATATTTTGTTATAGTTAAATATTCGATTTAAAAAATTTCTTGTTCAGTAGTTTTCAAGAAAAATTAAAAAGTTTTTTCGTTTTTCGTTCTCTTTAGCATCAAAGAAAATATCAAAAACTAAAAGCATATTTTTAACGACTATCTATGGGCCCAAGCAGATTTTGTATCAATTGTATTATCTCTTTCGGAATATCATTAGTTTTGTTATTTCTTATGAATTTCTTACTGGGTTAATGCACTAGAAGAAAGTACTTGATACTTTTAAATACCTTTGATGAAATTTGATAATTTATAAGCATCTGAAAAACGTTTTTTAATATATTTAACTGGTTTAAAAAAGCATCACTAAGATTTATCATTTAAAGGCAAAACAAGAGAAAGAAAGTTGCAGCTTTGAAGCAGGAATTTTGGAGTAAGTGCTTATATAACTCCTTTAGATTATTTTATCCCGTTGTATTTAAGTATAACAGATCATCAAAAACTTCACCTTAATTAAATTTATCCTCTGTCAAAACAACTTCATTAACTGATGTTTTTACTAACTTACGTAATTTTCTCATTTATTTTTGCACAACTTAAAAAAATCACAGCGTTAAAATCAGGGCTTCGCGTTCTTTATGAATAAGAAACGCTTCGTTGCTTAACTACCTTTAAAAATTCATGAAAGGACGAAGTAAAATTATCCTTTAAAACTTAAAAACGGGCGCTTATTGCAAAGCTTCCAGAAACTGTTTACTCATTGGTAAATTTACGGTTTTTTTTTAAGTAGAAGGCAAATGAATTAAAATTTGTCGTTACACGATAATTTCTTCCAAATATCACCTTGAAATTTTTAACTTTTAATTATTTTTTTCTCTTTAAACAGCAATCTGAATTTTTACATCCAATGAGCTGTTTTGTTGGCATGGGATCTAATTGGTTAGATACTCTGTGGTAACTTTTAATGATCAACTTATAAAGCAATATAAGCACCTTGACACAATTATTAAACAAAGTTCACAGTATCGCCACAAACCAGTCAAAGCTCAATAGAAAATTAAAGTAAACATACAACTCCTGTGAGCAATACGTAATGCACCAAGCATTTAAGCATAAAGTAGGTGATATTTGCATATTAAAATAATATAAATACTAACAACATCCAATAAAAATTGGGTTTCTCTTTGATTTACTTAAAAAGTTAATTAAAGCTTGACCGGAAAACTATTTTTTAGTTACTATTTATGGCATAGCAAGATCGATTATGTCAACATATTAGCATAATTATTGATATATAAGAACGTTAAGTGTTTAATTTTGCATAAAAGTAATATTATTATTTATATAAATAGTAAGATAAGCAATAAATTAATTAAATTAAGTTAAAACTTATAATGATAACATTTATTAATTTTTATGTAATCGTTTAGGATTAAAGCGGCATAGGTGTTTGAAAAACAGTTTTTTTATCTTTTGCTAGCTTTTTTATGTCTTTTCATTTGATGTTTCTATCCGTTGCTGCTTTTTTAACTTCGTCGTGCCAGGTTTTTCTCGGTCTACCTCTTTTGTTTTTCCCCTGTGATCTTGTTTCATAGGCTTTTCTGTTTAACCTTTCTTCTTTCATCCTATAAATGTAACCCAACCATCCCAGCTGCATTTCCTGTATTTTTGTTACAACTGATTTTATCGTTAATTGTTCTCTATATGTTTCGTTTCTGATTCAATCTTCTTTGGTTTTTCCTTGGATTTTTCTTAGCAATCTCATTTCTGCTGCATTCACTCGGCTACTATTTTTATTTGTGAGTGTCCACGTTTCACTTCCGTATAAAAGTGCTGGAGTTACTATCATTTTGACCACTTCCACTGTTATTCGTTTTGGGACTTCTCTATTTCCAATAAATGTTGTTCTTAAAGTGCTAAATATTGTTCCCACATTTTCTGTCCTTCCGCTTATTTCCTTGTCCATTCCTCAATTTTTCTCTTTGATTACTCCTAAATATGTAAAGCTTTCAACCCAATAACGATTAAAATTTAAAAAAATTCAAAAAAAGTCCAAAAGTCTACAAAACTACTGCATTTAGGTATATGGAATGCTATCAAAAGCCCTTCTAAAATAACGTGTTTAATCCAAAAATACAATAAAAAATAGACCATTGCATTTAAAATAAGAAAGTAGATGTCAACTTCCGGTATTTCTGGAAGTGTTCCCATCTTGAAAATATTCTCATTAAACAGATCATATGCCATTATGGTCATAACCGAAATTTCAGATTATCACCCTTTTTCGTTCTTCATATATTTCTAATGCACGATCCCAATCAATCACCCTGTACAACAATAATTACAGTACAGTGTTATGTAAGTAAAATAAACGTTTCTTGCATAAGATGATCTCGTTCTTTATACTAATTAATTATTAATAATAAACGGCGAACATCTTGTATTGTGCACCGCTTTATCGTTAATATGACTACAAAGTCTATCATTAGACAAGCGTGTTCGTTTTCCTTTATTTACAAGCCCATCTACAATCACAATTCTTTCAAGATTCGCAAAGTATTAGCGACACCCAATGTTACAAAAATATTACTTAGAACCTCTCATGATTAATGTTTTAAAAATTTGAATCGTTATAACAGTATTTTTAGGACCTCAAACTGATTTCAACAGTTTAAAATGAATAAGTACCTAGACGACGCAAATGGTTCCATTTTTATTAGATAAACAATGATCTACTACTTGTAAACAATTTTAATAAGCATTATAGACAAAAATTATTTAAAATCAAGTTAAATATATAAAAACATTATTTAAAGTACAGTTTAATTTAATATTTGAGCCATGTTTTTGTTAAATTAAATAAAGCACCATGGGTAAAAAGTAGCAAGTCTACAATAATGTTATGAAAAAGAGGTACCACAACTGCACATTAGTACCAACAACTCAGCATTTTTGTATGTATTTTATTGCTGAGGTTTTACATTCTCTTGCGGTTCAGTTTTGGCTTGATTAATTCTAGTTATGGACTGATGGTATGTATTCGGGTTGACTCATAGACCTCTAAGAATTTTACCTCCCACACCAAGCAGTAGCTATAATTTCATGCTACAACCAGTTAAATTATTACAGTCGAACCTGCGATTATCTGCAGGTAGAGCTAAAAAATTACAGTAGTGGTTCTCAAACAAAGTTTTTATTTGTTATCCATCGGTTTTTATACAATTTTTAGTGATAATTGGTTTAAAAAGAAGAATTTAGACTACCTACTTTAAAGTTACAGTAGTTTAAAGACCAGTGCTTATCCCACTGGAAACGGAAACCTCCAGGGGGTTTAGTCTGGGAGCCGCAACATTTTAATTTTTATTGCATGTTTAAGTGTAAAGATGTAATAAGTTTCGCTCAATTTTTTTATAATGATTTCAGGTATACTTTTATTAAATCAAATTCTAGGATACTATAAGAGGTCACACGTTGCAATTCTTGGTCTAAAATTACTTTCCGGTTACAACGGAAGTGCTAAAAACTTCGGGTTTTTTAGTTTACATATTTCAATTTTCGATTATTTATCAGAGGCCTGAATAAAGTAACCAATTAGTATTAAAATTAATGAAATATTCAAGATGGTAATGATCTGTTTGATAACCTGAATATCGAAAATGTTCTTTATTCGATTTTTTCATATTTTTCTCAACAATTTTTTTTTTAAGATTTAATTTTTTATCTTTCGGCAAGAAGTTTTTAATTTGTATTTAGGAAATTTTGGGATTTTAAACACCAGGAGAAATCCTGGTGGGCCGGTCGCTCTGAAGCCGCCGCCCACGGTACTTGGTATACTTTTTTTGAAAAAATTATGCAATATTATTGTTTCGGTTAGAAAATAGGAAAAAATAAGTTACAACATCGCATAATGTTTGTACCCCTGGCCCTCCCAAGCTTTAAAAGCTGACGACGGCCCTGATTTGTGTCTCTACTATGTTCGACATTTTCATTAAATGTCACCATCCGTGCTGTGTTTTTGAGCACCAAGTGATATTGATATTATAGCTTACTATAATAATTAATAAAAAATTATTAAACTTAATAAGTGCAGACTGATATTTTAAATTTATTGTGAGATTACTTTGGTTATAGTTTTTAATCAACGAAGAATAGAAAAAAGAAAATGTGCTCAAAAAGAGAGAGAGAAAAAAGGCAAAAAGTACTTCACGAAGCTGCTAAAAAAAGTTTCAAGTTAAGTGATATGTTTTCTTCAACTTCTAAAGTTAGTGCAACTGATGTTGAAAAATCTAACATTGATCAAGATTTTCATTCGTCAAATTTGACAAACGAAGACAATTAATTTGCCTCGTTGAAACAGACAACATTGAAACGTCGATTATCAACGCAAAGTCTTCATGTTCAAGTCTCACTTATCAAGTAACAAAAATTTTGAATGCTTATCAGCTAGTTATTTCACAGCACCAATAAGTAAAAATTTTGAGGATTTTTTTAACAAACATCCTTGTCAGCCAACTATTGGTGATGTAATTTATTTGCCGTTTAAGCCAAATGTTATATTTTACAGAGATGATAAAATAAACAGACGATGGTTATCATATTGTTTGGAAAAAGAATCTCTCTTTCGTTCTGTGTACTTGGCATGCAGTGATAAGAACGAAAGTTCGTTTGTAAATGATGGAATGAAAGACTGGAAGCATACTCTGCAACGTGTTAAAGAACATGAAAATAATAAGATCCATTTAAATGGTTTATAGCCATATAAACTTAAAAGTAAAGATATTTATCGTTTAATGTTCTCAAACGAAGGAAGCTTACGACAAAAAAAAATGCTCTTGAACGGAAGCAAGTATTGGAAAGAATGATAGATGTTGTAAAACAAATTGGAAAAAGGGGTTTAGCTTTTCGGGCTCACAGATCGGAATCTGCTAATTCGCTTTCATAGAGAACAATGAGACTGAACATGGAAATTTTTTAGAAATAATTTTAGTATTATCTAAATATGGCAACATTTTAAATTTTTTTTTTTTTTGGGTTAATTATTATTTAGGGGCCGGTCTAGCAGGTTTTTCCCGGGTCGGTTGAATTTCCCAGTCCGTACTGACACTAAGGTTTAAGTATCACACTTAAAAGTAATTTAAAACCAGCTAATTAATTACTACTTATATACAATAATTAGCGAACTATTCCGCCTAATAAAAAGTAGTGTAGTTAAAATATACCACGTAATTAAGCTGACTGTTAACAATAATTGCTGAAGCCATTTTAGTGGAACTTGTGGAGAAGTTTTGATTTAGTTTTAATAGTTATAACGTTTTCGGTCTCCAGTTCCACTGGTATAATTATTATTTTTTTGTAAATTCGTGATGAAATCTGTTTCCTGTCAGTATTAATCAATAAAGACAGCTTGTTCACATAAAACCTGACCGATTTTAATTATTGCATACTAACTAGCAGATTTACAAGCAGCGTATTAAGGAAATGATGTATCCGGAGGTACACTCTATTCCTTTTTTTACAGTAATGCATTTATAATCGCGGAAGAGTCTTTAGTTAAGTGGTTTACACTAACGCGGCGTCTACAAGGCACCACGAAGGGATAGTGGGTGGGGGAGATAACCAACAAAGACCCCCAGTGTAATATTAAAATTATTAAACGTTACATGAATTTGTAGAGATGTCGACCGTTTATTATGAAAGTGATGCAAGCCCATTGTTGGTTGTTTAAAGATTAAATGTTTTGCATAATTATTTATGTGCATAAAAACATTTATGCTAACTATAGAGAAATTTCACTTATTTTTCTTATCTCGGTTACTTATATTTTTTTTCAGCTTACATAATTTTGTACAGACGTTAATGCATCGCAATTTTTCATTACTGTAAAGTGACTTAAGCCACTTTCAAAATTAAAAAAAATAAATTTGTTTTACCTGCAACGGCGTAAAATAATTCTTATAGCCCTATTATTCTGTGCATGCTTGTGATATCCAAAGTTAGAAAACGATACTATAGCGAACTTTGCCGACGACACGGCTGTTTTAGCAGTAGGAAGAAACAATATAAAATCAGATGAGAAATTACAAGCAGCTGCCAATCAGATCAACAACTGGACAAAAATATGACGTATAAAGTTAAATGAAACTAAGTCAGTACATGTCAATTCTACCAACAAGAAAATTGAACATGTACCAATACCAATCAACTTAAATGATAAACAGATCCCATACTCCAACACAGCAAAATGCTTAGGTATTACATTGGACGCTAAGCTACGCTGGGAGGTCAAGAAAAAAAGGGAAGATATAAGTATCAAATATAAAAAAATGTACTGGCTAATCGGAAGGAATTCCTCTCCGTCCCTACATAATAAACGTTTGCTGTACAAGCAAATTTTAAAGCCTGTATGGACATATGGTATACAGCTATGGGGATGCATCAAACAGAGTAATATTCAGATCATCCAGAGATTCCAGAAAAAAACACTAAGGAACATCGCTGATGCACCTTGGTATTACAGGAACAGTGACATACATCGGGACCTCAACATGGACACTGTAACCAACACCATTAAAATGTTTGCCAAGAGCCACGAAGAAAGGCTCCATCAACATGTAAACGTCGAGGCGTTCCAGCTCCTGGACTACAGGATTAGTAAGAAGACTTAAAAGGGCTAAACCCTTTGAGTTAGTTTAAGCAAAAGTTTAAAAGCACAGACTGTGCGGTAGTGTGCACGTTAATAATTAGTGTACTTATATATTAGCAAACTAAGAACCACTATTGGAAAAACCTTAGACTAAGTTTGAACATGATTAATTTAGGCTAGAATTAAACTGCATTGTTATAAACTACATACAGTTCCCGTTATCACCGCGAATATTTTAAGTGGTGATAGAGGACCTTTTTCTAAGAAAAAATTTCAAGTACAATTTTTTTCTAAAATCAAATGCTAAGCAGTTATCAACACTTACTTGGTTTTTTTACACTTCTGCATTTAAAAGACACTGTCGCCGATAATATTAATTTTATCGTAAAATATCTTACAGCTTTTTAATAGAGCAAGAAATTATCTACAAAATTAATTAAAATTATTTTTTGTCTACAGGCAATGGTTTAAAAGTTATAAGGCAGTTTGTACAAAAAAATGGGAAAAATTTTAAAACTTTAATTGTTTTTTAGACTTTGCAACCGCTGTATCTTTAAAACGAAAGGTCGTACAAAAAAACCGACGGCCCATTTCGGATAGCAAATTTTATGGGCTACAACTTTGGTCAAGTAAATTTTTTGGAAAATCAAATCGATTTTCCGGAAAAGCTAAAAATAAGGAACAGAGTGTAAAAAAAATGTCGAGAAATGAGGTTTTGTATTTAAAATAATGCTTTTAAAGAGAGTGCGATTATGAACTGAAAATGATGGAGATCATTTTGAACATTTATTGAAGTAATTTTGTGGTTACATATTAATTTTATTGCCTCCAGATAGATTTGCATTGTTTTGCATTTTATCGTTTTTTTTCACCTTTTTCACTATTAAAAACATATGTTTAGTTTTATTGAACAACATATTTACCGAAGTTGTAGTCCGTTAAATGCCTTATCCGCAATATACATCCGTTTTGCTCTACGACGTTTCGTTAAAAGATGCGGCGTTTTTATAAATTTAAATAACTTATTTACATGCAATTTTACAATTTTTTGTTAAATTTGTTCGTTAGCTCCTTAAAAAATAAGGGGTGGTTTTCTGAATAATTTCAAACTTCATAAAAAGCTTTAAAACTGATGAGATACATAATTTTATGAATGGTGCCGATGCTATGGCATTTTTAAATACAAAATATTATAATTTCCCGTTTTTTTTTGTTTTGAAAACGATAAAATGCAAATCCATCTTAACTCAATAAAATTTACATGTAACCACAAAATTACGTCAATAAGTGTTCAAAATAACTTCCATCATTTATAATTTTCAATTACGTAATCGTTCTCTGTCTAAAAGCATTTTTAAATACAAAAGAATATTTGTAGGAAATTTTGTTTTTGCACTCTGTTCCTTATTGTTAGCTTTTCCGGAAAATTGGTTTGATTTTCCAAAAATTTCACTTGACCAAAGTTGTAGCCCATAAAATTTGCTATCCGAAATGGTTTTTTTGTACGACCTTTCGTTTTAAAGATACAGCGGTTGCAAAGTCTAAAAAACAATTAAAGTTTTAAAATTTTTCCCATTTCTTTGTACAAACTGCCTTATAACTTTTAAACCATTGCCTGTAGACAAAAAATAATTATAATTAATTTTGTAGAGAATTTCTTGTTCTATTAAAAAGCTGTAAGGTATTGTACGATAAAATTGATATTTTTGGCGACAGAGCCTTTTAAATGCAGAAGTGTAAAAAAATCAAGTAAGTGTTGATAACTGCTTAGCATTTGATTTTAGAAAAAAATTGTACTTGAAATTTTTTCTTAGAAAAAGGTCCTCTATCACCACTTAAAATATTCGCGGTGATAACGGGGACACCCTGTATATAAGAGTTTAAATTTAAACAAACAAAAAAATTGCCCGATTTTGTAATTTTTGAAGTCTGTTTAAATCGTTAGTATTCGCCAGAAATAAAATAGAGCAGCATTCAAAATTGGGTTCTATGATACTTTTCTATATTAGACTTTTGGTAAGAATTGGAAGTTTACTATTTAATTTACCGAAGAAACCAATGTTTTTCAGAAGCCTTTACTGATTAAACTGTATTCTTTAATAAATAAATCAAATTGTCAAGTGACTTTCGCCTCACACTATACAGGGTAGGCAAATTTCGATGTTTTCATAGGGAATCTCGGTAACTATAAGAAACGGACCTCGCATCTTCCAAAAATAGATTCATTAGGTTGCCTTAAACTTGCAACTTCAGAATTATTATTACTTTGAATAGAACAATCTAACACAGAGGTCGGCGAACCGGGGTAAATTACCCCAAGGGGGGTAAAAATTAAATTTTTGGGGGTAATGAGGACTCAATAAACATAAATAAAATTATATAAAAACCGCGTTCCTTGTTATAAGTATTTATAATTGTATTCTCCGAATTAATACTCAATAAACCTTTTCAATTTAAATAATCTATGATTTTTTTCCTTTCAAGGGCGTAACGTCGCCCGTAAATGAATATATTTTGGGCTAATAGGTAAACGAGTTTCCCAACCCCTTTTCTAACATATCATACTTTTCGTAATATTCGTACGCCATTTCGTGTTTTTTTAGATGCAAAAATATTAACAATCAACAACTAAACGTGATTATTTCTGTCAAACTATCATTAAAACAACATAATGACAGTTTGTTATACCAGATATATTCCTAATGACATAAGCCTACTAAAAAACAAAATAAAATATGAAAAATTACCAAATTTTTGCTATAATGGAAGGAAAATTAATAAATCGATCCCACATGATATATATTATTGGAATGGGGAAAAAATCCTCTTTCTCATGATGCCACGGCCACCTATGGGTTCCTTTTAATACAACTTTATGTCACAACTGGAATTACGATTTTTTTTTTAAAAAGTTCCTGTAGAACGTCAAAACTGTTTTTGTTTATTATCATAAACAAGCGAGATATAGTGATAAAACGAAAAGTCGAAAAATCGAGTTATCGGCGATAACTCGAAAACAAAAGACGATAACCAATTTTAGTTTTCACCATTAACTTTTTCTCGAAAAAAGAGATCGAGGAAGCGGGGCCGTTATCCGATACTTCTTATAGTTAACGAGATTCCCTATGAAAATATTTGCTTACCCTGTACAAGAGTATAATGCATGCAAAATAAGCAGGATGTTGCAATCAAAAAACACAATATTTAAATATTTATCTAAAATGATTAAAATTTTCAGGTTCAATGTTCCTTTCCGCAACATTAACACTAAAGCACATTTCCTGCTTAAGTGATCCACCTCTGATGATAAAACGAGTAGGCAAAGACAACTCGTTTCTCACGTATGTGAATAATTGTTTAAAAACGCTAAAACATACTAAATTACCAATTATCTAACCGACAATTTAAGGATGGTTGAATTAAATTGAGACTACGTTGTGCAGCTGCAAAACATACGGTCAGGATGCAAATGAAAAAAAATCAGAAATATATTATATGGTGCGGATGGATACCGACTTAATTTGATTCTTGTTACGACAACCGGTATTCATAATTTTTTTTATGAGGATGTGATAATTATGTTTGGATAATTGGCGTAATTGATGATGGAGGACTTGGTTATTATTTTGCAATATTGCGTTGATTACATGCATTATGAGCAATTGTTGATCGAAAATAGGTTCTGAGGGGGCAATTCGCGAAACGAATGCAAGTGGTCTGATAATATCTGAAGAGTGCGTTGGTTAACATAGAGGTGGCCAGCCAATGGGCATTTATAAAGAGGGAATTGCAGACAATGAGAAATTATTTCATTCACAACATAATTGTACCTAAAGGCACAAGAAACGTGAATACATTTTGATACCTCCAAATTTGATATGATTAAAAAATATTAACAATCAATTCTATTAATGTGTTGGAAAACCAAATTTTTATAGAGGCGTATCTTAACCTTTTTGCTACGCCACCCAAATTTGTTTTTAGTGGTACTGTTGCCCAAATGTCTCTAATATAAAATTTAAAACATCAGGTTGACTGGAATCACTGTATACAGGTAACCCTCCTACAGCACGGTATCATACAACACGGTTTCGCTCTAACACGATCAGAAATTTGCGGAAACCCTCGTATTACACTGTGCTTCTTATGTATTTAAGGTATGCATGAATTTAGAAACTGGAGATTTGTTTAGAGAATGGTTTTTAAGATATTTTATGCGACCCCACGAAACAAATTTATATGAGAGACCCCCTTAATTTTTGATAAGGAATCATCTCTCGAATTTTTTGCAATACTTAAGAAACACCCTGTGTAAATAAACAGAACTAAGCACATTTGGCAATAACTTTTACATTCAGTGCATTTCTGCTTAGACGAATTTCGATATGTAACAAATATTTTAATTACATATTTTATTATTTAAATTTAACTTTGTTGTAAGAATTCTCCGATTTTTGATAAAACGGGCTGTTTTAAAATTATGTAAATCTCTAAATTAGTTTGAATTATATTTATTAAAAACTCTTACACAAATTAATAGTGAAATTATAAACAAAATAATACAAGATTATATTTAATGGCTTTGCTGTTGTTGTTAATCTTTAATTAATTAATTAAATATTACTTCAGCCGTATTCGTTAATGTCGAATCGATTTTTGAACTTATTTTTTTTTTATAACAACAAATTAACAAAACTTTTTAACCACCAAATGTTGTATATATTTTTTGGGCACCCTGCACATATAAATAAAAAAGTTTTGTGTACGTTATGAAACAACATGTAAGGGCACCGTTTTGAAAAAGAAGCATCATTAAAAAATTGTAAAGATTGATTTAGGGAGAACTTGTCATTAGCAATATTTCTTCTAATCTCCTGAAACTGAATCAACCCGATTTCAAAGAACTATTAACTTTAAAACTGCATAAATTAATTAGACCAAGGTCAGGCATTCCAAACCGTACGGCGAAAGACAAAGGCTGAAGATTTTCTTTTAACAAACAAAGCTAAAAGGCAAATTTATGAGCCGGTAATTTTGAAAGTGGCTTAAATCACTTTTATGTTATTTTGAGATAAAAAATGTTAACATGCATACAAATATTAATGCCAACTATAGAGAAATTTCACTTTTATTTGTTATCTCGATTACTTATATTTTTCTTAGTATACAGGGTGTTTCTTCAATATTGCAAATAAAATCGGAAGGTGATTCCTTATTGAAAATTAAGGGCAGTCTTCCATACAATCCGACGAAAAAGTTCTGATAAAAAAAAAACAACAGGGGTCGCACTTTTCAGCCCCCTGTGAATATGGGACATGATCAAAAATATTACTATGGGAAATTTTATAATAAGTACAAAACATCTACCAAATATCAATCTCCTACATTTATCCAAATTTGAGAAATAAAATAAAAACCTAATTTTTAGGGAGTGTAACTCCAAAAAGAGACGTGCAAGGAAAACATTTTATATGAAAGACTGCTCTTAATTTTCAATAAGGAATCACCTTGCGATTGTTTTTTTGCAATATTGAAGAAACACCCTGTATACTAAGAAAAATATAACGAAGACGTCTAAGAAAAACAAATTATTATATGAAAGACCCCCCTTAATTTTTGATAAGGAATCGCCTCTCAAATTTTTTCGCAATGTTTAAGAAACACCCTGTACATAATTTTGCACAAACGTTAACGAACCGCCATTTTTCTTTGCTGTAAAGTGACTTAAGCCACTTTCAAAATTAATAATTTATTAAAACTACGGACTTATGTTGATGTGATAAGAAAGTAATCTGAGAAAATTGATGAGTAAATTATGTAATATAAGTACCTAATTCATATAATGTATTTCATTATAAGTTTACTCAAGTATTTTTTCGTTTTTATTTATATTCATAAAACGCATAAATAATAAGAAAATTCTTCAGTACATTTTGTAGTATAGGTAAGTATAAATTATTATTTAACGTATTTCATAGAAACGTTTATTCATGTTTAGAATCAATGTCATTAATAGAATTGATGAAGTTTTCGGACATTTCACTTTGCTTTACATTTTTAAAATCACTGTGATTAATTGGGGGGTGTATAGGGAAGCAAATCCATCATTATGCGATTTTCAAAATAAATGCTTTTGAACTTCTGTTCAACAATAAAATTTCCATTGATAAAAATATTAATGATTTCAAAAGATATAGCAAATAAAATGTTTAGATTAAAATACCATACATTTTTGAAATCGTAAACAGAACTCATTTTCCTCAAAAAGGGACATGCCACTTTCAAAATAAACAGCTCATACAAAGACAAGACGTGGAATACAACGCATACACTAAAGTTTATAGCCCTTGGAAAGAGAGATACGTTTATATATTTAATTGAAGCATTAATATATGCACTAGCCTTAAAAATACAATGCTGGACGTAAGTACATATCTTTTTCAAGTATAAGTAATTTGCAAAAAAAATATTCACCAGAGCATAAATCCAAAAGTTAACAGTATTTCAATCAAATTGAAAATAATCCCACCGAAAGCTGCTCAAAAATGCAAAATCCAAAGCAAAAACTATTCCTCACTGACACTAGAACGAATCACTACACACAAATAAACAAAGTACCCAAAGCAGTCACTGCATTTTCACTTAGAACAACGTGCAAGAGTTCGCGTAATTGTTTCAAGCGCCAGTACTTAAAGTTCGCGAGGCAATCCGGCTAGACGGTAGCCGAACTAGGATGTTTAGTCATCGGAATCTTCGCACAATTTCAAGTTTATAAACACACACATCCTCTGCATGCATCGGCTTCATAACAACTGGTTCGGTTGCGGTCTGAATGGTTGTCGTTTTGTTTACCGTCCGGTCCCTACCAATAGCTACCTACCGGTGGTGCTACTATTATATCCGTTCTATTCATTCCCAGGATCAATGGTTTTTTTTTTGCCTCCGTTACGGTCTGTGCAGAAATATTTTCAAAACAATCTTAACGATATATTTCATCTAAAATGAAGATAAGCTATTACGTATTTCACTTTTACACAGTTTGTAATTACGCTACTGTGATCACAATTTATTTAATTAAAAGTTTTGACCAATTAATTAACACCTTTGCGGACAGCGGCTGCATATGCAGGCATTTTGGAGTGAAAAACTGGGACGCGTCTGCATATGCAGTTAGAGTAAATCAGTCCAGGAGAAGTATGACTGCGTTTGCGTTTAAAAATATGTAGATATACATTGACTGTCCCTGAATATTTCATGTAAACACGGGGCACTGTCCATATACAGGGTGTAGACTTGGATCACACAACATAGCAATTTCAGTGGTAAAATTTTAAAAGTCATATAGGTATTATCTCCTTTAATTATTTTAGAAAAAAAAATTATCAATAGATAATAACTTTTTGTTTTCCAATAACTGAAAATTAAGAAAATTACAAATCGCGTTTTGACAAAAATCTATAGTGCCTTGGAATTATGCTGTGACAACTGCTCATCCTAATGTCGCTTGTACTGTCACTTAAAGCGAAATTTATTCTTCTCTTGGCTTTTTTTTTTGAGAAAAAACGCCTAGTACCTAATCAGATTACTTATATCCCTTTCCATTTCGGCACTACAGACGAAAAATTAAATTTCATAATTTTTGAAAATTTCTTCATTTATTAAAATAGAACAAAATGTTATTAAGGTTTATATACAGATTTTTATGCTTAATTTAAAAACAACATTAATAGTAAGCTTATAGGTATTTTTTTAAATTGAAACCCTAGTTGGCCATGACTTTATGCAATAGATTTTTTTAAGTTTTTTGAATTGAAAAAAAATCATAGTAGACTTTGTGAAGGTAAACTTAGTTTTTAAATAGGGTGCCAAAGTACAATTTTTAATGCTTTATCGTTAAAAAAAAAAATCATGAAAATCGGACCATAAATAAACTTTTTATAGGTGTGATCCGGTTTGAAATGGGTCACACTGTTTATTGGAAATAAGAGAAAGTAAGGAATTTAAATAAGCCATAGCCAACTATAGCTTCCATTACAAAAAAAATAAGTTTGTGTCATAACTTTTTAACGGCAAACGTTTTTTTTTTTAATACAATCGAATTTTACATTAAAAAAATAAAATAATCTTCGATATTTATCAAAAGAACGGAGGTACGACACATTATAAATATTACAAAAAAACACATCTTTCCAATAACTCAAAAACCGGAAATGATAGAGTATTTTTGAAAACGGCTTTAGGTTTGTCTAAAAAAAACTGGTCATTTTTGGTACATTAATTGTTTCTCTACCTTGAATATTAAGCGAGATACCCATGTAATCCCATCAAATTTGAACCACCCTATAAGCCAAACAAAAAATTAAAAATAATGATTTGCATTTTCTAAGTGCCGTTTTAATGCGTATGTTTAAAATTGTCCTTAAATTAACATCCTTACTTTATTTCACTAACATAGGAAACAAAATGTATAAAAAATATACCCAAAACCCACTTGCGTAACCTTAATTTGTCGGTATATCACAATATTGATTAAACACGGACGAGTCTACAACAAAACAAATCAATAATATAGGCTTAATTTGCCACTTATTTTTATATAAGGGTCCCCGCATGTAAAACTGAAGAGTATGAATAAAATGATAAAAATGATTGAGCCGATTTTAATTTCCTGAAGTACATCTGCGAGCATAAATAATATTATTTTATATTAATTTTATTAGAGAGAAGTCCGTCCACCAGGGTTTTGCTTCCTTTCTAGAAATATATCCAATTAAATGGTTATAATTACCATTAATACGAATGTAATGTTAAATATCTAACCATAGACGCGCAGAATGTTAACAAGTACAACCTCTTATTGTATTATAAATTATAAACTTATACAGGTTCGTTTCCGGCAGCAACAGACAACTAATGCAATTTAATTATACGCGGAATATGCGCATGCAATTTCCTTTTTGTTGGCGTTTTTCAACGTCGTTATTTTAATTTTCGATTACTTTAAAGATTGAGTGTTGCTTATAACGTATAATTAATAATTAATTATCTGAAAATTAAACACGGACCAATTAAATGGGATTACCAGACCTGATAATTAGCAAAGTTTAAAATTTACGTCAAGCGGATAATGCAGAAAAAACCCTAATTTTGCAGTAGTCTCAGGGCCATTAGGCGAGTCTAGGTAATTGCCTAGGGACGCTAGCTTATGGATTAAATTTAGAGATTATGATCGAGAATTCTCGAGAAATTTTGAATAATTTTGATTCTCTTTTCTCCAGAATTTTTTATTTTGAAATGTCGAGAATCTTGTTTCTCGAGAAATTGTTTACGAGAATCTCGAAAATACTTAAATTTTTTTACCTAGTTACATGCTGCATTCTAAATTAAGTCATTGTCCGAAATATCTTTATGCGCATGTTATGCATGGGTCATGTACCTATTCGTTGAGACCCTTGGTGGCGAACCTAGGGCATTATATGAACGAATATTCTAATGTATGGTACTTATAAAAAAACGTGGATAAAGCTGTATGAACAGGGTGGTCCAAATTCGATGGGATTAAAAGGGGAATCTCGCTTAATAGTAAAGATAGAGAAACGGTTAAATTACCAAAAATGTGCACTTTTTTGGGACAAACGCAGAACAGTTCTCAAATATATTCTATCATTTCCGGTTTTTGGTTGGTTTTTTTATCAATTTTTTTTGGAGAGTTAACATTTTGCAATTTAAATCCTTTTTAGAAACCTTAATTTATTTAGAAACTTTCTTATTCCTTAATTGCTTCCGCAACCCTACAGTTTTTGAGTAAAAAATAAAATAAGTGAATATGCACCACCAAATAAACAAGAAAACACCTATCACTTTTACTAAATACGTAGGTACAAACCATGGTAACCACCAAAATGAATCATTTTATTTTAGGATATTTAACAATGCAAGTTCACTTATTTAATTTTTTGCTCAAAAACTGTAGGTTTAGCGGGAAAAAGTAAAGAATTTAAAAAAATCAAAATAAATCAAGCTTAAAAAAAATTAATTGCAAACGTTCTACCCTCCAAAAAGTTCTGATAAGAAAACAAAAATTGGTTGCACTTTTCAGCCCCTTGTGAAGGTGGGAGATCATTGAAAATATTACTTTGAAAAATCTTTTAATGAGTAGAAAACATTTAGCAAAAGTAATTTTTCTACATTTTTCCAAATTTGAGAAATAAAATGAAAATCTCTTTCCAACTCGGAAAGAAGACGTTTTAAGAAAAAAAATATATGAAAGCCCTTCCTTAATTTTTGATAAGGAATAACCTCCCAAAGTTTTTCGCAATATTTATTGATCACCCTGCATTTAGACACAAATAGACGAAGAATCCAAAATACAACAAATTTATGGAATTGGAAAAGCTGATACAGAACTGAGAAACAGTAGGCCCATTTTTATAAAGCTCACCTTGGAACAAAAAAGGAAGGAGATCTTCAAAGAAGCGAAAAAGCTGAAAGGCCCAAAATATGGATATGCGAAGACTACTCGAAACCAATACTAAAAACCAGAAAACGCCTAATCTCCTACTTGAAAGACGCCAGAAACAAAGGCTACAAAGCTAAAATCATTTTTGATAAACATTTAACAAACGACAAAACGTATAGCGAGCAGGATCTTGTGGAAGAAGATAAATCATACAATATAAAAAAGGGAAGAATAGCAATGCAAACGCACGCCAAACAAAGATGAGAGCGAAGACGACATGGAACAGATTAGGAAAATCACAAGAATAGGGACGACAAAAAACTGAGAAAGGATAACACCAGCGAAGAAGACAACACGGAAGATAGCTAAGAACGAGGATAATGAAATGGAAACAGATAAGATAATTTTAATGGAAATAACGGGAAATAACAAAGGACAGAACATGGAGAAACCGAGAACCGAAGCAAAAAAAACTGGCAACGAAGTCAATCAAAGTAAACAATATAAAGACAAAGTAAATGAAATAGTGCAAGAATGAATAGGCGCGCAAGAGTAGCCACCACTAAGCGCACTGCTACAGAAACACCGAAGGTTTTTCAATTTTTTTTGAAGATGAAAAACAAAAAGTAGGCTGTGGAAACAAAAAAAAAATAAAGAAAAACAGAAAATTTTAGAATATATTTGACAACTGTTCTGAGTTCATCTCAAGAAAGTGCTCATTTTTGATCATTTAACCGTTTCTTAATCTTGCCTATTAAGCAAGATACCCATGCAATTCCATCGAATTTGGACCAACCTGTACAGTTGCCGAACCAATTTAATTTTAAATACCAATGTTAATTAATACCGTAACGTTACACATATATTTTTTATTTACTTTCTCTTTAACGCAGATGCGTTAAAAACTCAGATATCTGTGGCCAAACTCCGTGTGATTCTTTAGCGGGGCGAGGAGAAGATAAAAGGGACTATCGGCAGCAGATGTGAGGTAACAAAGAGGTTCCGGTGGAACAGATGTCTTGGCACGTGTCGGGGCAGCCGAGTGGGGGGTAGAGATTAACATTTCATACCGAACGCACTGTGTAAGATTGTAAGAAATATGTGAACTTTATCACACTCCACTGCGAAATGCTGTAATTTATGGTAAATATTTGTTTAGAGTTAGTCATTGTAACTTATAACCTTTTGGAGTAAATTAATGCAAGTATAGCAAGAATGGAGACTGCAACGGTAGATCAAGACAGAAACCTGCGGGTTGCAATATGGAATATGCTAGACGGGAGCAGTGCTAAAAATGTTTTGCAATTTTAAGGCAGAGTTTAATTCTTTAATTTTATGTAAGGATTAAGTAGTTTAATAATTATTTACAACAAATAAGGGCTAACTTAAAATGTATAGGGTGAACCAAATTCGAATGATTTACAGGGTATCTCGCTTACCTTAATAATTAGCGAAAATCTGATATCGGTCTCTTGGGCTATTTTTTTAAGAAAAGAACACCTGTGTAATCAGGTATTTTATATCGCTTTCCATTTTAGCACTATGACGAGAAATGAAATTTCATTATTTTTGAAAATTTGCTTTAACATCTTTATTTATTAAAATAGAACTAAATGTTGCATATGTTTTTTAATAAGACTGAAAGCTTAATTTAAAAACAAAACGAAATTTTTTAGAGACCTTGACTTTCGAGATATGAAGTAAGCTTACATTTTTTTAAATGGAAACCCTAGTAGGCCATGACATGAATACAATAGAGAATTTTGTTAGCTTTTAAAAGTATATAGTTTTATATATTTGTTGCAAAAAATAACCAAGATATGGCTAATTTTAAAAAAATTGTGCTATAAAAGTTTGCCAGGGTTTTGTAAACAGCCTCAAAAAGGTAAGTGCTGTGCCTGTGTTTATCTATTGATCGTAAATATTTTTTATTTTACATAACTACATATGTAGACAAGTCTTGCACTGTCAGCAATTTTGAGGTACTTTCAACGGTTAGCTTTATTTTAGCTTTTTTCTAGAAACTGGTTGTTGAGGGTAAAAAGGGGATAGGTACTCATTTAATGCGCATTTTAGAAATTAATATTTAATTCGTTCATTTTTGTTTCAAAGCAGCATAGGATGGGAAACAAATATATTAGACAACCTAATCGTCAGTCATGGATCGAGAAAGTAATGAGAAAAGCTATTGAAGTTCTTCGCGATAATAAATTTGGTTACTTAAAAGCTGCAAAATTATTTTGACTTGCTTTTGCCGACAGCTAGGATGGCAGCATCGTCAGCAAAATTAGTTATTGCGTTGTACTGGAAGATCACAAGTAAACAGAAGTTAAAGGACTGAACCTAAGACACTACCCTGAGGCCCTCCGGCTTTAATTTCTTTGAGATTAGAGTAGGCATCTTCCTGCTAGATCCTAAAATATATCTCTGGTAATAAGACATTAGAATTTCTGTGTATTGTTTGGGAAGGATATGTTTTAATTTATAATGCAGTCCTTCGTGCCAAACCCTATCAAATGCTTGCGCCACATCCAGAAATACTGCGGAACAAACTCTTTTCTCTTCTAATCCTGTTTTAATGATATTAGTTATCTTATGGACTTGGTCAACTGTGGAGTGTTCATGTCTGAATCCAAATTGGTGATTTGGGATCAGATTTTTTCTTTCAATTATGGGTTGCATTCTCTTGAAAAGCAGTTTCTCGAAAAGTTCAGAGATGATAGGTAACATTGAAATTGGTCTATAGGATGTGGCTTCGTGTGGGGATTTACCTGGTTTCGGTATCATTACTATCTCCGCCACTTTCCACAGTTTAGGCACGTATTTTAGTCTAAATGGAGGATTGATGGGGTTGGTAAGCTTGACTGGTGCTTTGCTTGGAAGCTACTTTAACTTTTCTCCTGTTATCAGTTCAAAGTCAGGAGCTTTTTTCGGATTAATGTTTTTGATTTCATTCATAACCTCCTTAGGAGAGACATGTGTAATTTTTTCATTTTCTTGTAAGGCAGCATCATTAGATATTTGCACTTCTTGTATACTATGTGATTGAAAGATGTTTTCACCTAATACAATTTTCTTGTTATCATACAAAGTTTTTTCTGATTGACTGTCTTTGACATGTCAATAACTTTAATAAGATCATAATTTTTGTAAAATCCGATTTTATAATTATTGATATGCACAATTTGGTGTTTATGATAAACTTTTTCGACAATCTTTAAAGTGTCTGTGGCAATTTTGTCAAAGTTTTTTGTTGACATAATTTGACAGCAAAATGAATGCGTAAAATTAATTATTGTGTGATTGTGTCATTCTGTTCGTGTTAATTTACTTCGTTCGTTTAATACTGATAAAAGTTTTTTGTAAAACTTGATTAATTTTCAAATTGTTTAGAAGTTGACTATTGATCGAAAATTTAGGTATAACATTGTAACCTATAAATCGCTTTAAAATATTAATGAATTTTCAAATTTTGCTGTTTTAATTTTAGTTCTTTCATACTGTCTAACAATTATCGTCCATATTTATTAATTATGAGCATTATTTGATAAAAACTCGAAAAGAAGCTAGTTTTTGGCAAAAATTAAACAGAAAACTATACGATTTTTAATTAGAAACGTTGTTTAAAGTCGAAGATTTATTATTCAATTGTTTCTTTTCAAAGCAACGCAACGGCTAAAAAATTTGACTCGATTATTTAATACTGTGAAGCCAGTTAGACGATAATAACGGCGCGCTTTGAGTTTGAGAACTCCACCAACATTTTTTACATAAATTATCCACTACAATTATCTGGTTATTCCGGATTTTTGCATCTGCTTTTGTTTAAAATATGCATGTAAATTATTAAAGTAGTAAATTAATTTTTTACTTAACAACTCCGCGTAATTAGTACGTGCTTATCCGAGTTTGATAACAATTATACTAATTAAAAGAGGTAACTATTGTTTGAGAGCTGTGGGAATATTTTCGTAATTAGAAGATTTAAATTGATGTAGAGGTTTGTAGGAACATCAGGTTTTGTAGATGCTGTTATTGAGGTAAAAATGTTAGTTAAAAGTTATGTTACAAGTAGGTATAAGTTTAAGTATAAAAACTACAGTTGATGGGACAAATTCAGGTTTAAATTTAATTTCATTTTGTTAAAATGAAAAGTATTTGGTCAAAAACAAATAGGTTCCAGTTAGTTTATACATTAAGGTGGTTTACGATCAATAAAATCTAAACATAGTATTTAGGTGCAAACTTTTATTTTAAAGTTTTCAATTATAAATAAAAGTAAAATACAGGGTGAATCAAATTTGAGGGCGACAATGGGTATCTCGCTGATTACTGAAGGTAGAGGGTAGGTTTAAATTTGTCAAAGCTGCTAAAGTTTATGCTCATCAATAATATCAAAACAGATTTGAAATATTTTCAACTGTTTTTGAAAAAAATGAAAAAAACTGAAAAACTTTTTTATTAATTTTTTTTTGTGTCTGTAGAAACTTGTTCAAGGCCTACTTATGTAAAATAATTAATACCGTACGCTTTTAAAACCAAATTGTTCTTTTGCGATTTTCTTAAAAAATGTGTAATGTAAAGGTATAAAAGTTTTAGCGCGTTGGAAAGAGAAAAAAAACGTCTGTCAAACCGCATAAGAAAATATGTATGGTGCCATTTTAAAAAAAACAAATATGGTGCCGTAACTCCTAAAAAAAACAAAAAAAAAAAGCAATTTGACACGACAATATTTTGGGAAATATTATATCAAACAACTTTTATTTGAAACTTTTTTTGATAATTCCTTACAATAACAAAATAAGTGGGGGTGTCATAAGTGATGCCTCACCCTGTATTCTTACGTTTCACTCATTAGTAAACGAAGCATGTGTATATTTGTGTAATGTACCGTATCATACAGCCTTTGTTTTTAACGCCTGCTACACAGATATGCCTTAATTTTACGGTGCAACTGTTTTGAATGTCATTTGTTTTGAAGATTAGTCAAACCCGTGCTTATTAACCATTTTTGTGAAAATTCTCAGGTAATGCGTTTTTTTCTAAACAGGAACATCCCTTCGTTTCGGTTCCCACCGGTCGCACACTTTCGTCAAACATATTGATTTTCCCATCACACCCTAATGTGCAAAGGAACGGGCAACACGTGTTTGCTTGTAGTTCAACGCTTAACACGCCTCGTGTACAGCGATAGTTTGGAGCATGAGAAACCAACTCACCGAAAGGGATTGTACAGTTTTCCGTGGGAAGCAGCCCTTTGCTAATATTACACACATGTTATTGTACAATTTCTGTTCGTATTGGGTTAATCCGAGTCTTTTCTCTCTTTAGGTTAAAAGTAGATTGACTTTAATACAAGTTTCGTAATTTTTTTACGCAATTTTGAAGTTTTTATTTAGTGTATGAAAATGTTCACTAAGTGACCATAACAAATTTTTTATCATAGGACAATAATTAAATAAACAAAGGAGTTTAAAAAATGTAACAAAATTCTTTGCACATTGTTTTGGAAGGATATTTATTGTCGTTATTTGGCCAATATGAGTAAATTAGTATTATCTACTTATATTTTAGATTTTTGTTTTGGTACTATTGTTTTTCCATTATTAAATAAATTTATGATTTTTTCGTAATTTTATCTAATTTATTTAAGTGTTCTTCATGCTTATACAGGGTGTCCCACTTATCGTGAACAGCATGAGAATCTCGTAAACGGTAAGAGATACAGAGTTGGTTAAATGAGTCAAACCGCGGTATGAAAAAAAACCGTTTTTGCCCTATTTATGAAAAACAAAAAAATGACGTTTTCGATTTTTGCTTATAACTTGCTTACTTATTTGAAATCATACTCAAAATATTTTTTGACATTATAGGGACACTTTTTTGCGAAGATTTAACTTTTGTTAATAAATTTTATCTATTTTCATTTGTTTTTATTGGTCTTATATTAACTTTCTTATTTTAAATTCAAGTTGTAGTTGGCTGCGACACTATTAAAAAGAGATTTTTTTCTCGGTTATTGATGTATGGGTGGATAGATTTATCTTCAAAAATAAGTAAGTTATTTCAAAAATATTTTATTTATTAAGTTTAATCAAAGTGGCAATTTAAAAACAAAACAAAACATCACATAGGTACATAAACTAGCTGTACTTAATTAAACACAAAATAAGTTAAATAATTTAAGATATATTTTAGAATTCGTAATAATTTATGATTTATCAGTAACTATTACTATTGAATTTAAATTATAACTTGCGTTCAAAGTAGGGTGTGGCAAAATTCGATTTTCATAAAAATCAAAAATCATTGATTTAAATTTAAAAAATAAAAATATCACGAAATTTTGTTTTTTTTATGTTTTTTTATGACACTTGACTATTGTTCCTATTTTACAACAAATTTATCGTTATTCACACTACACTATATCTTCTGTACAGTGTCGTACAAGAAGTATCAACAAATGAAAAAGTTTTTTAGTATAAATTTATAAGAAACTTTTATTCCTGATAAAAGTTGGTGGCTGATCTAAAACTAACTTAAAATGGAAAAAAAATATCCAAAAATGTATACGATACCAGACTTTAGCGATTTCAGAAATATTCATCAGAGTAAAGTGATCTTATTTTGAGAGTTATGAAAAAAAAAACTTCATAGGGAAAGATTGTTTAAATTAAAAAGTACGAAGTTAAAATTTCAATTTTTATTTTTGAAGTAATTTTAATATCCAAAAAGTCTGCAACAAATACAAAAGTTGTTTATTATTGGTTTCTCAAATAATTTTATTTTTGAGAAAAGATGGTTAAAAAAAGTTCAATAAAAGTTCATATTACACTAGATTTTAACGATTTTAGAAATATTTGGAAGAGTGCACTTATTTTAAGAATTTAAAAAATCCTTTTTTTCCGTCAAAATTTGCGATGTCTCAAATTTTGATGGAATTTTTTATTCTTAATTAAGTTAAATCAAGGGTGAATAATAACTTGTTTGTCAAGAACTCAATTATGAGTATATGGAGACTTATACCCACAGGATTAATTTACATTTTTGTGTGAATTAAATAATTTAACTTTATAGCTACCGATGTTAACTGACTTGAGTCATCACATAAAATGTTTTAGTTTAGTTAAGTTATGTAACAAACATAATAGAATCTCTACCTGGCTCTGTGCTTTTGTTGCATTCGACAAAAGGCACACATGAAAATTTCAGGAATGTGGCAAAACGCCGAATCGAGTACATTCCTCAACTTGACAAAGTGCGTCCCTGGGGAAAATACAGCACCCACCTCCGGCAATTACTTTTTATAAACGGGATGTTTAGTGTGATAGAATTCTGCAGTACTGCTTTACTATTACACTTACACTCAGTTGAATATTAAGTTACGTTAAGACAGTTAAGTGAAAAAACAATGGAACATTCAAAGATGGTGTACTTGTGCTTTATCGATCTTTCTAAAGCCTTCGATAGAGTGCCAAGGGAAAGATCTGGAAGATATTGAAAAATAGAAGAGTGGGAGAAATATTATTAAACGCCATTAAGAGTCGATATAAGAGTAGTAGAAATTATTTGCGAACCCATAACAGCAGTTCCCAGGAATGTATAACAACAGTGGGAGTAAGACAAGGAGGCACATTAAGTCCACTGCTCTTTATAATTCTTATGGATAAAATAATTAAAGAATGTAAACAAAACACAAAGAAAGCCTACTGGGGGTGGAATAGACTAAAACCAATAACAGAATTAGTCTTTGCAGATGCTGTGGTGCTATTAGCTAAAAGCGAAAAGGACTTGCAGTTCAATGTAAACGGATGGGCTGATACATTAAGTAGATATAATATGAATATGAATATAATAAAGACAAAGGCTATGGTTATAGCGAAAAATCATGAAACAGTTACAATTATGCTAGACCAAAAAAAGATAGAGCAGGTAGCGAATTTTATATATTTACGAACAATAATTGCAGATAATGGTAAACTGGAGAATATGAATAATAGACTAGCGGCAGCGACGAAATTTTACTACGCCACTAATAAATGTTTGATAAGCAACGAAGACGGGAGTTTTCAATGCAGTGTAAGGTAATTCCGGGACAGTTGCCCCACCTAAGGCAAAAAAATCACCTTTTAATAATTTTTGACTTTGTAGTCTCCGAAAAAATTGATATGTATAGCCAATTCAATTGAGAATAACGCACGACATTCAAAATTTGAATATTACGACCGAAAGTTTACAAAAAAAAATTAAGTAAAACCACGTTTTTGGCCATCTCTCCCGACAGTGCGGTTGAGATGCCCCATGTAAATGGGAGTGATGCCCCGGCCTTAAAAGATCAATGAAACCAAAAATATTTAATCCAAAATGTATTTTTATTGATATGTTACGAATCGTACACTCGATTGATCATATCAACTTAACACACTTACGACGTCGTTATGTACGACGACGATAACGACGGTAAAGAAGGACGAACGTTTCGACGCTTAGTCTGCTTGTTCGTCTTCTTAAAATATTAGCTCGACGTCGGCTTTACATTTTTTTAACGTAATTTATTTACAGAACCAAGAAGTTTGTTTAAGATTACAACTTGACTGGTATTGAATGAGAACTTGTATCGAATTAATGCATGTGGTCAAATGAGAACTTGAATTAGAATGTATTTTGCAACTTGACTTACTACCTAACTATTACAAAAATATTATCCCTTTGCTATGGTTGGTCATCCTAGCTAAGGGATTTGTCCTTGAACATATGTTAAAAAGATTTTGTTCTTCTTAATTCTTCTCTAAATTGTTCTGAAGACCTTCTGGTTTTATCAGATGTTTTCCTCTTATACGTCCGTAGGCATCTCTGAACATAGTATATTTTTTATAAATAATGTCAATATAGTCTTTCTAGGATGCTTACAGTATTAATTAATAAATTGATTAGTTGTTGCTGTATTGTGTATAAGGAATAAATGTTCCACCGGGGCATCTGTACCTCGATAAAATGGGGCAACTCTCCTTTTAGTACGGGTTAGATGCCCCAGGGGAAAAAAAATATGGAACCTAAAAGATACCGGTGTATTTTATTGCAATAATAACCTTAACAATGTATTTGAGAAGCTGGCTAAAAGTATTCCATGAAAAATAATAAATTTCGAATTGCCGGTATCTTTAAGTTATTACTAAGTACATTATAGCGCCATGTTAAAATCGTTGAACTCATCTTAATTTTGTTGACAACCGCACACCAACGCCAGTATGCCTTCCAGATAGCAACTGTTACGGAACAATAATACAGTACAAATTTTGGCATCTGTCATTAGTATGCGAAAATAGAACAACCGAGGCATCTCTCCCAGTGGGGCATATCTCCCGGAATTACCTTACGTACCCATTCTCAAGTACAGTTCAGAAACTTGGACACTAACACAAAAACAAAAGCAAAGAATACAGGCACAGGAAATAAGATTTCTGAGAAAAATAGAGGGATGTGGACTGATCTATAAAATCAGTAAAGAACAAAATCGAAAAAAACTAGGATTAAGAGATATTAAGAAAAAGATGGAGACGAACTAATTAAGATGGCTTGGACATCTACTACGCATGCCAGAAAGTAGATACGCGAAAATAGGATGGAAAATGAAGATGGAGAGAAAAAGAAATAGACGAAAACCAAGAATAAAATGGGCAAAAGAAGTGAGGCAGAGACTAGGAAAAAAAACGACTCATCTGGAGAGATGTGCCACAATTAGCTAACGATAGGAAGGAGTGAAGAAACATAATACAGAAATAGAAAAGCATACCTCAACACCGAAAGGTACAAGAGGAACCGATTAAGAAGAAGAAGAAATATTCAAGAAAACACCAACTTGGCATTATTTCTTGAAACCCATGAATAGCGATTGAAAGTTGAAATCTACCGATGTACCCTTATATTTTATACGTAAAGTAGTTGGACTGAATAAAAAATTCTGCGCAGAATTTTTTAAATTCGTCGTGTAACAATCCCAAAAACGAATTAGCATCGAAATGTAAGTACAAACAATTGGTAGATTTGTAAGTGCTTGGAGTAATGTAGTAATGGAGGCATCAAATCCAAGAATAGGTGTAACAGTGCAAACGATATCTGAATAAAACATGCAGTTCGGTACTCACTTATTCATTCTCTCACGAATCAAGAGGGCTGTGACTTCATGACGTCATTTAACTTGTTAACAGTTTCCGCTTTAAAACAGACGACGTTCGACGAGCCACGGGTATTTAATTCGATATTAAATAAACACAGCCAGACAATTGCGGGTTTTACAAATTCAGCAAATCGTAGATGTATTTAAAATCGGTTCGCATTATTATTCTGATGCCATTAAAATAAAACTGATAGAGAAGGAGTGGCACAATGGGAATACATTTTGTAAATATTGGATGAAATTTGTGCTATGAAGCGAAAACAAATGTTTAATTTGACCTTGGAGTGTTTGTTCACCTAGCAGGTGTCAACCATAAATAAAGAACAGTTGATTTCGTTTGTGGTCGTGTTCATTTGTTTATAAATGCAGCTATGTGTTTCAATTAGATTTGCACAAAATTTGTTTTATCCGGAATTCAGGTTTAAAAAATATTTAAACGCAATTATATTAACTTTCGAAAACACAAATAAAATATATAGGGTGTGTAAAAATTGGCGGAAGCGCTACACGTGGCGATGTTCTTTGTAAAATTCTAAGTCGAAAATCTTAATACGAAAATGTTGTACCATGCTTCCTATGGCCTCAGGAACCACTTAAAGAAAAAAAAAATAGGCAACATTGCATACATTGATTTGCGTTTGGACATTTTTTATGAACAATTTTTACTTAGGTATTTACAATGTATGTTCGAACTAAAAGCCTTCAGTTCGTAAACATAGCTGCAAACTTTTAGGTATCGTACAACATAAACTAGAAATAATTACGAGAAAAACAGAGATGACAGCTCTGACAATGTTGCCATATGTATTATTTTCATTCAAATCAGTGATTTACATATTTTCAACACAAATTTTTGAAAGGAAGAACACAATATCTAGGAAAAAAATACTATTCGAAATTTATTTTTATTCCAAATTGCAGCTTTTTCATTTGCAAGTATTAAACAATAACGCTTATTAAAGGACTAAATGTCAAAACTTTGAGGACCTCTTGCAGACACAGCAAGCACGGTACAACATTTTCGTATTAAGATTTTCGACTTAGAATTTTACGAAGAACATCGCCACGTGTAGCGCTTCCGCCAATTTTTACACACCCTGTATAAAACAACTTGAATACACTAAGTCGTCTTACAGAAGTAAATAAATAACGCCATATTTATTCAGATACCCCACATAACACTATTGCATCCTCAACACTCAAAAAATCCAGAAAGCAATACCTATTCTTAAACAACAAAGGATTACATCAAATTACCCCCAAAATGTTGAAAGAGCTTAGCAACGGATATACTTGAAATGACTCAAGAATTAAGTTAAATTTATTTACGTGACAAGGTACGATGTATCAAGGAAAAGAGGAAGTTTGAAAAAATACAGCAAAAACTATTTATTTTAATATGCTTTTTGTTTTATAGCCTATTGTATTGTAATTTTTAATACTCGTATCAAACCTCACGCGAATGTTATGCTTAAATTAAAATCATGTAACTAAAAGGTGCATAAAACTTGCTTACAGAATGCAAAGATATTAAATAATAAAACATCAACATAATACATATGTAGGTAGTATTTCTACAATAAGATTAATTACAAATATGTTTTCACCAATTACAATTCTCAATGTTAATCAAATGAATTACAATTGGTCATTAAAATTAATAATACATTATTTGACGGTAATATAAATAAGTTTATTTTAAATCTTAATTGCTGAAGAATCTACGAGTATGTGTCACAAACCTTGAAAATTGGAGAAATAAATGTCTTAGTATGGCTTTGACCGTAGGAAACGATAGGCTATCCATACTCCATTTGGCCAATGATCAAATAATGTTAGCCGAAGACAAAGACAAAATCGATTATATGCTCAGAAAATTAAACTGACTACAAGACATGGGGACTGGCGATAAATAGACTTAAAACATAATACATCGTTGTATGTGGATCCAGTAGACCTTTGCACCTCGACACTAACACGATGCAAATATCTAGATACTTGGGCATTGTAATAACGAACAATGCAAAAAGGAACCAGGGAATTAAAAACCGAATAAGACTGGGAAAAAACATCATCAGACAACTTCATGGCCTATTATCTTCATTTTCTTCTTAATCGGTTCCTCTGTACCTTTCGATGTCGAGGTATGCTTTTCTATTTCTGTATTACGTTTTCCACTCCTTCCTATCGTTAGCTAATTGTGGCACATCTCCCCACCTGACTCCTTTTTCTTCTAGTCTCTGCCTCACTTCTTTGCTATTTTATTCTTGGTCTTCCTCTATTTATTTTTCCCCCCATCTTCATTTTCCATCCTATTTTCGCGTATCTTCCTTCTGGCATGCGTAGTAGATGTCCAAGCCATCTTAACTGGCTCGTCTCCATCGTTTTCCTAATATCTGCTACTCCTAGGTGTTTTAACATTTTTTCGTTACTGATTTTATCGATCAGTCTACATCCCTCTATTCTTCCTAGAAATGACCTGTTATGAAGAAATAACTAAAAATACGAAAGTTAAAATTTACAAAACAATAGTCGAAAACGTTAGTACATACGGCGCAGAATTATGGGAAATATGTCGGTCGGAAAAGTCAAGGATTAAGGCGATGGAGATGGACTTCTGGCGACGATACTGCGGCTATGCAATAACAGGCAAGAAGGGAACAGAGATATACAAGATGATGTAGATGCAGATGTCATAGAGTCAATATAACTCAATAGACTAAAATAGTATGGATACCTACAAAGAATGAATGAAGACAGATGGCCCAAAAGCATATGGAAGTGGTTGCCGCCAAATGCAAGAAGAAGAGGCCAACCAAAAAGAAATTGGGGTCACGAAGTAAAAGAAGCAATGGCTGGAAAATGCTCTCGTATGAGTGTTTTAATATGGAACATTGTACAATTTAAATTGCCAAATATTTATTTAAATCAGCGTTTTCCAACACAAGGGGGCATATTGAATATTATAGGGGGCAATTAGAAAATGATATTTCATTCAATAATATACAAGGTGTGGTATATAATTTACGTCCTTTGAAAAAAGGATGAAACAGTATTCGTTTTAATATTTGAAGTATCTATTTATATTATCCTTTTTTAGAATTTGGTCGACTATTATGCTATACAGGGTGTCCCAGTTAACGTGAACAGCATGGGGATCTCGTAAACGGTAAGAGATACAGAGTTGGTTAAATGAGTCAAAATGATCTATGATTTGAGAGCAATTATTTCATTAAAAAAAATCTTGAAAAAAATTAACAGTTTTTGCGCTATTCATTAAAAACAAAAAAATGACGTTTTCGATTTTTGCTTTTAACTTGCTTATTTAAAATCATACCCAAAATATTTTTCGACATTATTAGGACACTTTTTTGAGTAGATTTGATATTGGTTAATAAATTTTCCCTATCTTCATTTGTTTTTGTTATTTTAACATCAACTTTCTTATTTTAAATACGGGTCGTAGTTGGCTATGACACCATTAAATAGGGAATTTTTTTCTCGTTTCATTGATGTAGGGTTTGTTGGGTTTATCTTTAAAAATAAGCAAGTTATTGCAATATCATTGTATTTATTACATTTGATCAAAGTTGCCATTGAAAAACAAAACAAAAAAAAAACAGCATTAATATGCTAATACTTAAATACCTACAAAAAAATAAAAATTGGAATAATTGAAGATAATTTTTTACATTTTTGCACAATAATTATGATATTTCACTTATTACCACTAAATAACAATTATAACTTATGTTCAAAGTGTAGCCCTCTATGGGCAATACAAATTTGAGCTCTGCGTTTTATAGATAATATCGTTTTCCTAAGCATATTTCTATCTATTTGATTAAATGTTCTTAACACAGCTAATCTTAACTCATCACTTGTATTAAACTGTCTTCTATACAGAGCATTTTTAACATAACCCCAAAGAAAAAAATCCATCGGGGTTAAGTCAGGTGAACGTGCTGGCCATAAAACAGGTCCCTTGTTTCCAATCCACTGATTAAAAAACCTGCGGTTTAAATATTCTGTGACCACATTTGCATTATGCGGTGGAGCCCCATCTTGCTGGAACCACAAACGATGGTTTAAATTAATAGGTATATTATCTAAGGCATTTTCGATATCTCCAACAAGAAGATTTAAATAGCGTTGGCTATTTAAATTTTCATTGTAAATTATGGGTCCAATTATTCTTTTGCCAATGATTCCACACCACACATTAAATCCAAAACGTTCTTGGTTTCGAGCTTCACGGATATTGTTTGGATTTTCAGTTGCCCAAAAATGATTGTTATTCCTGTTAAAAATGCCATTGTTTGTAAAACGTGTTTCATCAGTCCATAAAACATGGAAAGGAAACCGATCAATATTAGCGCACTGTCGGATGTACCAATTACAGAAATTCAATCGTCTTTCTGCATCTCCTTCTCGAAGTCCTTGACTGATGTGGTATTTGTAGGGATGAAAACGGTGCTTTTTCAAAATTCTGTGAGCTGAAGTTTTCAGTATTTCACTGGTTGTTTCAATTTCCCTTACAGACATTTCAGGATTTGCTGTTACCTGGTTTAAAATAAGTTGTTCTAAATCTTCATCAACTTGTCTAGGTTCTTTCTTTGGTTTTATAAATGCACCAACGGTTTTTAAATTATATTCAAGCCGGCGGAAAATTGAAGCACCGGGTTGTTGGCGTTCAGGATAACGTTCCAAGTAAGCATCAGCGGCAACTTTTGTATTTTTTCGAGCTAATATGTAGCACGAGATCATGTCAAATTTTTCTTCGTTTGTAAATTTTTCCATAATAGATAATTTTACGCTTATTTTATACTAATTAACACGAACACAACTTCTCAGATATAAATTGACAGTTATGCTGTTTGTTTTTTTTGTTTTTCAATGGCAACTTTGATCAAATGTAATAAATACAATGATATTGCAATAACTCGCTTATTTTTAAAGATAAACCCAACAAACCCTACATCAATGAAACGAGAAAAAAATTCTCTATTTAATGGTGTCATGGCCAACTACGACCCGTATTTAAAATAAGAAAGTTGATGTTAAAATAACAAAAACAAATGAAGATAGGGAAAATTTATTAACCAATATCAAATCTACTCAAAAAAGTGTCCTAATAATGTCGAAAAATATTTTGGGTATGCTTTTAAATAAGCAAGTTAAAAGCAAAAATCGAAAACGTCATTTTTTTGTTTTTAATGAATAGCGCAAAAACTGTTAATTTTTTTCAAGATTTTTTTTAATGAAATAATTGCTCTCAAATCATAGATCATTTTGACTCATTTAACCAACTCTGTATCTCTTACCGTTTACGAGATCCCCATGCTGTTCACGTTAACTGGGACACCCTGTATAGGGGGTATTAAAATGCTTGAGGCACTGAGGTGGGGCATGATTCAAGGAAGGTTGGGAAACACTGATTTAAATTAATCAAAGTGAGTGTTTAATACCGAAGAAACGTTTTTGCTCTGTAATTTTCTTAGCTTCTACATTTATCTCAGTAATCCAATGTTCTGGCTGTGATTTTAACGTAACTTAATTAAGCACAAAATTCAATTGCTTGGTTTTGTTTAGGTTCAAATAGGTATCGTTTATTTCACAATACTGTCTGTGTCACTAGCGACGAAATGAAATCTGCATTATGGAACGAATGGAATCTATTAATTAATATAGATTTATTTTAGTGTCGTCTACAAAACTTAGTTTTTCCTTGAATACAATGTACAAGACCAGTACTGTTTATAATGATAATGCATGACATCTCAAAACAAGTAAACCATACAACAAAGGAGATTCACCTGGGTTATAGAAAATTAATGCCAATTAAAATGTACGAAGTCATGTACGCAGATGACCTAATACTGTTTGGAAAAAGAAAGGGTGAAGTATAAAACAGAACTGAAAAATGGACAGATTTGGCTTGAAAATAAATTTAAACAAAACAGATGTTATGTTGATAGCAAAGGATACAGAAAATGTAGAAATAGTAGTGCAGGATGCAAAAAAAAAAACATCAGATACAACTTTAACCAGTAATGTTCTAAGACGAAAGACAACAATCATTAGACAATATTTAAGTTTCGACAAGCTTCCCGTTAATAAATCGTGGTAAGAATTCACAGACAGAAATAAAACAAATATGAGACGTTCGAAGAATATCTTCATATTTAGTACTTCATAATAATTGAAAGGAAATATGAAGCTAACAGCGTATCCGGCTTCATATATTCTAACGCAGGGGTAAAAATTTTGTTGAAAAACTTGCAGGGCTTAGGAATGTTGTAAATGATAAGAGATGCAAATTAGATCTAATACGAAACAATTATTTATACAATAATTTGCTTGGTTGACATAAGACAGTTAAAATACGAAATTATTAATACTCAATTTCCGTTTATGTCTTTAAAATAGTCTTAAAAATAAACTTTAACAGTACAAACTTAGCTTACTTTCTTAAATGTTTGAGAAACATATACAGCGTGTCTCCTAAAAGGAGGTACATAGCTTTACAATGTGTTAATAGATTAATTTTTGGTAGAAACGTTCTAAAGATTATGGCTATGAACCGCACTGGCTTTTTAAATAATATTGGTTTTTGGTATTCAATGCATTATATATACATTGTGTTTATTTAATTGAGGTTTTGAGTATTGCAAGGAACCAGATAAATTTATAGGGAATTAAAATCACCCTTAATATTTGTAAGTGTTCAAACTTTTACTCTTCAGCAATGTTACTCCTTACAATTCTAACTATCCAATTCTTAAATGATCCCAACCACTCTTATTAAGAATACTTACAAAATAATAGTGAAGGGCAGCATCAACCTTCTCATTAGGCAAGAATTTCCTATAAGTTCAAAAAATAACCAAAAGTTATACATTGCCAAGTCAGGTGAGTAAAGAGGGCGATCTATTACGTTCATCTTTTCGTTTTTTGTTAGCCAAAAAAAGGAGAAATGAAGCTGCTGTATGAGAAGATGCATTATCGTGGAGGGGAGTGATCACCTTCCCTGGAACTCTACTGAATACTACAGACAAACATTACTATGTGCACCATTTCGCTGCAACTGTCTTCTGGGCATCTAGCTTAATTGCACTGACGAAGTCTCTACCTCTAAAGAACATTGCATACATAACTGTTTTCATTGCTCGTTGTTTTTAGGTCATTCTGCGAGTTGGTTCATCTTCATGAATCCATACACAACTCGCTTGGCTAAACGTTACATCTCAACACGCAGTTTTTGCCATGCTATTTTGACTTACCTATTTAAAGTAAATTAAAAGATTTAAACCACCTTTACTAATTAAAAATTGTGCTGTTATCCAACCTTCTTGTTTTCCAAAAACTGTTACTATATCTTTAACAGAACTGGCGTTTGCAGATGATGTGGTGCTATCAATTTAAAACGAAAAGGACTTGCAATATATCCTGGAAGTATGAGCAGATACATTAAGAAGATACAATTTGAGTGAAAAAAAAGTAGAGGAAGACCAGCACAAAATGGAAAAATGAAGTAAGCTGAGTTAAAGAAAAAGGAGTCAGATGGAGAGGTGTGCCACAGCTAGTTAATGATAGACATGGATGGAGAAACGTAATCAAAAACATACCTAGACATCAGAAGGTACAAGAAGACTCGATTAAGAAGAAAATAACTATTGCTCATCAAGAGCAAACATCCAATATTTAATTGCATCTTTCCTCAATGCAGCAGATTCTTTTTTCTCTATCATAACTACTCTATTAAACAATTCTTGTATTGAATCCGTTCCAAGACGATTAAACTGATACAGTGAACATTCAAAGTTTGTTACAAATTTTACGGTTTGAGCGCTAATATTGTTGTGAAAACGGCAGCTGCATTGTACCATACACTTTTTAACTGTGACATCGAGAACCTGTCTACTGGGGTTTACCGGCCAGTTAAATTTCGTGCAGCCGCTAAATTAACTGACCATAACGCAGGTGCATTTTACGAATTCACCTGTTCTATCAAATGGGAATTCGACACAACTTGCTAGACAGTTATAGTTAAGTAAATGCTCTGGTTTGTGTTGTAAAATGAGGGCAATAATGTTTGTATTCGTTTTTTTTTTAAATAATAAATTTAGGACATATAAGTGTCTCGTAGCGGCTCGTAGGAATTTTCAATAAGAGGGCTGTAGCGGTAAACGTGATCAGAATTTTAATTATCATTATTATTATCATCTTATACCATCTGTAAATTAAAAATGTTAAAGAGAAATTCAAAAATATAAAAATATAAAGGTTATTTTATTTAAAGTTTGAGTCCGTTTCCGGTCGAGCCGGAAATCGTATTGCAACCTCAATATTTTCATCGAATCTGGAACATATAATAAGGTTAGATACCAAAATTCATTGTAATATCTTTAAAAGTGCTCTAGATATTTGTCTGTTTCTATACCTTTGCGTAGCACTGTATATGTTTATTGATTATGCAATATATTTTCAGTTGGTCAAAGCATAACTATTTTTTTTTTATATAAACTGGAAAATATCTACAAACAAATAGTTCACACCAAATTAAGTGCAAATTATTTTTCTTCTGTATTTTTTCCAACGATGGACTAACACTACTTTCATGATAAAAAGTTAGTGTATTAATTACATATTTTTGATATCCATAGTTTGTCCTAGAAATTAATCATCAAGACGTATGATGAACAAACAAAGTTTTAATTAATCTTTGTTTTTTTACAATTGTTTTACATTGAGAGGGCTATATTGGTCAAAAAACAAACTTTTCGTCCGTAAAGTATCCATTTTCTGAAAAATACGACAAAATTTTAGGTTTAAATATTGGTAAGAATAAACTAACTACAGCTTTCATTTTAGAAAGAGCTGGCTGTTGTTATTTTATTTTTTTTTTAAATCACAGTAGTTCGTTAATGTGGGGGAAACTGTCTTTGTAGTGAAAAATTCATTTTGTGGAATAATTTTTTAAAAAAATAATAATTTAAGTCAAAACTTTTTAATATTAATTATTTAACGAGTTAATAATGAGAAACACACTAGATAAAAATTGTGCATGGGAGTAATGTTAAATTTATAATGAATAATAAAGTTTTTTTTTGTAATTTTCATTATGATCACAAAACTATGACAAAAAGTTAATTGTAGATCAAACACGTAACTTCCTTTGAAATCAAAGCAATTATTTAAAATGAAACTTCCACCCACACCCAACACGCAAATGGATCGAACAATTTTTCTTCTGTAGATGACAACAAAAAACCATAGTTTGTAATAAAGTTGACATGACTGACCGGGTAAACGAATACATCAATTAATTTCAGCATAGAACCTCTAAATTTATTGTGAAAAACTCATCGCACAAAGAGATTTGTATATACATTTAAAACAAAACCAAAACAGTGAAATATAATTTACAAATACTTTATTGTTGAAAAATTTATTTTTGGAAGTTTTCTAGTAAACCAGAGGACAATGAAATTAGATTATCTGTCCATAGGCGAATTGTTTTATGACTGTCACTGTCTCTCGCGTCCTAGTTACTATTGCACTCTGTGTCTCCAGTTCTGCAGACATTACTTCTTGCATTTTATACTTCTATTTTCTTCTTGGCCGACCTCTTCTCCTTATCAGTGGTGACACCCAATTCCATATCTTTTTGAATCATCGGTCTACCGACATTCGTTGAAGGCGCCCATATTATAGTCTTGTAACTTCTATAGTACAGGGTGGCCTATTTTCGATGCCCATACAGAGTACCTCGGTTATTATCAGAGATGGAAAACAATCAAGTACTTAGTCTCGATTTCTTTTTTTAAGAGAAAATCATTGCCGTAAACAGATTTTTGATATCTTTTTTAATTTTCGAAATATGGCCAAAAACAGATTTTTGGCACTTTTCAAAAATGTTAAATATCTTGCTTAAACAAAGAGATAGAGAAAAACTTTAAGGACATTTTTGGCATGGTTTTTTGTTCTTAATAAGATAGCGATGTTCAATTTTTTTTTACTTTTACGAATTTTGATATATTACACCTAACTTTCTTATTTTAAATAGCAACCATAGTTGACTTTGACATAAGTCGAAATCTTATTTTTTGTGCTTTTCAAAAATACATAATTTCTTCTGGTTGCTATTTAAAATAAGAAAGTGAGGTGTGATACATCAATATTTGTATGAGTAAAAAAAAATTGAATAGGTATCGCTATCTTATTAAGGACAAAAAACCATGCCAAAAATGTCTTTAACGTTTTTCTCTATCTTTTCGTTTAAGCGAGATGTTTAACATCCTTAAAGTGCCAAAAATCTGTTTTGGGCTATATTTCGAAAATTAAAAAAGATATCCTTTTAAGGCAATGAATTTCTCTCGAAAAAAGAAATCGAGACTATGTACTTGATTTTTTCTATCTCTGATAATAACCAAGATATCCTGTACGGGCATCGGAAATAGGCCACTCTGTACATTATTGTAAAAAAAAGAAAATTGATCGAAATCGCAAAAATATACATACATAGGCTGTTATTTAACATTGAAAGCTGCAATGTTTGCCGGTTAAACCAAAAATATAATTTTACTCGATAAGTGTGCAAAATAAGGATTTTTATCACACAAATCTAACTGCAGAATTTAAAAATTATATTCGTTTAAACAGTTTTATTAAAAGGACTAATTTTGTTGTGGTACAGTGTTTAAAAAAAAAGACGTACATGGATGAATACATTTAAATTTTCTAAAACTGTTCATTATTTTGTGATGGAAATTTTAAAGTAGTGTTATAGAAGATAATCAGTCATGTTTACATAATTAACAAAATTGTCCATCGCGTTGAAAGCAGTTAATCTGATAGTTTATAGACCACCATTCTAACGTAACGTTGGGTTGCCTATACAAACAGGATTAACAACTCCCGTTTGAATTATTTGTTATCGGATTAACAATATGGACGAATAAGTATCAGCCACCACATTTATCATCCACAGAAATATTATTAGTCTTCATTTGTGTAATACGAGGACATTAAATTCGGTACACTAATTTTCTGCTTAATCCATTTACAATAGTTTATTAGGTATACTTTGATACATTACTTCTAGAAATACAAAATAAACAAAGGATGACGCAGAATTCGTTCTATTAAAACTATTACAATCTGTACTGAATCGGTTATTAATTGTTAATGGTATAAATTAGTGAATAATTAACGATCGTGTTAATACGGTTTGTTTTCAAAAAAAAAAGTGCCCCAGCTTACTCGTGAAATTCACGTTTGATTCATTTTACCTTTAGACAAACATTGTTAAGAATCAAATGTACTATATTACTGTAGTGTTCAACTTTTATTAAGATTTTTACTTTCGCCATAGGTAGCAGTATGAAGAAAATATTGTTGGTTAAACATCATAACAAAAACTAGTTGTTTTAAATATGAACATAAACAAACCATGGCAACCACCAAAATGAATCGTTTTATATTTGATAGTTCATGTTTACTTATTTTATTTTTTACTCAAAAACGGTAGGTTTTACGGCAAAAACTAAGGAATACAAACAGTTTAAAAAAAAAATCAAGCATTAAAAAATAATTTTAACTGCCAAATTTCAACCCACCAAAAAGTTCTGATAAAAAAATCAACAGGGGTCACACTTTTTAGCCCCCTGTGAAAGTGGGAGATGATTAAAAATATTACTATGGGAAACCTTTTGATAAGTATAACACATCTACCAATTATTATTCTCTTACATTTATGCAAATTATGAGAAATAAAATAAAAGCCTAATTTTACCACTCCCCTTTAGAGGGGTTTAACTCCAAAAGCAGACGTCTAGAGAAAAAAGACCCTTAATTTTCGATAAGGAATTAATTTTTTCGCATAATTTGAGAAACACCCTGTACAATATTCATATTATAATGAATGGAACATGTCTATAATATTCCCTATATACAAACTAGGATGCCCTTATATTTTGAGATAACATAAAATTTTCAACAACGTTTCGTCTCTTCAGAAATATCATCAACTTAATTTTTTTAAATACGGCAAAACAAATTTAATCTCATAGTCGGATAGCCACTTGTACGGTCCATATATGTATATCTTTGGTAGTCTCAATTATGCTGTTGGATAAATTGTTTAATTGTCTTTGGTGTCATATTTTTATATCTTGCTATCGCGTTCTGTGGAATGCCTCATCTAAAACGACAAAGCACTGTAGGCAGTTCTGTTCAATTCTATCGATTTTGCTAAAATTTAAATCATAATAAAAATAACATCACTGCAAACAGGAAAGTCCATGTCGGAACACATTCTCGTACGTAATTACTAGACGATATTTGTTTTGTGTTAAACTTTTTACAGAGCATGGTCTGGTGCAACATTTCAATTACAATCAGCGTTTATTTTTTATTTATTTGTAGTCGTATCACAATTGCATTTTATTATTTGATCATGTCAAAAAATAATTACCCTTTTATAGACACGTGAGCAAATATCAGTATGTTTAACCACTTTTTAACGTCCCTTTGTAATGTTCCATTAGTATTTGTTGTTAGCTAACAGTTCTTTTTTTAATTAAAACGGTGGAAATTGCCGCTTGATAAACAAGAGCTCTTATTAATTATTTTTTTAATTGTCAAAGCATAAAACAACAACATTTGTAAATAACATCTTTTGAAAAGCATATTGTTTACTTAAAGTATAAAAAAACCCTTTTAAGCTCTGGAAATCAAATATAATTTAATTATTTTTTGCATAAAACCTACATAAGCATTAACGGCACCGAAGTCGCCTATAAAAAATTATAAAAAATAGAAGTTTATAAAAACGAGTAATAACTTTTCAATAAATTGTTAAAAATAAAAATAATGTAGATGATAAAAAGGTGCATAAATTAAAAACGCAGTACTTTAATTAAAAGTTTAAGTAATAACTGTGTTATTAAAACTCATACTTTTTTATAATGCAATTTTATTTGTATACTTTTATTATCAGCGCTTTATTTTAATCATTAGCATTTTATCGAATACATTTTACTACTTTTTATTTATTTCTGCTGTTTTATAAATTTTTCAGCTGTTCCGTTGATTAATTTAATATTTGCGCTTTAAATGGAAAAGTTTATTGGAGGAAAATGCCAAATTACACATCATGTGAAAAAAACTTGAAAGATTATTAACATCTAATTTAAAAATTGAATGTGTTAACAAAAATTCAAAAAAGCGATATTTTAAGCTCTTGACTCGTCGGAAGTAAACTCAGGACTTGTTCTGAACTGCATTCGGACACTGAACGTGCTAGGAAGCAGGAATAAACGTATACTGGTATGGAGAAGGCAGAGGTCAAAATTGGCTGCGAAACACCTTTCTTAGAACTAGAACCCGCAGTTGGTATTATACAGGGTCCGGCAAAATGATCTCCCACATTTTAATCTTTAATAAAAACGCCATTGTAAATGCTATTTAGATTTTATTTTTATAAACTGAAAATGTATGCTATGCCATTTGTTTTTATTAAGTTTTAAAAATTACAGAATCCAAATGGTGACCATTTTTTTCGATACACATTCGAAGCTGATTTCTGAAAGTTTCCATCACTCGAGCAGTAATTTGAGGCGATATTCCTGTAATTTCTTGGCGTATTGCTGCTTTCAATTTGTCAATGGTTCGGGGATGGTGTTGAAAAACCTTCGCTTTCAGGTAGCCCCAAAGAAAAAAGTCGCATGGGGCAAGATCCGGTGAACGCGCAGGCCACCCAACGTCTCCAAATAACGAGATACGTGTCCTGGAAACATTTCCCTTAAAACGTCCATTATCCTTCTTGCCGTATGAGCCGTAGCTCCATCCTGTTGAAACCATACATCCGGATGTTCAAGTTCTCTAAGTTTTGGATGTATGGTTTCAACAGGATGGAGCTACGGCTCATACGGCAAAAAGGACAATGGACGTTTTAAGGGAAATGTTTCCATGACACGTAATCTCGTTACGTGGAGACGTTGGGTGGCCTGCGCGTTCACCCGATCTTGCCCCATGCGACTTTTTTCTTTGGGGCTACCTGAAAGCGAAGGTTTTTCAACACCATCTCCGAACCATTGACGAATTGAAAGCAGCAATACGTCAAGAAATTACAGGAATATCGCCTCAAATTACTGCTCGAGTGATGGAAACTTTCAGAAATCAGCTTCGAATGTATATCGAAAAAAAATGGTCGCCATTTGGACTCTGTAATTTTTAAAACTTAATAAAAACAAATGGCATAGCATACATTTTCAGTTAATAAAAATAAAATCTAAATAGCATTTACAATGGCGTTTTTATTAAAGATTAAAATGTGGGAGATCATTTTGCCGGACCCTGTACATCCTACGGAACAGCCAAACTGTGTCTTAATGACATGTTAATACAGGGCCATAATGCTCATTGGAAAAAAGTTGCTGGCAAGCCCATTCTAAGGCTATCCTTTCAAAGGTCTCTTTAGAAAAGACAGAAGATATGCTCAGGATGAGCAGAATAGACATTATAGCAGCCACAGGACTCTTACAGGACACTGTCGGGTAAACAAACACTTTTACATAATAGGGCTCTCAGAGACCGATGAATGCAGAGGATGTGGTGAAAAAGAAGTAACTCCTCTTCACGTACTATGCCAGTGAAGGATTAACAACACCCTATCGGCGTAGACTTCTGGGGATGGAAAAAACCAACAAAGACGAGTTAAAAAACACCCTTAAGAAAAATTCTGGAATTTTACAAAACCACAGGACTTCTGTAAGGAGCTATCACCAGAGGGTACAATAGACCAATAGGTTGCAGTATGAGAACCCGAAACGGTACCACCTCCGCGGAAATAATAAATAATAACTTATTTTTTAAAAAACTTGTACATTTCCAAATATTTACCAATAATACTGAAGCTCGATCACTTAAAATAAAAGGTTACAGGGCTGATGTTTTTTTCTGTTCCAAAAAACTGCACTTTTTTGGTAATTTAACCGTTCTCTATCTTACCTATTAAGCGAGATACCCATGAAATCCCAGCGAATTTGGACTACCCTGTATATACCTTGCATAATTAACCACTTACCAATTATGGTACCAATGATTTAAAAACGAATAATAAAGAAAAGTGTAAAAATTTTAGCAAATGATGTAGGTACCTTAATTTATCCTATAGCAAATTAAATTTATTTTATTAATAAAAAATAAGTTGCAAGTATGTGAGCTGATGTAAATTTAACGTTTTTTTTTTTACTAAACAATTTTCTAAATCCGAACCAATAAAGTAAAAATAGGTGTTTAATACAGTTTCATCTTAATTAAAATAGAACAAGCAATATGCTAATTTTTGATTGAGAAACTTTCAGTTCTAACCACTCTTTCTTCGTCGACAATTTGCATTAATTGCTTAGAAGTTCTAAGCCACTTACGTGATATCAAGCAGATAACCTAAACACTGCTAATTAGGTTGTCACTATTATAATCAAACCGATAAATTCCGTATTCAATTAAATGCGCTCACTAAACTAGATTCAACAGAATCACGCATTGATAAACTCTGCTTATGAATGGAATATACTATTCATGTTTTTTTTTATAATTTACACCAGATTTATGCCAAGACATGCTTTAATACCTAACCCGTTGGTTATGTTAGCTGTTACATAATTTACAAGGGAGCTGTACCAGAATACATGGTAAATCTATCGTGAACTGTTGTCTGCTTAAATATTTAGATGTGCACCACGCCATTTCTGTTATGGTATTAACCTCTCTCTCGACATTAATAAGTATTTTATGGATATTGCTTGGATTGATGTGTTTCGATAACCATTTCGATGCAAGTATTTGTTACAAATAGAAAAAATTCAGTCAAAGATTATTTTTTATAGCATTTGTTCCCTTTTTTTTACAATGTAATCCACGTTGCCTTTAAATTTAAGTCTTGTCTATCATAACACCAAGATATTTAATTTGCGAACACATTCAAGTTCTTCATAATCTATTTTAACTTTAATGCTTACATCTTTCGCTATTGGCCTGTTTCCTATTATCATAAATTTGGCTTTGTCTGTATTTCATTTTAATTTGTTAATTTTTAACCATTCCGATAAACGTATAGGTAATGGTTGATTTTATTAATAGCCAACTCTATCAGAAGCTGTGATTAAAGTGTCATCTGCAAAGATATTTGCATTTTGCATTACAGTTTTTTATGTTGTGTTCCAAATCATTTAAGTACCTACAGCACAAAAAATAAAGGACCTAGAACTGAACCTTGAGGTACTCCTAGTGTGCTGATAATTTGTTTTGAGTCTACATTGTTAAAAATAACTTTTGATAGCGAGTTGTTAGATGTCTTTCAAACCACCTTTCTTCGATTCCTCGTATTGTTCCAATTTTTTATTCATTCTTTTTCTATCTAAGGCCTTAAATGCTCTTTTAAAGTCTAAAAATACCCCTACAATGTATTTTTTGTCTTCAATTTGATGCTTTCAAAAATCGGCTAGAATTTTTGACTCTAAAATCGGAATGTTTTCTTTTATAAATGATTGTCTTTTGACAATATACTCCAAAATTGGTTTATGTCTAGGTAGTATGTTTATCGGTCTAAATTCTTCGCATTTTTCGGTTCGTCTCACTTTTGGTATGGGCACAACTAACGCCGTTTTCCAGCTTTCGGGAAAAACACCGGTTAGTAGCAATTCAATTATTATATCTGTTATTGTGTTTCCTATTAAGGGTAGTCTATCTTGAATAACCTGTATAGATACTCCGTCCTATCCTATAACCTCCAATGCTTATATTCTCCATTGTTTTACTAGAATCATCTAGCGTCGCTGGTTTAAAAGAAATTGCTTTACTTGTTTGTAATATTGGTCCTTCGACAAATTTGGACACGCCAATTTATCAATGTCTTAAATACTATTTATGAAATATTTGTTAAAATGTTCTGCAATTACTCGATTATATTAAATAAAAACCGTCTACGGTAACAAGTCAAAAACAACTCAATAGCTGAAAGACAATATTCTTCAACAAACATAACTAATTACCTCAGAAATATGCTAAAATGTAATGAAAATTTTGGCCGATATTATTTTCAAAATTAATGTTATAGAATTATACACATGATTTATAAGAAAACTGATTAAAAGTGTTGAATTTAAAAATGTATTCAAAAACAAAATCGGCCTGCTGCATGAAAAACACCGTGTATAAAGCAGGGATGGGGAGTCGGAGTCGGGAGTCGGGAGTCGAGGAGTCGAAGCTTTTTTGAGGAGTCGGAGTCGGAGTCGGAGTCGGAGTCGGAGTCGGAGTCGGAGTCGGAGTCGGTAAAAAATTATCGACTCCCGACTCTTTTTACTTTCGCCATACGTAGTATGAAGAAAGTATTGTGATCGCAATTTTTTTTATAAAAAACTGATTTTTTACATTTTCTTCAATATGTATTAAATAGAAAATTAAAATATTAAACTTTGTTTACTATCGGGAGTCGGAGTCGGGAGTCGGAGTCGGAGTCGGGAGTCGATTTTTACAAATACCAACACGGGAGTCGGGAGTCGATTATTTTTCTGCCGACTCCCCATCCCTGGTATAAAGGACTAGGTCAATTGTTTGTGGAAAGTACCGCAAAAGAAGGGAGTTCTTGCAAATGGGCGTTTACACTAATTTCTAATTTCTTCAGAATTTGATAGATTTGGTGTTCAGAATATCGTATGTGAAGTTAAAATTGTTTAAATCAACTTCGTTTATTTATTATTAACGATTAAAGTTTTCCCGCGGCAAGTTGCGCCGTAAACGGCTTGAACGATGCGCACGAGAAATGACGTCACTTTCCGTACCTACTCCTCGATGAGGCAAATCACACGTGTGTGCTTGTTGTAAATACAACGCAACCATGTCGTCGTACAGAAAGTGGTGTTTTGTGCCTGAATGTAAGACCACTTCTACAAAAAAACCAGAAAAATTGTTTTTTGCTGTTCCGAATAATTCCACCAAAAGAAAAAAATGGTTTGATGCAGCAAGACGTTGTATTTCCGACGTAAGCGAAAAAACTAAATTATATTGTTGCGAAGACCATTTCGATGTGAGTATAATTTAAAATTTGAATAAACTAAAAAATATATTAAATAGTATTTATGCAAAAGAATACACTAAAGTGAAAAACATTATCATTAAGTTATGGCAATAATATGTAATATGAAGCAGCCTATTACTTTCCAACAAAAAAATCTGCAGTTTTAAACAATACTTATTTGTAGTATGCTATTTGGTGCATGTTTATGTTTGATTAGAAATGCTGATTAGTGTTAAAGCACTGTTGCTTCGTTTATTTAATTTGTATTATATAAAACTGATAACATTCAAAACTTATAACTTATAAGTGTAAATTAATATAGTAGAATCATTGAATTGAACATTATCTACTATTATATATAGCTCATATTTTATTTACCTCGAATTTAAGATTAATTTTGTGAGTTTTTTTAGATATAGCTATGACTAAAAGAGTAGTAGGTACATTTTTTTAATGTACACGCATTTGTAATAATACATTAAATATTATAGGTGGAAAGCGACATGGAAAATTATGTGCGATATACACTGATGCAAGGTGGCAATAAGCGAATGAAGACAAATGTGGTACCACATAAATTTGAATGCCAGGTGAACCGGAGTAGCCATGTGAAAAAGCCTCGATTGTGTAGCATAGAACGAGACAAAAAAAATAAAATTGAAAGCATATTATATCAGTCACAACCATCCACATCTACAGCAGAGTTAGCCGATAATGATCCTCTAATATTAAATGAAAATAACGAAGTGACCTCCGCAAATTACAAAGAAATTGGAATTCAAGTACAACCAAATGTTCGTAGTAAAGCAAATCAAACGAAAGTAAAATATTCAAGCATTGCAACTTCACCATTTAAATTAGTTCCTAATAAAGTATTACTCCCTAAGAGCACAAGAAAAGTTTTGTTTGAAGATAGCGATTCCAGTAGTAGCATTACTACAGATGTTGGAGGAGAAGAAGAAGAGATCTGGGACTTGCAAGAATCAACTAGCAGCAGTGATTTGAATATTGCTAATACAAAACTGGAAAAGCAAAATATTCAAACATTATTTATAAAAATAATCGAGAACAAATTAAAATCATATACGGGAATTCCAATAAAGTATAAGCACATTATCGACATATTAGAAAAAAATGCTTCTTTGAAAAAATATTTTATATATCTAACTTTAGTAAAAATTAAAACATCGTATTCATTTGAAAAACTTGCTGATTTATTTGGCATATCTACAACCTATGCTGGTGTAATATTTGATCGCAGTATTACAATTTTGGCAGAGTTTTTAAAAAAATTGGTATATTGGCCTGATACAGAACAAATTAAGATTAACCTCCCGATTCAGTTTAGAGTTAATTTTTCAGATGTTCAGTCTATAATTGACTGTTTCGAAATTGAAATACAAAAACCAAGTTCTGCACTAGAGCAGGCAATGACGTGGTCAGAATATAAAAAATGCAACACTATTAAATATCTTGTATCAGCAACTCCCCATGGGCATATCTGCCTGCTGAAAACCCGCTTCCATTTTGTATATTTAAAGTAATTATAGATGGCAATAATAAATTGATCTTCACCTGTTAAATGACCTTAGTAATATCGAATTATTTCTACAAAATAATTAATTTACTTACACAGTTGCTTTGTTTTATAATGAAATATACACTAAACTAACAACTAGTTAAAACCTCTAGCAATACTGTTTACGTAAAGAATATTTGAACACAAATATGCCTGGTCCAGGAATGTCATATTTGTTTATGTTAAAAACACTTAAGATATGTTGTGGAGCCACCCTGAGGGGTCTCGGGGTTGGCTTGAGATCATTCTTTTGCTAATACTGTTAAAAGGCAGTACTGTTTGTATTTTATTCATTATAATAAATTGTAATTGTTGTTCGATTACGTTGATTATTTACAATCAACGGCCAAAGTACGCCCCTGCGGCGTCTTCGTCGCGCGCTTCGCGCCTAACATAATAATAATAATAATCTTTATTTGTTCTGAATATCCCAAAAAAAGGGTGTAGAACTTGTCACAATAATAATTTACGTACATTGCAATAATATACATAGTTAATAAAAGAAAAAACATATTATATTAAAATACATAACAACTTGTCATTATGCGATGCACAGGAACTAGTCCGCTGCACATGGACTGTGCGGATAGTGACGTCACGGCCAATCACAGCGCGTTTCAGAATTTGAAATATAAAGGGCATTTTAAAAATTTATTTCTCGGAACTGGACGATTTTTTTTTAATTTTTGGTGGTTGAGAATAAACTTTATAGATCAGATTATCATTTAAAAAATATTTTATCAAGTTTTATTTTTTTGTGTAAACGCCCAATAGCGCGTTTAGTAAGAAGTATAAACTAACAATGAGAGTATTGCTCGCTGAAATATTAAAAAAAAAAGCTAAAAAATTGAAAACTTTAATTGTAATTATATTTTCAATTTTAGAAATAAGGACTTTGGTATTTGTAACTTTATCAAAGGCTCTAAATCTAATTCAATGATATAGTTTTAAAATGACCTGGCCTGCGTCAGTTAACTTTTTTATTTTTTATTGACGCCGTATTTTTATAAATATAAAAATATTTATACAGGTTTTTCGATTTAGCGGTACGAATATTTCGGTTATTAACGAAGTCATAAAAAAGTAATAAGATATTATCATCTTAAATTTATGAGAGTAATCTAACAGTGGACCAGATATCAAATATATAAATTCGTTTCTGATATATAGTCTAAGATAAAGTTTCGATGCTGGTTGGCATATTTACTAACTCATTCGTTTTTTAATATGTAAGAAATATTTCGCGGTATATTTTTTGTAATTTTGAATTAAGAAGACAGTGGAACTTCAGATTTGTGCATTATCGCTTGAAAACAATTAACAAGGGAGGGTCACGATACGTTGTCGCTGGAATTTGATCAAGGCTGTGTTTATTGCATCAAGGACATCAAAATTAAATGTTTTCCAGACTTATACGTGCCACTGACCATTTCCTTCGAAAAAACAGGGGAAAAACTGTAAAATTGATATAAAAAGGTCATTTTTGTGATCGCGTTGGTAATGAAACCGTCAGAGATAAAATCGAAATGTTTCTATTTACCAATTCGCGCATCCTTTGCAAGTAACTTGGTGCAGAGTTTTTGAAAAAATCTTGAACGGTTCCGGAGAAATACGTCAAGAACGAAACACCTGCATAAGCGCTATGATTTGAGAAGTTGTGGTATATCTGAATAACTATATCTATGCGACTTGCATAGGCGTTTAACATAGGGAAAACCGTTTTTACAAAGGCCTCGTTTTTCGCGTTTTTCTCCGGAGCCGTTTAAGATTTTTGCAAAAACTTTACACCATATTAATTGAAAAGTATGCGCGAATTGGTAAATAGAAGAATTTCGATTTTATCTCTGACGGATTCATGGCCAACGCGATCGCAAAAATTACTTTTATTATTTAACTTTTCAGTTTTTCCCCTATTTTTTTCGAAGGAAAAGGCCAGTGGCACGTATCACTCTGCAAAACATTTAGTTTTGATGTTCTTGATGCAATAAACACAGCCTTAATCAAATTCTAGCAACAACGTATCGTGACCTTCCCTGGTAAGTAAAATTTTCATTTCATACAAAAACACATAGGCTAGGTGCTGACATGCAATTACTCAGTTCTGCAACAGTTTGATCGGCGAATGGCTAAATCGCGCTCACATAAGCAAGACTAAATCAGGAGTCTCATAGATGCAACATACAAGCAACTAAATTTTTTGATTTCAAGATGGATTTCTACCAGTTAGCTACGGTGTGCTCTTGAGATTATGAGGAGGACGAAATTCAAACCTATTCGACACAAAACGGTTGTACGAAGTCGCGCAATCGTTCAGTTTATATCAAGACACAAACCGTTTAGTTGCCCAAATTTACAGTTGTACATTAGTTGCATGTGAGCGCGTTATCATATGAACATGGTAATAACTCCCGCAACCAAACGGTTGCACAACTGATAATTGCATGTCAGCACCTAGCCTTAAAACGGTTTTCAAGATTTTTAATGTCGAAACAAACATCCATTGTACTTGTATTTTATATGAATATCTACAGAAGTTTTGTTATAGTGCGTTGAATGTCGTGACCTCCTGGATTCGTTTTACGTATTATACAACGAATAATATCGATAAATGAAGCAAAATTCTTGTATCTAGCTCATTATATAAATACTCGTTGGTCTTTTTTAAAGGATTATAAAAGCCACGATAAAACGTGATACTCTCTTCATTCGGACAATTATCGAAAATCCTGGAGAGCGTTAGGTGATAAATTTTGTAGATTACGAGAAAATATGGTCGCGCAGTTTCAGAATGGAGCAGAAATATATTACAACTTATATCAATAGCAATTACTTGTTTTTTGTACTAAAAAGACTACCGGATGCATCCATGACATCTCGATAATTTAAGTTGGTTGCATTGTGCTGTGAACTTCCTGCTTTAAACGCAAAAAAATACAAAGTTCTCCTTATTTATGTGTTATTTATTGAGTTTTTAAAAACAAGAATAAAATAAGAAATGCTTCGAATTTGAGACGGTAGACAAACTTATTTTAGCCGTTTATTTTGAAAGTGTCTTTTATGTTATTATGAGATAAATGTTTTACATTTTAATGTGCATAAAGATATTTATGCTAACTATAGAGAAATTTCACTTATGTTTTTTATTTCGGTTACTTATATTTTTTTCAGTATACTTACATAATTTCTCAAAGACGTTAACGAATCGCCATTTTTCATTACTGTAAAGTGACTTAACCCTTTCACCACTGAATATGTTTTTTTTTGTAAATTTTATTGCAAAGCAAATGTATCAACAGATACAATCATAAATATGATAAAAATGCAATTTTTTTTTTTTTACATATATTAGGACCTTTGAAATGTCCTGGGATAATATGTCCCAGTAGTAATTTATCGTGGGAGTATATGTCTCATAGTAGTTTGTCGTGGGATTATTTGTCCCGATAGTATGAAATAATTGCAATCTTTTTACAACAAACCTTTATTGAAAACGAAAGTAGCAGTAAAAATTGCAAAAAACAAAGCTCATACTGAAAATGAATAAAAATATTTTTACAGATATAACACGGTTGGGATATATAGTCCCGTTTATAAATACTATTGGGACATATATTCCCATAAATATTTTATATAAATTATATTTAGTTACTTCAGTATAATTACGATATTACTTAGGTACCTTATATTCCTCGTACGTCCAATTAATCAAAAACTAACTATATCACCTTTATTTTTACTTGTCTACACAAAAAACTCCAAAAAATAACGGATAAATACGCAAACTTACCACACACAGTTCAAATTTTTGATGTCCGTTAATTTCTATGTATTACGTGTTGCCTATATAAGCAAAATAGTACGCATAAACCATGCATAAACCTTAAAAAAACTGCAACATGCATTTGTAATGTAATTTTGGGACGTATTATAAGTAATTTATAAAATCTCCTGGGACATATTGTCCCGACAGTGGCGAAAGGCATAAGCCACATTCAAAATTAATAGTTTATAAAAACGACGGACTTATTTTGTTCATGTGGTTTACTGAAGTGATGTTTGATAAGACAGTAGTTTAAGAAAATTTATGAGTAATTTACACAATATAAGTAAATTATTTAATGCATTACATCAGGAGTCCCCAAACTTTTTAATAGGAGGGGCAAATAGGGGTACAGAAAGTGCTAAGTGGGCTGGATTAAAAAAGTATATTTTATTTACATGAAATAACTGTATAAGTATAACAAGAATAATAACTCAATTACAGCTAAAGAAGTAGAGTTTTTTAACAATAAATTAAACTCAATATACTCAACAAATTAAATAATTAAAAAAAAGCCAATTAAACAAAAAGGTATTCTCAAAACAATCATCATCGTCAAGTATGTATTGATATAGTGCTAATGTGAACTTTGTAATTGTTTATCTTCTTCTTCTTAATCGGTTCCTCTTGTACCTTTTGGTGTTGAGGGTTAATTGTTTATTTAAAGCCTAAACACGTCTATCGAGTTTTGGTGTCAATTTGAATAGCTTATTTTTAAAAATTCATACAAAATACCGTCGGATAGTTTTGAGAGGATTTTTCAATAAATATGTTTCAGTCTTAAAAACGGTTGTTTGCAGATGTAAGTACTGTCTAATGCAATTATTTTGCAAAATATTTGATGTTACTAAATTTATTTATATACATGTACCTAATAAATAAAACTTATGTCGAGTTTTTACTTTTAAATAATAATTTTTCCGCATTGATTGCAAAGCTACCAATTCGAAGGTTGGGCTTATTTTGTTATTTAAAATTGCCATGAATTATGTATGTAAGTATTTTATGTGTGACGTTAGCGGTATTGTGTTTTTTTTTTTAAACCGGGGTCCGGATTTGGCCGCGGGCCGTAGTTTAGGGACCTTTGTTTTCTGTATTACATTGTAAGTTTGTTCAAGTTATTTTTCATTAACGTTAATATTCATAAAATACATGTAATAAGTAAATTTATCACTACATTTTGTAATATAAGTATTAGTAATTTGTGTAACGTATTTTATATTTTTATGGATTGATTCCGTCATTATTTGAAGTAATTACTGTGGTTATTTGGGGTTGTACAGGGAAGCAAATCCATCAGTATGCCATTTTCGAAATACATGTTTGCACTTCTGTTTAACAATAATATTTCTGTTAACGAACATAGTAATGAGTTTGGTATAAATAGCAAGTAAAATGTTTAAAGATTAAAATACCATACATTTTTATAATCGTGAACAGCTTTCACTCATTTTTCGCAAAAAGTGACTTATGCGGCATAAGTTATGCCACTTTCAAAATAAACGGTTCATTTACTATTTGCGTTACATTGACTATACTAAGTCTTTTTGAACGAATGTATATGTTATTATAGAGAAAATGATACATTCTCAAAAATCTGCATTTTCTGAAGGATTTGCTATGCAAATTTATGTTAACACAATTGCCTCAGAGCAAAAAGTTATTTGATTTTACTGCAATATCCGACAGCGTTACTTAGTTATATTTCCCCAGTTACATTTATGTAGATAAAATTCCCTAGATTGGCTATTTTCAGCTTTCTTCTGGGAAGAGCTTACATACATATTTATGAAAGCTACACTAATGCAATTTGCTGTCGGTGTATTATTTGAAGATCAAGTAACCCACATAAATAAGAAATAAAATCGCCGGTTTTCAACGTTAAACTTCTCAAACAAATATAAATATTTGGTTTGTATATGTTTATTGTTTGCAATGTAATTACATTACAAAATTTTTGTTATTATTTGAAGGAAATTTAATGTTAAAGCTTAATTTTTACACAAAAATCGTCATTTTAAAGCAGTTGGTGAAAAGTGTGTTCCATTTTAAAAATTGATTAGCTCATCTCATAATTAAATATAATTCATTTAATTCAAGCAAACCTGTATATCTTATAATAAGCAAGATCCCTATCCTGGAAATGGTATCTGAAACACCCTGTTTAGTCCACAGGCAGGATTAACTATAAAGACGAAACAGGCAATTCTGGTTTAACTTTGAGATACATTTTTTGCGAAATAATATTGATAGATAAGTAATCTATAAAATTTATTTTCAAACATTATGGTTAGGCTGGAACGGCTCCTTCAGGAGGTTTCAGGGACCCCCAGAGGTTTACGGACCACACTTTGAGAAACACTGTTTTAGGTAATAAAGAGAGCAATTTCCCTAAAAAGTGTTTCTAAGCAAACTGAAAACTTTTTGTTCAAAGAGCACTGAATATTTTTTTTGCATTAAAATATACTCGATCTTATTAAGATTCCTTAACATAAATACCTTTTTTTTACAAGGTTCTTAAGATATCTCTAATAAATTACTAAAATCATGAGCGAATTATGTTAAGAAGTAAGCAAATACGAATTAACTTAATAACTTTGTACTTCATTATTATCGAGTAGAATTATTAATTAAGAAGCTTAAAATGTGCTTACAAGCCGGATTCTTCTTACAATTGAAACTTTTTCGAAGTTTGGGTTTATTAAACGAAATTAATCGTTCCTATAATTTACGTTTTGTTTAAAAGGTATTAAAACAAAGTTTAATACCTACTGCTTTGAAAACTTATTAAAAAGGCATTAGCAATTTTTAAGTTTAAGAAAGTGTATTTTGTATTTTATTGTGTTTTTATTGTTTTAATAAATGGTTTTGCTTTCAATTTCCAATTTTCTTCGCGCACCCTCTAGGCACAGGTTGAAAATCACTGACCTCCATGAATATGTTAAATAAATTTGAATATAAAATACTTACCTTCATTTATATAATTCTTACATTTAGATATTTTGTTAATGTTATTTTAATAGCACACAATCCCTCCCAGGTACTATCGTTAAAGTTTAAATAACCGCGAAAACATTTACGAAGAAAAAACGAAATACATTTATTACACGTTAATAATATACATTTAACATATTATAATAAATTGTGAATGCTACATAAGTTTTGTACAAAATAAAAATATATAGACATTATTAAATGGTTTTTGATAATTTAGCATTCATTTCTATCTAGCTTGCGCCAATTTATTACATTTGCTGTTTTTCAAGTACCTATGTATTATAATAAACATATTTACTAAATTATGTGCTCTTATGCACATAAGTTTATCCCCGCCTGGCATCAATTAATTTTAGTTTACTTTAAAGATACATCTTTTTTTTTGTAAAACATGAAAAACACTGCCGTATCAGTTACTACATTTTCTTAAGATTTAAAAAAGGGATTAAATTATACGACTTTCAATTTTAGTAAAATAAGCTAACTTAATACGTTAACCTCATCACTTACATAATTCAACAAAACCAGTGTTTGGATGAACTCTGTAAGCAAAGGATTTGCCCGTTATGACAAGGACACGACGAAAAGATTAAAGATGACACCATGAACCAAAATTTAAGGACAGTCAAGAGACAATAACTTAAAAAAATCACAGGAAAATTTTCCTTGTTTCCTGTTGTGTATTAATCACTGTAGACCCAACTTTTGTTCCAATAAATCAAGCCAATATACAGAGTAATCCGTCAGAAAAGCAGTGATTACATAGATCCTGCTGTTCATAGCAGGGCTGATTATATTTTCAAAAATAAGTTAATAACGCATTAAAATTACAATAACGCAGTTTTTGAATGAGGTTAAATATTATTGAGATTCCACCACCGATGTCTAATGACCTGCTTCGATTTATAGATCGAAGTTTTTTGAATGAGCAACGTTTTGGCCACTTTTATCAGATACACCTTCAGGGTTTGGTTATGGAACAGCGACAGGGAAACTGTCATGAGGTCGTGGTATACTCTCCAATAACTAATTAACAACCACACCTGAAGATGTTTCCGTTAAAGTCTGTCGAAACGTTGCTTATCAAGAATTCTTAGACGACGTTACAACTTGGAAAATAATTGATCCTCCTATCATTAGGATTTCTGGAGAGCCCACACTTTTTGTGGTAAGCTCAAAGCGTTTGTCTTTTCCCCTAAATGTTATTTGTATTTTTTTAAAACATATTTTAAAAACAGATATTCAGGATAATGTTCGAATTTTAGTTCTTTTCTAATTTGCTCATTTGGTACAAGCGTAGAGTTTGTCATACATACTTATATTCTTGGTTCAGTAACACTATAAAAAAAAATCTTGCTAATTTTCAACTTTGAAACAACAGTTTACACAAAAAAATAAAATGAATAACAATCCATCGTATATTTCCGTTCATATAATTTATCTGAGTACATTGACTGTAGTGAAAATAAATGCTAAATATCAAATACCTGCTGACAAGATACATATAATATATGTAAAATGTAAAAATTAAACACTTTTATTATAATTAAGCAGCTTGGACCAACAATAATTTATAATACATTTAACAGCTGGTCATAATCTATAATTACTAAACAACAGTAACAAGGTAATAGGTAACACTAATATTTGTTTTAATAAGTGTGGTGTAGTGTAATTGTGTTCCACATTAATTAGTTTTCTTTATGAATTACAGAGATTACTTCGATAAAAATATTTCAGAGCGTAATGCTGAGGTCATTAAAAAAGCAATTATATATGGATTAGGTATTTAGTTATTGTTAGAATCTCGTTAGAAGTGTGTTATAAGATTGTATTCAAAATTGTTAGCAATATCTTTTAGGAACATATGTACAATCTACAGGATGGCGCAAATAACTTGTTCTATTAACGCAGCGTGTTTTAACATTTTTGACTTGCGACTCAGATTGAGGCAATAGTTTGGTTTCGCAACTTAAAAAAAAAACATACTTACAAAAATTATTAGACAAGCTGTACCTTGGGTCTTCTACAGGGTGAGGTCTGCTTCGCAATTTGGTTTTTGATACAGATAGATTTAAAAACCCTGATTTGCACATGTATCTTGTTGCAAAGGGCATTAATATGTTTAGTGTTTCGTTTACAAATGTAGGCTATTCGTTTTTTTTATTTAAATCAAAATTCACACAAAGACTCAGTCCTTTTGGTCAAACTGTAGCGGAGAGCCTCATCACTTTGTCTTTCAATAAATTGCTCCTGCAGGTTATTAATGGTAACAAAATCCTTATGCAAATCATTTGAATCAAAATTAAATGACATTCGTACCCAGTTATACACATATTTGATGTTATCTGCTTCGGGAATAAATCGATTAAGTTCTACTATTGAATTTTCTGAACTTTTGCTAAAAATTACTGTTTTCTTTTCATTAAACGGTCGGGAAGAAGACAAGTTTGGTGTCTTCCACTTATTCCTCCATAATTTTAGCTTACTTTTGAAGTATATTGTTTTTTCAGCCAATTCAATAACATTGTGATTGCGCCCTTGCACAGATATGTTTCTGCTTCAACATCGGACAGGGTTTGATTATGAAAGATAGATAAATTGGTCTAAAACTAGAGACTTTAACCATGTGATATGCACGCGTTTTTCGTATTGTTCATTATGAATTGGGTATGAGAAAAGTATCAGCAAAATGAATACCCAAAGGCTCAAATGTTGATCAAAACAACATCCAGATATATCTGCAGCCAGAAGATGGTAATTCAAACTTTTTGGGCCACGTTGTTACAATGGATGAAACTTGAGTTCAGATGATATAAATACCAAACAAATGTCGTGGACATATGCTGGTTTTTCTCGGCCCAAAAATGTAGAGTGAAGAAATTTACTGGAAAACTTCTCGCTTCCTTTTTCTTTGATAGGATGGAAATAATTTTCACTGATCATTTGCAGCAAGAAAAATAAGTGGCGGAAGAATATTACTGTTTTTTGATAACAAAACTTCGTGTGCCAAAATTGAGGAAACACGTTTTGGGAAACTTTCCAAAGGTATGTTATATTTGTACGATAACCCCCTTCTGCACAAGTCACAAGTTTAAAAATCAGTTAAAACGGCTAAGATTTACGTCAAATGAGAAATGATCGATGCTGTAAAGATCAGGTTTGCAGACCAAATAAAGGATTTTTTCCTAAATGATTGAATTACTTTAGGGCGATTAGTTGCATAAGATATTATTGCTTTCTAAATATGTAGTTTTCTTCTAGGCTAAAAATAGGTTTGTTCCAACAAGCGATTTAAAACCAATTCATGGATAAGTAACTGAACTGGATTATTCGCGTGCATGAACTATGTATTAATAAATGTATTGACCAGTATTAGCCGTTGTTGTCACGCTTTTACGACTGGCCTAACTGTAAATGACATTTGTGTTCTATTGGGTTCATAGAAATGTGCGCATCGCAAGGGTAAACAGCTTAAGAATTCAGTACTTAATGGGATTGGGAGGGCGATGCATAGCTATCAGGGCTCACGTTAGTTATGAACAGCGCATGCGTGTAAAAATCCAAGCGCTAGAACATGCCTTCATTCTCGTACTGTATTGACCGTACACCGACTAGTTTATGTATTAATTTTAAAACAGTTGTAACAGCCGAATAACCGTCCGGTGATCTATCAGACACTGCGATGGAACGCGATATCGATGCTGCGCAGAATCCTGATAGCACATTGGATCATACACAGCCTTGCTGGAACTAACCTAATAAGTCAGAATTTATCGATACTTCCTTTAATAAGAAATGGATCAAAATAGGAGAAATATAACTTTATTACTATTAGGCTTTCTTGAATAACATCTGAACTAAGAAAGAGATGAAAAATTGCTCAATTATTTTTTGTAAACCCCTCCTCTGCAGCCCCTAAGATGAGCAAGAAATCATAGTAGGAAAAGTTATTTTGGACCGCAGCAGGTATATAAACGTATATAAACTATAATTTAGGGATGCAAATGCCATTAGTACGTTTATGTTTACAACGTCATATCCGTAGCTATTTTAACTAATGGAAACGAGTAGGTATGGCACTGAATGCCTTTTTATGTACGAACATTACTAATTTAAATGAGTAGCATACCGCAATGATAAAGTCTCATTTAATAGGATTTTATTCCCAATCTTGCAACCTTATGATGTTTCTGCGTTAGTCCTCAACAAAAAAGGTAAAGAAGATATATATATTTTTAATACACAAACCCAACCTATTAGTATTCATGTCGTAAAAATAATTTGTTTCGAATATAACAAGAATTTTTCAATTTCGTTACAACCAAAACTCGAATTAAACAAGATATGTGATTTTTTTCCTAAAATTGTAAAAAAGTCGAAATATTAGTTTGTAAGAAATATTATGCAAATATATTTAAAATATAATATTTGACTGGAAAATACCGCGTGGGATACGTTCAAATTCAAAATTTTTGTCTGAGAATCTCGATGTCAAAAAAATTCTAGGATGTTTTCTTCTTAAAATTTTCATATAACACAAAGAAATTTGTATCAGATGCACATTTCTTTTAAAACTAATTATAAATCCGATGAAAAATACCGCTCAAAAATTAAAATAAAATTGTATTTAACTTTTAAAACAAATTTTTGATATATATTAAAAAAGCCTTCTAGTTTAATTTTATTAAATATTTTTTTTGTGCCCAAAAAGTGTCAAGAAAACCGTAGTAACTCAAGAAATATTAAATTTAGACGTAACTTCGATAGTCTTAAACCCTTTCGTCCCTGAATATAAATAATGTCTTTTGGATAAAAAATTGGATATAATTTTGTCAGTTTAGTGTCAACTTATAGTATTTCGCGACTAAAAATGAAATTATTAGTTGCGGCTGTGTACCATACTTTTTTTTTACGTTATTTGGTACACATACGTACCACACTAAAACCCTGTTGGTATACATATGTACCAAACAGGGTTTTAGTGTGGTATGTATGTGTACCATCAGGTACCAAATAACGTAATAAAACCTGCAAGTATTATTTTTTTGTCAAAATCTGCAGTATATTTACATCGAGACACATAACTGCAAGTCTAAATAACGGCATGGTACAATTCTCGCATCTCTAAAACGTTTAATTTGGCTTTCAGGTGTTTTAAAACATGTGTGGTACATATGTGTACCACTCGGGACGAAAGGGTTAAAGAGAATTAAATTATCGCTAAGAGATTGTAAAAATATATAGGGTGTTCCATAAAAAAAAGACTTATTCGTGTTTGAAGTTTAGTCAAATGGAACGGGCATAAGAAACACCTTGTGCACGAGAATTATTTTAAAACTTTAACTAGTCAGCAATCACTATGAAACTGTTGTCGAAAAAAGTTCATAGGAATTTGTTTTGTCATTGCCAAGTTGCTAAATATTAGGAGTAATACTTTTTAGACTCCTGTTACTGCCAATACTTTCATAAAAACCATAAGTACAAAAATCCTTTAATATTTTTAAAAGATAAATAATTTTGCATTTAAAAATTACAAAATATACAGGGTGAGCGTTTAAAAAAACAAAGTAACGTATCGGTGAGAAAAAACAAAACACTGTGCATAGTCAAAAATAATTTTATGTTTTCTAGTACATGACCACAAACAACTTTACTCAAAACTTTTATTAAATTTTGACTAATAACAGAGCTATCGAACAATTCGTCTTGGCTGGGACACCCTGTATATTTGTCTAAAATTTTAGGCGCTTAAATTGGAAACTAAATCAAAACAGGAAGTGAGCTTGATTTCGTTAATGCCTGGTATTTAATGTGTTGATCACAAATTTAAACGCAGATCACTTCTAATTACATTAAAAATAAAACTTATCGTGCATGAAACCTAAAAAACGGACTTGTTAACGCAATATATGACAACTTAACAATTTAAACATGACAACATCTCTTATCGCTTGATGTAAATCTAAACCATCACTGCATTTCTCTTTGAAATTAATCTCTGTAATTCACAAATGTACGCGTGGCTCTATTACCCCAAACCTACAAAAGTCATCAAACTGATGTTTAACATCGGTAAAGGCTTTGAAGTTACATGCACTATTATGACAACGACATATCACAATAAAATTAGCGCGAATTCAATGTGCTAGTTAACATGGAAATCATTAAGCCCTAAATAATACTCGTTTAAGAACATCCAGCATGACACAATGTAACTAAGTAACTAATTAAGTAAGTATTGTTAGTTTTTGTTCGTTATTTTTACTTTAAATTAATTAATTAAGTGCAGATGAGTAAACAGATATGTGTGAACAGACATTATTTACAAAATAATAAAAACACCATGAGATCAAGAAGTATAAAATAATTTCTGCTACTTATTTTAAAGTAATATACACTAGGTAGTTGTTAGAAGCCGAAAAACTCATCAAAAATTACTGTTATTTTTTGTTACAACTGGAAATTACAACTATTTGATTTTACCAATTTCATGAGATAATTAATATATCTGACAATGCACATACAAAAATTCTTTAAATTCTGTTTTCAAAGCATAATTTTTTGCAAAAGTTTAAAATTTTATACATTGTTCTATTTTATGGGTCTAGGAACATTCTTCGCCCACAATTCTTCGCCCACAATTCATCGCCGACAATTCTTCGCCTACAATTCTTCGCCTCTACAATTCTTCGCCGCCACAACTTTTCGCCGCCACAATAACCTGACCTGACCTGACCTAACCCTACCTGACCTAACATAATGTAAAATAATCTGTAAAAATTACGTCATTAATAAAAACAATCACATTTACAAATAAAATTTGTAATATGATTGTATGCGGCGAAAAATTGTGGTGGCGAAGAATTGTGTATGCGAAGAATTGTGGAGGCGAAGAATTGTGGGCGAAGAATTGTGGGCGAAGAATGTTCCGGACACACTAATTTATACAATAAAATTGTTTATACTGCAATAAAGACAAGTCGATAGATTGTGAAATATTTATTAGCAAACAAGCTTTGTAGTTGTTCGTAAAATTTTACATCAAATAGCAGCACATTTCCAGTTCAACTATGTAAGTATGTGTTGCTGACAATTCGAAATTCATGTTCCATAGAAATATAGGAATAAACACTGAACAAGACACCAATATTTTTTAAATTGTGTTTTTGTGTGTATTTATATTCTTAGTTTGTTTTCTGTGGTGTGTAGTGGATAAATATCAATAAATAAATTTTACACACATACATTTTTGGCAAATAAAAAATCACAGGTCATCCACAAACCGGATGTGTTAACATTTATATTATATTCAACATTTTTTAAAACAGCTAATACCCTTTTGATCCAATTTTAATTCATGTACAATTAATTTGATAATATACAATGTAACAAAATAGATTTTCGCCAACAAGAATCACGTGACAACTAATTTTTAATTTATTTTTTAAGGTTTAAGGTGTTAAAATTTAGTAGGTACTTATTCGAAAATCTGTATTTTGCAACGATTTTCAAACAACAAACAACAAAAATATCATGCACTTGTCTTAAAAACCTATTTAAAATTTATAAAAAGCTGTTTGAAAGACGCAACAGGTCTGTCTTTCGATTTATTCTCCGCAGCTAAATATTTCTAACTTAATACGATTGTTATACAAAGTAGATGAGCAGGGCCGGTCTAAGCTTCAGGTGACTCAAGACGATAGTTTTTGGTATCGCGTTTTCAACGTCACTCAGAAATGGCCAAAAATTGGTTTTTATTTGCAAATGTTTAATCACACAAGCAATTTTGTAGATTAAAGATTAAGTAGCCAATTTTGTTCAATTTTTTAATCAAAAACTCTGAAATAAAGTCAAAAATAGATTTAATTATCTGAATTTTATTATATCACGAGTAATTTTGTTTCTAAAGGAATTTAATTTGATAATTGTCTAGATTTCTCTTCCAAAAAGGCGCAATATTTCTAGAAGTGATGTTCCAAAAATGTATCAATCATCCAGAAGTGCTTTGTCCAAACCACGCTCAAATATGTTCAACAAATGAGTTTTTATTCCCAAAAGTTCAACAAAATATTATAAATTTTGTACATAAACGGACCGAAGGTGCTAGAAAAAAATGCAAAAAATTACACACGGATTAAATTTCTCAAAGAAAAAATAACACATTAGAATTTTTTTCTTGTGTAATTTAATCCTGGCACCGTCAAAATCATAAATATTTGTTAAACATGTAGTGCTCAAGAATATCATTCAGATAAATTAAGACATTTTTGCAACTTTTATTTAGGTGTGTGTTGTACTATAAACATATTTTTGGCTACACAATATATAGGGTGTGTATAAATTGGCGGAGGCGCTACACGTGGCAATGTTTATTCGTAAAATTTTAAGTCGAAAATCTTAATACGAAAATGTACCATGCTTGCTCTGTCTGGAAGAGGTCCTTAAAGTTTTGACATTCAGTCTTTTAATAAGCGTTATTATTTAACATTCGTTAGTGAAAAAGCTGCGATTTGGAATAAAAATAAATTTGGAATAATGTTTTTTCCTAGATATTCTGTTTTTCCTTTTAAAAATTGGTGTTTAAAATATATTAACCACTGATTTGAATGAAAATAATACATATGGCAACATTGTCATTTGCTGTGACCTTTTTTTTTCTCGTAATTATTTCTAGACGATACCTAAACGATTGCAGCTATGTTTACGAAGTAAAGGCTTTCAGTTCGAACAAATATTATAAATACCTAAGTAAAAATGTCCAAACTCAAATCAATGGATATAATGTTGCCAAATTTTTGTTTTTTTCAATGGTCCTGAGGCTAGAGGAAGCATGGTACAACATTTTTGTGTTAAGATTTTGGACTTAGAATTTTACGAAGAACATCGCCACGTGTAGCGTTTCCGCCAATTTATACACACCCTGTATATTATACTGGATATAATTTGTTTAATAAAGAAATATTATTATAAGTTGTATCTGTAAAACATAAAAGATCAAATTGATAAAAAATAAAACAATGAGCGATCAAACCCAGGAGTTATTTGCTTTTAAAGATGCTATAGACAAAGCATGTCATGCGCCTGATGATGTAAAAATAATGGGCTCGCCCGTTAGTAGAACCTTATTGTGAAAAAACTATAGTAGATTACCCTGCATATGAAAATAATAGGAAGCAGCAAAATTAATAATTTTTATTTAATATTAGTATTTATACATTTTATCAAAATGATTCAGATTATTTTACATGGAATCAAAAACGAAGGGAGTTTGATTTGCGGCATCCTCATAAAAATAATTATCTTGCACCATGCAGTTTTACTTTCACCATTCATTGCGAAATATAGTTTGACATGGGCAACTTATTTTCGCTTGAGACGCCTATTTCTTTAAGGCCGGCCCTGTTGGGTGTGCTTAATAATATTTACTAATGCGAATATCTTGCGCTAGCATTTGCAGTATAATAGACAAGAGAACGACTAATAAATATTTAGAATAGTGAGATCAAGTTGGTCCAACCTTAGAAGTTCATCTTTGAGAAACTGTTACTTATTTTCTTACTTATCACGAATTTAATTGCATTATTTGGTAAGTAAAAATACTTTGACTTACATTCCTCTATCCTTACAAATATATTCATTTCGGGGAAATACGCTATTACATTTTACTACAGGCGTGGTCTGTCCCGTTGCCAAGCAGAGTGATGGATGTTTCTTGACCCAGGGCATTGGGTCTGCGATTTATCGACATATTTCGTGTCTTGCAGACCGATGGGACCCTTCTTGACGATATCATCGTCATAGAGGTGGCGTGCTGTCCCTGACAGGTGTTGCAGCGTGTCCTCTTCGGTTTGATGCATAGTAAATACCTAAAAGAAAGAAAAAAGTATTAGTTTTTTTGGGTTTAGAAAGAAGTTTTGAACACAGTGAAAACATTTAGAGATTTAATGCTGTATAACACGATGCAATATTTTGTACAGAATTCTGCGCATTATGTTCACATTCTGTTGACGTCATTGTACCAGTTTATTAAAAACTGTAGGAATTACATCACATGACTTGTCGATAGTATTCAAAACGACGATGGGTTTAAGACAAAGATGTGTAACCAGAACATTGTTATTTCTAGTGGAAATGGTAAATGTAATTAAGAATATCTAACCTAATACGAAAAAACGTTTAGTACCTATTATATTACATACAGGGATGCGCAAAAGTATGGAAACAAACAAATATCTAGAACACTATTAATTATATTTCAATGAAATTTGGTATTTGACCGTTATCGTATATTCCGGATTCGATAAAAATATTGAGGTTGCGATACGACTTCCGGTTCAACCGGAAACGGACTCAAACTTTGAAATTTTAAATGGAACACCCTGTATATTTTTATATTTTTGGATTCCTCTTTAAATTAACACTTTGCACAACGTACATTTAAAAAATATTATACAGGGCGTTTTTTACGCTTGTTCAAACTTGTACAACTTTAAACATCTATAACTCATTTTTCTTAAATGCATATATTTTTACACATTCTTATAGAAAATTGATTTCTCTTTCGAAAACATAAAGGCTGTTTTTCACCTAAAATTGATATTTTCTGAGATATCGCGATTTTATTGTTAATTATTAGGGCAACGTAATATTTTCAAGTAGGCTATGAAGGAAGACAGTGTTAATTTAAACAATTGAAAGAAAAAACAAAGAAGAAACTTATAAATTTATCTTTTCCGTACAAATTTTTTACATTTTTGTTAACGAATTTAACTCCATTAGCTTTCTTTTTTGGGGGACATTTAAAATCTAATGTTTATGCACACCCACTTGGTGATTTAGGCGAACTGAGAAACCGAATAACAAAAGAACTTGGAAGAATCTCGCCAGATGTGGTTTTAAACATTCTTACGGAATTTCGGCATAGCTTAGCCTACTGCCAAGAAGTAAATGGTGGTCATTTCGAGCATCGTATCCATTAAATTTTTGTATTCCCTATTTTGTTAATTTTTATAAATTCGCAATATTTTCTGTTCTGCGTCCTCTTGCCCAAGAAGACCGAGAAGAAACCTTGAGCGCTTCACACGACTTGGCAAAAAATAATCGGTCCTTATCAGGGCCAAAATATTGTTCATACAATTGAGTTTGATCGTTTACAAAGTCATAATAAAACCAATAGATAAAGTATTAGGTACGCGAAAAAAAAACGCTGATTAAAAAAAATAATAACTGACCTGCCTTATGTTTAAATTTAAAAAAATATTAGGGTTGGGTCCGTTAAACCAAAAGTCGTATTGCAAACACGCAAAAAATAGTTTATAGGATTTAGTATTTGTCATCACACTGGTCCAACAAAAAAATGCATAAATAATTTTAAAAAATCTTAATTCAAAAGTAATAATGGTAAAATTCGTTAACAAAAATGTCAAAAATTTGTACGGAAAAGATAAATTTATAACTTTCTTGTTTTTTTTTCTTTCAATTGTTTAAATTAACACTGTCTTTCTTCATAACCTACTTGAAAATATTACGTTGCCCTAATAATTAACAATAAAATCGCGATATCTCGGAAAATATCAATTTTAGGTGAAAAACAGCCTTTATGTTTTCGGAAGAGAAATCAATTTTCTATAAGAATGTGTAAAAATATACAGGGTGTTGTATTTAAGAAAAATGAGTTATAGATGTTTAAAGTTGTACAAGTTTGAACAAGCGTAAAAAACGCCCTGTATAATATTTTTTAAATGTACGTTGTGCAAAGTGTTAGTAAGCTTATTGTCAACATAAACTTAAAAAAAAAAATACTTGCAATTTCAAAGTTCTTAAATGTTGAAAATTTTTAACAATGCTGTATAGCTCAAAATTTTCATAAAAATGTGATTTTAACGAAAATGGTCGACTTAAGCCCCATACAACCTCAAACATTTTTTGAAGTAAATTTAAAGAGGAAACCAAAAATATAAAAATATACAGGGTGTTCCGTTTAAAATTTCAAAGTTTGTCAGTTTCCGGTTGAACCGGAAGTCGTATCGCAACCTCAATATTTTTATCGAATCCGGAATATACGATAACGGTCAAATACCAAATTTCATTGAAATATAATTAATAGTGTTCTAGATATTTGTTTGTTTCCATACTTTTGCGCATCCCTGTATATGAGCAAAAACATTAAAAAGATTTAATACGTTCATCCATGTAACAAAGACACAGGCAATGATGACAGGTTTTGAGGTTATTAGAATAATAAAGATAGAGCAGGTGGCGAGTTTAAATATTAAAGAACAATGAATACCATAAGCAGCTCATGTTGGCAGACGCCATGCCCATAGTTGCGAAAACGGAAAAGAATTTGCAACACAATCTAGACACTCTAAACCAGGGTTGCTTAACCAGGGGTCCACGGACCCCCTTGGGGGTCCGTGAAACGATTTCAAGGGGTCCGCGAGCTTTGATGGGAAAAATTAATTCCTTATCTTTGTTTTTACTAACTTCTAACTGACATCTAGAATTCCTTTACTTATGAATGTATACAATAAATTACAGTAGTATTAGCTGTATCCTTGGTCCTGAATGAAATTAATAAATATTTTCATATCGCAATACAGTTGTTAACCATTTTGAAAAAAATCTTTGTTCTTAAAATGGGTCCACGGCTTTTACTTGCTTGACAAACAAACAAACAAAAAAGGTTAAGTAACCCTGCTCTAAACTATAAATTGAAAAACATGAACAAGAAAATAAATACAGCAACAACTAAAACTATGAATATTACATCAGGGAATAAATGGCATAGCATCACTTTTGTGGGACGCAGGTAGGAACAGCAGAATCTTTTTAACAATGCAAAGACAGTTAGTCATCGTTTGATTCACAATTGGGATGGCCGCGATACCCTGGTTTAGTAATGTTCACTCAAAATTTATGTAAGATTCTTCAGATTGTTTAGTATTCATTATGATTTCTATTAATAAATATGCTCAAGTAATTTGACTATTATTTTAGTGGATTCATCAAACCCCAGCTACGACGCCCAAAGAGCACGATGGCTTTAAAAATGAGCTCCTAAACCATTTGTGACAATACTATGAATTGTCTGTGTATTTTTTATTCAAAATAAACTCAGTTTGACCCTCGTACCAGTATCCTTTATAATTTGATAAATATTTGCATGAAAATGAGTATTAAATTAATAAAAACATTGTCGCGAAACCCGCAAGACATATTTAATTAACATAGTGAAGTTATTCTGACCGTTTTATTGTTATCCTTCAATTCGTTTGCAAGTATTTAACATTTAACCTATATTACAACGACTTTGAGTGTTCCAATTTGTTTAATTAGTACATAAAGCACAAAAATTTTAATCACTACCGGTTTGTAGTTGATGTTTTGCCGCAATCACCATTAAACGAGCCCAAATTGACTCTTTCAAAGTTTATATTAAAGCGCACTACATTTGCTTTAATTTCACAGAACGTCAGTAAACTCTAATTAAACTATAAACTACCATAAAATCAATGCTACTTTTCAGGTTGTGGAACTAAAGAGCAACTTTTAATGATCATAAAGTATTATTCAGAATGTAAAAAGTATTATATTTTATTCCACTCCAACTATTTCTCATTACCTACATTAGAACGTTATTTATTGCTAAGAATAAATACGTCCAACACTTTTACCGCTTGCTCAAAAACTCAACTTTTATACCCAGTTATTTATTTTTACATCGCCCTTCTTCGTTGGCTTAGAGCTTAGATATTAAAAAACTTCAGTTGCGGCATTACTTAATTGGAATTTTTTTTTTAACTGTAAAAAAATATATGTATAATTGCACATTTTTAGCAGATAATCTTCAAGTAAATATTATCATATTATTAAATACTCCTAATAAATTTGATCGTCATTTTCTTGCTTCGGTCTCAGATCTATTTACTGAATAAAACATGTTTAATAAAATGAAAGTTGCTGAACAACTTAAGAAACTGTAATTCGATTTAAGGTATATAAGTTGATAGAAATTCTAGTTTATGAAAAATAAAACAGCCGAATGCAAAAAGTTTTTTTAGGCCAATTCCTTGGCGAAGCATACTACGTGCTTTTAAGAAATATAATATAGTTACTCCTCAAAACAATTATTGGTGTTTAAGTTTGTACCCTTAATCCTAAACCCTTCGTCTGTGAGATACGTTGCACTAAATTTTTTAAGTATGTCATTAGCCGATACGTGTCAAAACTTGAGCGACTAGCTCATGCTTCTCTGAACCTTAACTGACTTGTCAGAATAGTTTGGACTTTTGGGATTAGTTTTTGTTATTTCTTGCATATAAAGTGACTCCTATTTGACTAATTTTGTTAGAGTATGAATGAAATGTATCTCCTTAAAAACATCCAGGGTTTCATTTACATTGTTAGGTACGTTTTTATTTTATAAATACATAAATCATGATTGTAATGCTATACCGGGTGATTCAGTTTGACTGTTGCACCCCTATAACTTTATAAGTATTGAAAATAACCCTAACAAACCTTATATATTTGAAATCGGCGAGAAATTCTCTATTAAGTGATGTGTTTTTGTTACCTCTACGATGACGTGTGTCAAATCCGCGATAGGCAACTGTTTTTTTTTTAAAATTACATAACATACATTTTTTGGTTGATTCGGATAGTGAATTTAATTCTGAATCCGACCATGTACTCAAAAAGTAGGCATACATAAGAAAATTTTCGAGAAAAATCAGTTCAAAGTTTATTCAAATCATAGCAAACAGTCTATTTAACATAACAAAAAACGATCAAATCTTAAAAATTATACGGTAACTATCAATGGAAATGCATTAAAAATTAATTTTTAATAAAAATAAAAACAAATAATAAACACAGACATGAAAAATTAGATTTTAATGTATTCAAAATGGCCGCCACTGCTGATTTTTCTCGAATTTTTTTTAATGTATGCCTATCACCAGTCTTGAATATCGGTAATATAAGAGATACCTCCCAGTCCTTGCGAATATCTTTTTGCTGCCATGCTTTGTTAGCTATTTTACCTATTATTAATTAACTAAAGACTCAATGGACACAAGAATATTTAAAACGCTTCGTTAAAAAAAGAGAATTTTACTAAAAAAATAAGTTTTTGTATTCCTCAAAATAATTTTAGGTTGAAAGCGATTACCCATTATATTAATCCACAGAACAATTACAGGATTTGGATGAAACCTGTTTATTTAATTTCAGTATATGTTTATTAATTGTTGTTATTCAAGTAAAATCAGTTTAATTATATATGATTTTTTAATTCACACGTGTTTAAAACTATTTTTACAGTTAATCATGTCCAGGAAATAAACCAAAGGTTATAAAAAGTTACTGTTTATCACCACAGAGGTGTGTACATGTGAACGATATGAGCTGCAAGCGGTTTGTAAACTTTTAAAGGTATTATTTTGTATGCTATATTAAGCACGTTTCAGTAAATTACGCATACTTCCGTAAATATTTGATAGCGACCACATAGCAGCTTTAATTAAAATTGCACCTATATGACCGACCATATCATGTAGAAGTATTTAAGGTATTTCACAGTAAATTTAATTAATTTCAGTTAACAATGTTACCATTCAATTGTCAACATTCATCGGTGTAACGAGTAAATTAAATCGCATTTTACGTTACTAAAGTTGATGTAGATATTTTGGATGGTGTGAAAAAGAAATTTCTCTCCTGGTTAGCAAAATGAAACAGAACATTTAGAAAAAACTTTCCAAGCACATAGAGGGAACGAAGAAGCTGATTGGGAAGAAATCCTACAAGAAAACTATGAAATCAGACTTACAACACCTAATGAAGTAATTACTAAAATTAAAGAAAATATTAATCCGAAAAAAGCCCCTGGATTTGATTTAGTTACCGGTGAAATGCTAAGATATCTCCCAATGAAAGCCATAGTAAAACTGACCTCCCTAATAAATGGTGCCTTTAGGCCTTAGGCTCAAGTATGTGCCTAGGCTGTGGAAAGTTACAGAGATGATTATGATCCTTAAATTAAGGAAACCTCCCCATGAAGTTTCATCTTACCTGCCAATCTCATTATTGCTTGTTATACCGAAACTATTCGAAAAGCTCTTGCTCAAAAGAGAGAAACCGATAATGGAAGAAAAATAATTAATTCCCTCTCATCAATTCGGATTTATAAATAAACATTCAACTATTGACCAAGTACATAGAATTACGAATATCATAGAAAAAGCCCTAGAAGAAAAAAGTTTGTTCTACCATCTTTCTAGACGTAGCGCAGGCTTTCGACAAAGTGGCATGATGGTTTAAACCAGTGATGGGCAAACTTTTTTAGGAGCTGGCCAAAAAAAAAAGAAAAAACTTTAGGCGGGCCTATATAATATATTAATAAACTCAATAAAAACTCCAAAAAAGGTATATTTTACAAAATTCTTATAATTCTAATGTGATAAATGAAACTGTGACTGCATTTCTAAGAGTTCCTCATAATCTGGTTCGAACCGGGACGCACTGATTCTGAGAAGCGAAGTTAAATGCTCATCTGTCAGTCTGTTTCTAATGCAACTCTTCCGAAGTTTCATTGTAGAAAACACCTGTTCACATATATAGGATGACGCAAACATAGCACTAACTTTCTGGGCGTGAGATCAGATTTGGAAAAGTGGATTTTGACAAAGACTTGTAGAACTCTAATTTTGGGACATTGAGAAACAACTGTTTGAGGTTATTGTTAGATTGCAATTCAATTAATTCAAGCTGTAAGTCCGGTTTCACTATTTCAGTTCACATTAAAAGGCATGCTGAAAATATCCAAGTCTTTTTCAATGGCGCTGAAGTCTTGAAATCTTCGTTCAAATTCACGATGGAGTTTTCTCAGGCTCTCTTCGTAGCTCTTAAGCTTGTCTTTCTTCACTGAAGTTATTGAATTTAACCTCGGAAAGTGAGACAAGTCGTTCTTAGCTAACTGATTGGCAAACAGAACAAGTTGCATTTTAAAACCTCTGAGATGGCACCAGATATCATCGATAAATTGATTTTTTCCTTGCATCTTGACATTCAACTTGTTCATGTGACAAAGATGATCCGTCAAAAATGCAAAGTCCGAAAGCCATGCTGTATCTTCCAACATTTCACACTCCACAGACCACTGTTTCTCATGGAAGAATGACACTATCTCGTCTTTCAGTTGCCAAACTCGCTCAAAGACGCGTCCTTATAGTTTAAACTTTAAACTATAAACTAAGATCGCTCCTCCCAAAACAGTACTCCCAAATTCTTCAGTCCTATATCGCTGAGAGACACTTCAGAATAAAGCAAGAAGAATCTTATTCAGCACTTAAATAACTTAAAGTAGGACTTTCACAAGGAAGCGTATTAGGTCCGGTACTATACCTTTTGTATACTTGTGATATTCCAAAGTTAAAAAACAATACTTTAGCGACCTTTGCCGACGACACGGCTATTTTAGCAGTAGGAAGAAACAGTATAGAATCATCCGAGAAATTACAAGCAGCTGCCAATCAGATCAACAACTGGACAAAAACATGGCGTATAAAGTTAAATGAAACTAAGCCAGTACATGCCAATTTTACCAACAAGAGAATTGGGTTTGTACCAATCAACTTAAATAATAAACAAATTTCATACTTCAACACAGTAAAATACTTAGGTATTACACTGGGCGCTAAGCTACGCTGGAAGGCTCATATCAACAAAAACAGAGAAGAGATAGGTAGGTATCAAATATAAAAAAATGCACTGGCTCTTGGGAGGAATTCCTCTCAGCCCCTACATAATAAACTTTTGCTATACAAGCCTGTATGGACTTACGGGATACAGCTATGAGGATGCACCAAACAAAGTAATATTCAGATCATCCAGAGATTCCACAACAAAACACTAAGAAACACCGCTGATGCACCTTGATATTGCAGAAATACTGACATACATCGAGACTTCGACATGGACACTGTAACCAACACCATTAAAATGTTTGCTAAGAGCCACGAAGAAAGGCTCCACCAACATGTAAATGTCGAGGCGATCCAGCTCCTGGACACTACAGGATTAGTAAGAAGACTTAAAAAGGTTAAACTTTTGAGTTAGTTTAAGCAAAAGGCAAAAGCAGAGGCTGTGCAGTAGTGTGCACGTAAATAATTAGTGCACTTGTATTATATTAGCAACTTAAGGACTACTATTGGGTAAACCTTAGACTAAGTTTGAACATTATTAATTTAGGCTAGAATTAAACTGCTCATTGGTCTCAAAGACCAGATTGCATTGTTATAAACCCTATTAGGATTTAAATTTAAAAAAAAAAACACTTTGTAGATAAGAAGTTTTCTTGTACGCTAGACCAAAAGTTTATCAATAGCCTTCGAAAATAAAGATAAGTCATTTAAAATAACTCATTTATATTCATTAATGAATCACTCGAACAAATTTAAAATTATTGGTCCTTTACGATACGATCGGTTATTTTAAAAGTTGCGTAAAAGCTTTCTACGCAGAATAAATTAATTATTACTCCTGATATGCAAACCAAGCTTAGCATTTCTTAAATGAATAGACATTACTTCTCCAGACAAATAAAAAAGATTTCCAAGTAATAGCGATATCTTGAAGTTTAAAACGATTGCAAAAAAGTCATTTTGTTACGCTTGGATTGCTACGTTTTGTCTCTTATTTTATTAAATAAAAAGAAAGCAAAAAATGCTATTTCAGTGGAAGTGAATATTATAGCGGATTCATGAATAACAATTTTATCTTTTAATAAAGCGTGAGATTAAGATTTTTAAGACCAAAATATTTGGTGTGGGTAATAATTATGTATAGAGAGATTGAAGGAATAACGTAAAAAATGATTTAATATTTTCATGAATAATAAAAGAACATATTTTATTAGTTCAAATTAAATATTTTAGTTAATTTAAAGGACATTTTGTAAATTTTAGTTTTATAAAGTCGAGTCCAGACCAGCGCAACTGAACGTCGAACTGATAAAAGCAATCCAACATTACAGTGAATCTGCCACTTAAAAGCTGGGTACAGACCAACGCAACAAAAAGACGAACCGAACGGCAAACAAAGTAGTGCAACATTTTAGCGCGCATGCAACAAAACCGTGATCCATCAAGTATCGGTATTTCGACGAAGCATCAAAGGATGTTCAACTCGCATGTTGCAATTGTAAAAGGCTCTGCCGAAACGTACTTAGTTAGTACTCTCGTACCGAAAGGTCGTGTTGATAGATATAGTGTTAATCTGTTGTTTTCGCAATGGAGTGGCCTAACGGAACTGTTGTAAAATTGATCGACCTCTATCATTATCATCATAGGAGGACCATTTTAATATAATATTGAAAAGTGATGCTCGGCACTCCGACCTACCAGCATATTACTTAGTTTGCCGCCATAGTCTTCGGGCTTTTTCTTTGTTTTATAGTTTTAACAAGTGTTCAGGCAAAGTGGGTATAAATATATAAAGCAGCCGTTAGCGTGGACAAATGGACGCTTGTACGTACATCATTTTGACCACTCCCTCAGATTCGCTATAAGAATGGCCAAACGGAGCGGCGATCATTTCAGCAATCAGATCATCCGGCTCGTCTTTTTTGCCCTGGTGTGTACCTCAGGAGTACAACAAAACTGCGATCCGCCAAGTGTCGGTATTTAGAGGCCTTTCAAGATAAACTGAACTGTGACGCAGAAACCAAAACTTGTCTAAAGCTTTAATTACTGCTTCACCTAAAAACATACGTCTATTTCAACAACCGGCTAATAAGTTATAAAAATATAACGTTTTTAGAAAGGTGTCCATATCAACCGCCATCCCCTCTCATTGCGCATTTCGCGGTTCAGTTTATCTCTAGCAGGCTCGCTGATAAGTAGGACTGCTTATCGGTTCGCCGGTTTGTTGCGCTTGTCAGGACCCGGCTTTAGAATAACGTGATTTTATAAAGTTAATTATGAAAGGTACCTACAGACAGATTAAGAGATTAATGTAAAACTTTAAGCCACATGTTCACCTTCGTTAAACCAACATGCCTGGCTAATTTCAGTACAATACAATGTTAATTTAATAGTGATTCTATTAGTAACGTTGTGAATTTTTAGCTTATTAGGACAATATTGTAGCATATGTGTTTGTAAAAAGCAAAATCTGCAACTTCATTTTATTTAGTTCTTTACCTGTCAGTTAAGGTTTAATATTTAAATAATATTTAAAATATAATTTTAGGAAATATTATACGCATTTTTTTTCTTAAGGGGCTACATAAACCCATGTAGGTAAAAAAAAAATTGTTTAATAATTGCAAACATCACTTGTTTACGAAATCATGGCAAACTTTCATGATCGAATTTTTACAAAATTGGCCATATGTCGGTTATCTTTTGCAACAAATATACAAAACTAATTTTTGAAAAGCTAAAAAAAATTCTCTTTCACATAAAGTCTTGGCCAACTAGGGTTTCCCTTAAAAAAATGTAAGTTTACTCCATATCTCGAAAGTCAAGATGGCTAAAAAAATGCACTTTTGTTTTTAAATTAAGCATAAAAATCTGTATAAAAAACCTATATAACATTTGATTCTAATTTAATAAATAAAGAAGTTATAGCAAATTTTCAAAAATGATGAAATTTCATTTTTCGTCTGTAGTGCCAAAATGAAATACGATAGAAAAAATCTGATTGTATAGGCGTTATTTTCTCAAAAAAATTGCCAAAGAGACCTAAATCAGATTTTTGCTATCTACTGCCGTAACCGAGATACCCCGTAAAACATTCGAATTTGGTCCACCCTGTACAGCTGTGACACATTGTTGCAAGACCCATTCGCACTCTAGGCAGCAGTGCTTCGTGACCGTTCCCATTTTTCTCAAAATTGTGTTTCTAAAAAAATTATATCTCAAAAACGGATGGACCGATTTACAAGAGATTTGGTACAGTAAATCTTGATACAAATAGCTAGTCTTCATCACAGGATTTTTCTTTTAAACCTCGTAGTTCATTATTTTATAAATTAAAGAAGATCAAATTTGTAATAAAAAATCCGAAAGTGGCATTTAGATGTCCGCCATTTTGCAAAAAATTGGTAAAATAAAAATCGGCTACGTCAAGGTCTAGTTTTTCTGTCTACTCTAAAGTGTTTTTAAAAAATCATTTCAAAGAATAACCAAAGATTATAGTAAAAGCCGTTTTCGAAAAACTGTCAAACGGAAGTGACTACCACACGTTTCCTTGTAAAAAAAATATTGAAAATTTTACATTTTATAGAGAAAAGTGTGACCTTTAAAATATATCCAATAATTTTCAAATAAAAAAATGATTTTGACAAAAAAAAAATTACCCTACTACTCGTATTAGAGAAACGACACCTGAAATGGTTTGAAATGTTATAAACGAGTTTAAAAACTGAGTTTATCATTGTCAGACTGTAAATGGTTCACAGTTTGCACTCTCATTGTAGATTTAGTCAAAAAAATTTAGTTTTTATCTTTTTTTTAGAAATAAATACTAATTAATTAAAATAATTTTTGCGTTTTTCTCAAAAAGTTGCTTAAGTAAGGGTACTAAAGTTTTGCATCATTGAAAAGAGAAACTATCAAATGAGTATAATATAGGGGTACCTTGCAATTTAAAAAAATTCAATTGTTTTTCATTGCGCTTTTGTAATTCGAAAAAAAAAAAAAATTGGCTTAAGGTGCAAAACTTAGTACCAAACGACTTTTATTCAAAACATTTTTCCCTGAAGTGGATAATTACTGAGATATACAGCATATTCCATACCTTTTCGACACTGTATAAAAAAAACATGACCCGTTACTTTCGACAAAAAAAATCGTTAATTTGAAAGCTGTTTGACGTTATATGTCGAGAATATCTAGGTTAGTGCGAATAATGTTATTACATACATAAATTATGTACGTAGATAAAAGGATTAATCTGGAACCGTTTCCATGGTTTCGGATCCATTAGATCATTAGAAGAACATGAAATAAAATATATTTATCAATTTTGTGTTAAATCGTTGCCAAGTAGTTGCTTGGGGCGTCAAAAAGTCTGCCGCAAGCGTGGAATAATCAAGAACAAATTTTATTAAGTTTAATATATTTTCCACAGTCTTATCCTTGCAAAGTGAAAAATATATAATACAAAACGGTGTTTTTTGAACCGTTCACACATTTTATTCGTCCGTTAGTGTAACTTTGTTACCCTAAAAGGCAAATAAGTCTAAATTCACAATGATGAAAGCATTTTGCACACTGCGCAATCAACGACGGGCCATACTTAATTAATTAAAACGAGTGCTTGTAATTAATTACATCGTGGGGCGTGACTTTTGTGGCAAGAATCTCATAAAAATACGCAGTATAAAATTTAAGTGGGGCAGTTTGTTTTGATGTCGATCGTGTTTTGTTTTTATCCCTCGTTATGAGTTGATGTGTTTCTGCGGCGCAATTGTGTCTATCGTCCTGAAAAGTTTTTGCGTGATCGTCAATTAATTTTTAATTGACCACATACAAAGCTGTTGTGCCGGTCACGACAAAGAACTGTAATTAGGGCAATTTTTTGTAAATTCGTGACACCAATTAGTTGCCAACAATCAAGCTGAAAGTTGCTTGATAATAATTTCTAAGGTATATTTTGTGAAATAATCTCTCATCTTACAAATAGGTCTAGCAAGTTTTGATGACTGCACAAACTAGACTTATTTGAAATTGGTATTTAACTCGCGGTATGCCATTAATTCTTCGTACAACATCGGATCACCATGACCTGAAGAACTAAAAGTGTGTAGTGTAACGGAGGGAAACAGAAGTGTTTTATTTCTCATTTTAAACACAAATACTGCAATTTTTTGTTAATGTTATTGGTTGTAACACTAATACTTTTGACCCCAAATGAACACAAAACAAATTGGAGGGAATCCACGATTAACCACGATTCCAACGTCAAATTGTATCGCATCCACCAATAGTCAACAATATTGAGAACATAATAAGCTAGTCCTTTTTTGTTCCTCTTATAGAGATCGCCTAAAGGCCTCTACTCACCTACCAATTTGTCGGTACAACCGACCGACAATTCCGATAAATTGTTTAATGTGTAGTCTGTCACCCGACCAACCCGACAGTTGGACAAGTTGGAACGGTCGGGTGGCCAGACCATCCAACAAGCCAACCGCCCCACCACATTTCTCTAGATAAGGACTATTACACCGAAAATTTAACGCTATTTATAAATTTGTTATCCACAAAATGGCATCAGAGCCACAATAATAAAAAAAAGTTATAACGTTTATGCTGTGTTGGTTGGTCGGGAGGTGTGTAGACAACACCCAACAAGGAGTTCCCGACGGTTGGCTCCGACAAGTTGGATAATGAGTAGAGGCCTTAAAAGTCACTTGAACGTTGAAACAGCGCATTAACTTTTAGGCTGAAAATAGTGACTGGCTGGCAAAAACTTAACCTCCGACAGATGAAAACTAGCAATGTAGGTAGGGGGGTGATGAAGAGATGTAAATGAACATTGCACAAGCGCTTAGGGCGACATATAACAAAAATTAAAGAAACTATAGGCACTGTTCCAACCTACCCGTGTTACTTTCATCCCCGGTCTCCCCTACTACCCAATCTTTAACAAACAACTATACAAATTAGACCTTAATACTGCATAATTTTTAAAATAATAAAATTAATATGCTAGCTAACCAATAACAACCTTCCAATGTTGGAAATTTCCGAATAATAGACCCAAAACTACATTTGAAATTTAATTTGGACTCCCGACTATGTAAAAGCAATAAAGTTCCGTGCTTGGTTAACTTTGCATAGTTCAAACGCGAACCAAACCAATTGAACCTGTCCACTTTGAGGTTTCGTTACTATTTTAGATCTATTGAAGTGACCCTCTCCGCTCGACATGATATATTCGTTTCTTGACAACAGTGCGATATACAAACGGAATTTAATTTAGTTAACAGAACGGTGTAGCATTAATTACACTAGTTAACAGTGTTCAAGTAACAAGGATGAAAATATGAGCTGAATTTAAATATAGCCTTAAAAAGTATGCATCACGTACGATTTTTTATTTTTTATCTTAATATTTTCAAAGGAAATTTGTCTTTATAAAACAAATTCAATTCTGTATTTCTACTATTCGTTGATGTCCAGCTTGAAGGCTGCACTTTTGCACAATGGGAATGAAAAAGCTTCAGATGTGGTAACGGATTCGTAGGCCTAAAAGAATCACATGATTATATGGAAAGAATCATCAAGTGGCTACTGTGTGGAGATTTGTTATGCTAGGGGACTCACAAAATACTGTTTCCCCTATTAATGGGAGAAACAGCAAGGCACTATGAAATACGCCCCAAAAAATGAGTACATTCCGGGAAAAACTAATACCAAGTTTAGCTCTTTAATTAACCCACAAAAGTTATCTTGCTACCGCTGCATATTGAACTAGGACTAATGAAAAATTTAGTTAACGCAATGGACGAGTATGGAAAAGAGTTCAGAATATTTTCTAATATTAGTGATGCTACGTTCAAGAAAGAAAATTCCCTGGGCCATAGATCAGAAAACTGGAAAATGAAAACAATTTTGAAGTAAGACTTTCTTCGAAAGAACTTGCAACATGGAAATCTTTTGTATCAGTAGTGATAGGTTTTCTTAGAAAGCTGGAAGAAGAAAACTACTAGCTAGTAGTGAAAAGTATTTTTATAAATTATAGGCAATCAAGATGCAGAGTCTTTGAATATCAAATTCCTGCATTCTTGCAGGGTCTACCAAGGAAAATGAAGAATCGCTTTGTTGAATTTGTAAAAAAAGGACCAAACAAATCAGCTCTCTCTTAAGAGAAATTAGGGGAGAACATCTAAAATGAAAAGAGGAAAGAGCCCTTGAGAAAATGGAAGACCTAACGAATTAATGAAATTTGGAGATCAGTTAATGAGCAGAACAACTTTGTAGAAACGTATGGCAACAAGAAGATAAAAAAACATAAAGGATGCAATATTTATACCACTTACAAAAAAAAACAAATAAAACAAAATGCAACAACTACAGGAGAATGGCTTTATTGAACACGGCCTACAAGATTTTGTCGACAGCACTTTACAATAAGCTAAAGCAGTACACAGAAGAAATTATAGGAGCATATTAGTATTGTTTCAGGAGAAATCGCTTAGTAACTGATCAAACTTCAATCCTAGGGGATATGCCAACAATGAGCTACGATTATAACAACGATATTCATGTTGTGTTTATTAATTTTCCATGAGCCTAAGATTCGGTAAATAGACAGGAACTTTAGGGCACCATAAAGGAAATCCAAAAATCGAGAGAAGAGCAACAATAGTTAACTCAAGAAGCAAACTAAAGATCTATAATGTTAACAACATCCCTTTAGCACAGATGCACGCTAAAGGCAACGAGATCCGTTGTCTACAACGCTATGTAACATCATTTTTGATAAGATAATTAGGGATGTGGAATAAACAGGACCAGTGTGATATTATACAAAAGTCAACAATGTCGTATGTGGATTAAGAATGAAAGGTAGGATTATATGATAAATAAACGCAGAACAATAATACATGCGAATGGAAATAGTAGCAATGGAATAGAACATTGGGTAATCGAATTGTAAGATGGGCAGAAGATGAAAATAGTAAAAGTCCAAAAGTTTACGTAGTTAGGAGCATGTATATCAGAAGAAGGAGCTGGATTAAGCAAAATAAAGAAGTGTAAACGATGAAAAGGTCTTACTAGGACGCCTTTTATGTAGTTTAATATTCGAATTCTATTTTTAAGTGAAAGGATATGATTTGAAATAAGTTTCTTTCCAATTTCCTATAATCGATTTGCGCATGAAAATGTAATGCTAAAATTTCTACTGTAAGAAATGCGCACAGACCAAAAAGTTTAAGAACCACTGAATCAACTGTTAACAGATCAAAAAATAAAAACTGTGCTATTGCTGATGTGAAAAATTGGCTTTTTAAATTATTTTATTCCTCTGATACATTTTGCAGATATCCAATTATTAAAAATCCTTTAAATAAAAAGTAATTATTTGATCCGTTACCATGACATTTATTAGTTAGATTTTGCTACACACAACGTAACTACTGCATAAAATCATCGCATCTTCAAATGATACGGTGATATTATAAGATATATACAAAATATTAGAGAAAAAATGACAATTTCGATAGAAGAATTCGATTGCCTTATGGAAATATAAATTAAAATGTTAAATTAAAAAAAATTTAAATGCTATAGAGAGAAAGCAAATGTTTTTAGAAATATAAATACACTATAAAATATAAGTTGTTTAAATCCTATATAAATTTAAATCAAAACTTTGCCCCATTTAATAGAATATTACTTAAAGTTTTGAATTATGTGGGCAAACAACACTTGACAATATTTTGCTTAACTGTTTTAATTTAAGGATTGTACAACAAAATGGTTAATCAATAAATACAAAATGATAAACAAAGCAGTTCAACGAAAATCACTCCTGCACAGTACCCCATAAAATATTGGGGAATAAAGTTTTATATTTTTTTTATAGAGATTGAATGGTAACTCTTTATCGGTACACAGACCCATTCAACGGTCAACATTTGGGAATTGTACGACTTTTTTGTGTAAGGTAAATATCGATATCTGTGTCATTTCACTGAACAAGCATCGCGGACAAAATTAATCATGTAACCGTTAAACTAAATTAAATGTTTTCTACAGGACGTATCTGCAAAATTGTATGTCATTACAAATTTGAAATGACTGTTTTAGTTCAGAAAACGATTGCAGACAAAATTGCAGATTACTTTAAGCTCTTTTTAAAAGTTTATGTACTTTGCGTACGCAATTCGATGTACACCATTAGTAACTTCTAAACCGTAATTGAAACAAAATTAGTTACGTGGGACAAAAGTTATTATAAATGTTTATTATACAGTGTTGGGCAATTATAAAAACCGGCAAATCTCTAAAATAAATAAAAGATATTATAATGAAATACGGTATCTGACTATTATCGAACACGACTTCCGGTTAAATCGGAAATGTACCCAAACTGAGAAATTTTATGTAGATCACCCTGTATATTTTTATATTTTAGTATCAAGAAAAATCTAACATAATAAAAATTTCCAAAGCGTTCTAATTAAAATAATTATAATTTGGTTCCATTTCCGGTTGAACCGGAAGAAGTGTTATAACCGTAATAATCTCATCAATACCAAATATGCGATAATGGTCATATATTAAATTTCATTGTAATGTCTTAAATAGTATTCTGGATATTTGCCTGTTTCCAAACTTTTTACCAGCACTATACAGAGAAACTTAAAGATGATTTTATTTTTAAAAAAATATACAATAGCACAAAAGGTATGATCGGTAAACTTTGTAACGTCTTAAAACACGTGTTCAGTAGTTGTCATTCAAATTATGATTTAGACGTGACAACGTCGCTTCTTTAAATTAAAATTGTTGAGTCAACGTGACAACGCCGCTCTTGTAAATTTCTCAGCCTAGCTCTCACTTCCCGTCGGGCGGGGTTAGCAAAAAGACACGGTCTGTGGCGAGCGTTATTTTAAGCACGTGGTGCGAAGGCAGCATTTAGTTGTAAAATGTGCTGAATTGATAACTGCCATCGGTAGATCTTATTGAAATCTATTACTTTAAATGTACCTGTAATAAGAAGATTTGAGTGTTTGTACGAATATTTACTAGTGATAAATGCAATAGTTAAATCTAGAGTATTTAATTGAACATTACTGTAAATGTAAGGAGAAGTGCCTCGTCAGCTGGTGTATGTAGTTTTGGAAGATTTATCTAGTATTTAGAAGTGTTCCTAACCAGTGCAACGTGCGTAATTACGCAGTTCACCGAGCAAAGTGATTTGGGAAGTATAAAGTGAACAGTGATAGTACGACAGCGAGTGGGTATTTCCGAAATTGCCAGTACAACGAAAAATACCCAAAACAGAAGGGTAGGCAATCCCACGTGGTCGGGGCACGGCGTTATTACAAGTTGGGTTGTCGGACACGGCGGTCACGTGCGCAAGCGTGGCGCGTTCTCAAAACCACCAATAGAAACGCCACATATCTTTTGCCATCACAACGATTATCCGCACCATACGACAACCATCACGTCATCTTCCAGCCGGCATCACAACGTGCACCAACGACTAAGTTAAGGTTAGATATTACGTTTGAGGTATTTTAGGTGCAAACTCTGTTTTATTTGTTCGTTTGCATGGTATTAGAAACAATGTTAGATAGGAATTAGGAACATTTCGTTCTAGTTGAGTTTTTTTCTTTTTTAACGTTTGTACTAGTTCATGTTATTAAATATCATTCTATATTCAGATATTCTTTTGTTTAGTTATTTGTTAAATTAATTAAATAACTTGGCGCCCTCTTTATTTATTTATTTTTTTGTTGAAGCTAACATTTTTAGGACCCACGGCCCTTGCCTCCGACATAGGGTAAGGGCAAGGCTGAGAAAGTTACAACTTAAACCACTTAATATTGCATCAAAGAATCATGGAACGGTTTCAATCGAGCTAAAACAGGAAAACATGAAGCAGGTATCAAATTTTAAATATTTAAGAACTATAATTGCAGAGAACCGTTAATGGGAAGAATAACAGAATAGCTGCAGCGACGAAATTTGCCATGCTGCTAATAAATGCTTGATACATAAAAAGGAGATTTCAAAAGATATTTAAGACACGAATATTTAATGTAATGTACATACCAATTCTTACTTATAGTTTAGAAACTTGGGCACTCACTAAAGCAGAATTAATGGATACAGACGCACGAGATGAAGTGTTTAAGAAGAATAGAAGGATGTAGACTAATTATTGATAGGTAAAGCAACGATAAAATCAGAAAAACCTAGTAGCTAAAGGCATAAAGAAAAAGATAGACATTGGTAGATATCTACTACGCATGCCTGAGAGCAGGTACGCAAAAATGGGATGAAAAACGAAGTTTGAGTAAAAAATAAGTAGAGAAAGACAAAGATAAAAATGAAAAAACCGAAGGGAGACAGTCCAGGAGAAAAAGGAGTCAGCTGGAAAGATGTGTCACAGTTAGCCAATGATAGGCAAAGATGGAGAAACATAATCAAGAACTACGAAAACATAGATCAACACCGAAAGATACATTCATTGAGCCGTATAATCCTAGGGATTATGGCTAACGCCGAGGCGTTGTTGTAGATCCATTTGTTGAGGTGGATCAGTCCTCTCCTCTAATTTTATCTAATTCTCTCGCAATTTCTTCCATTTTTCCTATTCGCAACATGGTTTTAACATTCCATGTTGCAATCTTTATTTGTTCATATTTACTTATTTCTTCCTTTTTTCCCCTCTGTTTTCTTGTTTTTCTTTATTTTTATTCTTATTTGTGTCCTTGTTCCTGTCCTGTTTAATTTCCTGTGTGATGTTTCATGTACTTATCCTTAATTCTCTGTTTTCATTTTTATATTTATTTTTTTTCTTTTCTTTTGTCTTTAATTAACTTTCTCATATCCAGTTTAATTGCTTCGGTCGTTTCTCCATTTTCCTGTCCTTTGCTATTTACCGTTATTAGTTTTTTGACCTTTGAGTCAATTTATTTCGCTCCTTACTGTACTTCTCCAATTCTTGAGCCTCTTTATTCCAGTTCCAAGTTTCTTCGTCAATTATTAACTTTAGGAAGCCTATCTTAACATTTTTACCACTTTGCCTTTTTTCTTTAGCTATGTTTCTGATTTTTCCTTGTATTTCCCTTTCATTCTTAGTCATATCGTCATTAATGTATATTTCTTCTCCCCTTCGCTGTCTTAGTTTATTTTTATTCTGCATCACTTTGGTTTTATCCTCTTCACTATTAAGCTCAATTAAACAGGTTTTCTCTCCTATTTTCCGTGCCGCATTTACTTCCACTTCGACCCTCAGTTCCTTTTCTATGAACTTTTTTAATGCTTCTCGGAGCACATTCTGGTTGTTTGTTTCGATGAGCATACCTTGTAATATTACGTTCCTCCTTCTTTTTTCTCTCTCTAGTCTTTCAAGCCTCTCGTTTGTGCGTGTCACCTCTCGTCTCAGATCACCTATTTCTTTTAAGGCCTTTTCGTTGGTTTCTTTTAATACAAGAGGACCCAATTAAGAAACGCACGTTTAAATTTGTAATATATTCCTCGCGATAGTTGGGTGAATTAAAAATATTGTAAGTAAATTCGACGTAAAAATTTTTTTAAACAGACATAGTTTTTCGCGGTACGTTATTATTTTGTCATAATTATTTTTAAAATACTGCTTCATGTAATGCAGCCTTAAATAAAAAGTATATAAGTTACTCACCTGTTGAAGTGTTTCCTAAAAGTTCCACTGACCCAATACAGCGCCACAGGGTTGGCACAGGAATTCAGGTATGACAGACAAAATCCGACAATTCTTGTGTAGTGCCAGAACGCGTTGTAATATTTTTGGGCATCCGGATAAAAATAAAAGAATAACATAAACACGTGTGAGGGTAAAAAGCAAACTGCGAAAACTAATACAAAAACTAATACTGTCACAGCGACTTTCTTTCGGGCTCGAATCTGGAAATAAAAAAAACACATTAGTAGTACAAAAATATTCTCATACCGGCGACAATACAATTTGCATGTTGTAAAAAAAGTAGCTCAGGCAATGTTTTTACATATTTGAACTATTTTATACTCCAAAAAGTTATATACGATTTACAAAAATCGCATTCTTGGTTTTTTCTAATTTTCTTGGTTAATGTTTGAAATGTTTTCAATTTCTCTTCGAATCATTAATAGGCGCCGAATTTAGCAACCTAAGCAAATTTAAATTCTGCAGTAGCCGCTACGTTTTTGTCACTTAGGTACGAAGTTATATTCTATATTCTATATATTCTAACGTATTAAACTTTTCAGAGTTCAAATTTTGCCATGTTCACAATACCACAATAAATGGTTATAAAATACAGAAGACTACACAGATTTGCTTTAAATTTGAAAAATTTACTTCGAAATGTCGTTTAGTTGTTTAATAATTGCAAACATCACTTGTTTACAAAATCATGGCAAACGTTGATGATCAAATTTTTACAAAATTGGCCATATTTTGGTTATTTTTTGGAAATATGTAAGACTATATATTTTTGAAAAGCTAAAAAAATACTCTCTCACAAAATCATGGTCATTTGGGGTTTCCATTTTAAAAAGGTAAGTTTACTCCATATCTCGAAAGTCAAGGTGGTTAAAAAAATTTACTTTTGTTTTTAAATTAAGCATAATCTGTATAAGAAACCTATATAACATTTTGTTCTAATTTAATAAATAAAGAAGTTATAGCAAATTTTCAACAATGATGAAATTTCATTTTTCGTCTGTAGTGCCAAAATGGAATCCAATTGAAATTTTTTTATATCATAGGCGTTATTTTCTCAAACAAATAGCCCAAGAGACCGAAATCAGATTTTCGCTATCTATTGCGAGATTCGAATTGGGTCCACCATGTATCTAGCTACTGCAACAAGTGAGATCCCCATGTTTAAACTCGAATTTCAAACATCTTGTATATTATGGGGGTCCTTAAAAGAAAATAAAAAAGTTTTTTTTCTATGTTTTAGGCCACCTTTAGTTTTGTTCTCCGTACTCGTATTCTCACAAAAAAAAATCAGGTCATTTGAGCAATGTCCAAAGGTCACTAAAATGGTTTGAAAATTAGCAGTACCTATACAAGTTGAAAACAATCTACATGTTTGTGTTGCATGGATAACATTGTTATTATAAGAGTTACATAGTCGGTTAAATTAGCAAAGTTGGGTAAAATTTAAAGACAAAATTAATATTTTGAAAAAACCAAAAACAGCCGATTTTTTTAATAGTTAATAATTCCATAGCCACTAATATAAAATCAAAATGCGAAATCATTCCTGTAGACATTTTTACGTAGAATAAGAACAAAATATCTAAAAAGTCATGGCACACTTGATTTTTGAGATATAAGCCAAACTTGACCTTTTTAATGGCAACCATATGGGTTTATTAAAAAGAGATTTTTTTATAGTTTCATTAATGTTTGGGTTGTTAGGTTTATCTTTAAAAATAAGCAAGTTATAGCAATATTATTGTACTTATTAAGTTTAATCTAAGTGGCCTTTGCAAAAAAAAAATCACGTAATTAAGCTAGCTGTACTAAAATTAAACACATAAAAAATTAAAAATTTAAATAATTTAAGATATTTTTCACACTTCGTAATATTTTATGGTTGTTTACTTATTATTTATACTCAATATAAATTATGTAATGCTGTCCGACTTTGCTGTTTTAATTGTCTCTCTCATGTAACAACAAAGTGATGTTGGGAGGAAGATTTTTATCACTCTATGTAAAAAATTATAATGCATAAGGTGTGTGTCTTAAACATGTAGGTTAAAAAATTGGCAATGAGAAAATTTACAAAATAAGGACATTTAACTTACATTTATTGACTTTCTTTAAAAAAACCTAATAGTCCTAAGAAATCTCCATTAACTAGGGTTTATACAAAAACCGACTTTTGAAAAACCGGTTTTCGAATACCAGTTTTTCCAAAAAACCGGTTAAAACCGGTTTTCGAATAGTTTTAAAAAAACAATTAAAACGTAATAAAATAATTTATATTTCATAATTTTATAAAATATAAAACAAATTTCAAATAAAACCAAATAATAAGATAACAAATAAAAATAAAATTCTAAACTTCCAACAAACCATAAATAGCATTTTTTTAATTTGCTTTTTTCTTTAGAAAACATGATTTTAAAAACACAAAACATTTACGGAATCATGACTTAATCTGGTTCGTATTTGAGATACAAAATTACCAGATACAGAAAACACTGTTCGCTGACTATTGAGCTGAGTCTTACTGTTTTTAAAGCTTCAAACATTGTGCCCAAATTCTTTATTCTTTTATTAGTTGATTCAAATACTGCATATTCTGCCTTTAATGAAAAAAAACAATGTCTTGAAAGAAGAGATGGAGAAATCAATTCTTAGATTTATCGAGGAACCTTTAACAAAAACAGCAAATCCAAAAACCCTTAATAATATCTTCATCTTCATCGAAATTTGTTTCCAATTCTATAGCAGAATTTGGGTAAATTCTAGATAATATTTTTTCCGATAACTTGACTATATCCATCGGTTCTTGAAGCCAGCGGAAATACGTTTGATTTTTTTGTAACAATGTTTTTTGGATTTTGCAAATGAAGCAGAAGTGTACAGATTTTTATGTAGATATTTATTTTTTACGTGTTAAATCTAGGCTTAAAACCCGGTTTTTTAGTTAAAAAAAACCGGTTTTTCGAATACATAATTTTTTTCAAAAAAACCGGTTTTTCAAAACCGGTTTTTAAAAACCGACAAACCCTACCATTAACCCTATATTAGACTTAAATCACTACAAATAAATTACCGTTAAACTACACTAATTGTAATGGATGTCTCAATCTAATAATTGCAATCTAACAAGTAAATGTTCGTCTCCTAAATTTTATATTTTCCTTAGCTGTACGTGTTTGAAATTTTAGCAGCAAGGGATATTCACGACGGCGTACTGTGCCATGAAAACTTTCAACATGGCAATAACAATTTCAATTCTTTTGTTGTCGTAAAATATTAAGCTATAAACGTAAATTCTGCTCTGAATAGTACTTTACAATACAGCTGGATGATGGCTGAGCGATGTAAAATTTAGAATGTCCATACATTTTCAACCCCAGCGTAATTTTATGTGATGTCCTGTTTGTTACAAATAAAAACTTTTATATACAAAAGGATTTTTTAGATCTAATAAAAATGCATCATCTAATATGGCACTATCAAAAATTATGCTTTTTTGATGTAATATAAAATAATAATAAAATTATTACCTGTCTTTGTGTGCCCTGCATTTCACCAGGAACATTTTTAGTGCTGACAATTAGATGATTCGCCATGTTTAAATAAAATATTCCTATAATTGTGAGTGGTATGATGTACAGCACGAGAAACCTCATCATCACGTTGACTTTTGGGTAGCTGTTGTTTAGCCAGTGTTGGGGAAATGGGTAGCAAACGGTTATTTTGATCGTTCCTTCTTCGTCTCCTACGTTCATAAGATGTGAGCCAATGGCTGCTGGTACTGCACATATTATTGCAAGAATCCATATTGATATCGCTATTGTTAATGTTAATCTTGTTGCTCGACGACTTCCGCCTGTAAAAAAAAGATAACCAAAGATGAGCTAATAATAATAATAATAATAGAAACTTGCGTCTATAATTTAGAGGCCAAACACATTTTGGAAGGATTATTATACAGGGTGGTTCTTAAATATTGCGAAAAAAATTGGGAGGTGATTTCTTATCAAAAATTGAGCGGGTACTTTTATATAAATTTTTTTCTTTAGACGTCTCCTTCCGGAGTTACACTTCCCCTAAAGGAAAGCGGTAAAATTAGGTTTTTATTTTATTTCTTAAAATTGGATATAAAATAAACAATTAAAATTTATTGATATGTACAATACAGTAATTATGAAAACGGTGGTCCAAAAAATTGGCCAAGTGAATTATTAAAATAAAAAGCATTTGTTTAATGAATTTAGATATAGCGAACTTCATAGAAACGTGGGGAGACTTAGCAGACCTAATCAGCATTTTTAAATCTACTGAAATGCATACCCTTGAAAAATAAATTATACAAAACGAGAAAATTTGCTAATTTTGCAAAACATTCTTAAGGTTATTATCTGTTAATTTAGTTTTTTTAAGTAAAACAAGTAAGTTGAGCTATTTATAACTTGTCTTATTATTTGCAAAGAATTTTTTGTTTAAGGTTTGTACTGACTGAAAACTTTTAAACTTTCGCTACATTTTCAGATATGCTAGAAGCACACACTTTGCCAATTTTAGTATAATAACTTTAGTAGTTTGGTAGTTTTGGTACTCCACGCGAAGGAAAGTTTCAAGGATCTAAGGATAACGTTATTATGTAAGGTTAATTACGTAAGATACGTACAGACATGTCGGATGATTATTTAAAAATATTTACACAGCTCAAATAGAACATGCTTTAATTATTACAATATAACATGATTCGGTGTTTTTTTGTTAATTTCTTATTACTTATAAGCCTCTTACACATTAGGCAATTTGTCGGGGCCGACAGTCGGGAACTCCGAGTTGGGTGTTGTCTACACACCTACCGATCAGTCCAACCAACAGCATAAACGTCATAGCTTTTTATTCATTTTGATGTTAAATTTTCGGTTTAATAGTCCTTATCTAAAGGAATATGGTGAGGCAAATGGCTTGTTGGATAGACTGCTCAGCCGACCGTTCCAACTGTCGTGTTGGTCGGGTGAAACACAACACATTAAAAAATTTATCGGAATGGTCGGCCGGTTGTCCCGACAAATTGGTAGGTCTGTAGACCCCAATAAGGATTACTTTACTTAAACGGATTAGTCAGACAAGGTGTGTTTGGCCAGATTGAGGGATTATTTGGAAACTGATAATAATCAAAGAATAAACCATTAATTGCCACAAAAACTGTTTAATAGATTATTTGATAGTTATCATGTTTTATACAGGGTGTCCCAGCCAAGACGAATTATTCGATAGCTCTGTTATTAGTAATAACATTAAAAAAAGTTCAATATAAAAGTTGTTTGTATTCATTTACTACATAACCTAAAATTATTTTCAACTATACACAGTGTTTTGTTTTTGCTCTCTGATACAAAACATTGTTTTTTATATGGAACATTTTTTTGTAATTTTTGGATGTAAAATTAAATTCTCTTTCAAAAATATTATAAGTTGTTTATGTCTAAAATGAAGCGTTTTTGAGTTATTCACGTTTTTTTGAAAATTTTGAGAGATGCAGTATAAAAATATTTATATTTATTAACAACATTAACAACGTCAGAGCAATTTACTCTGGTAATTTATTAGACAATAGTGTCATAGTAATTGTTGACTTGTTACATTTTTAAAATAATATACAGGGTGTTCGTTAAACTCGGTCCATTTCCCTAAACTTGAAACGCATATAAGTCACCTTTTTTAAATAGAACACCTTATCTATTTTTACATTTTCTTGTAGAAAATTTAATTATCATTCAAAGTTATTAAGTATGTTTTATATCTAAATATAATATTTTTGGAGTTATTTCTTTTCTTATGATTATTTGCGAGTATTTTACCTTAGATATCAGTAGTAGCCTTTGAAAATTCTAAACTATTTGTATGAACTGTCAACCAGAACAGTTAATCGGCACAATTTCCACTATTATGCCACTAAAAATCCATATTTTTTAAGAGCTGTAGATACACAACATAAATGGCAGCAAATAACACCAGAATGCTGTGTATCTAGGACTGTGTAGAGGTTTTTCATGCAAGCTCAAAGGATTTTGCGGAGCCCAGTATCTACAGTTTTGCTCACTTACGTATTCATCTAAATGAAAATGGGCCTCATCTGTCATCAAAAGTTCATTCAGTAGATTTTCATTGACATTGAAAATTTCTAGAAAATGTTCGCAAAATTGTACACGTGCTCTCTTATCCTGAGCTTTTAGTTTCTGAACAATTTGAATCTTGTAAGAGTGAAAGTGAAGATCGTGATTCAAGATTCGCTGGAACGATGTATTCGAGATGTTCATAGCTTGAGAATGTCTTTTAGCTGAACGGGTCGGACTCTGTTCGAAAGCAATTCTTGCACGTTCAATGTTCTCAGGAGAACGAACTGAACGAGTAGTACCCGAAAATTTGGAAACAACATTTCCACGAGCACGAAAGTCACGTATCCATCTTGAAAGAGTTTTGTCTGTGGGTATTCTTCCGTGTCTTGGAACTTAGAATTCACGCCGAAACATTCTTTGCGTGTCTGCAATGCTACGAGTTTCGAAAAACGTCTGTACTGCGAAAATTCGTTGGTTTAAAGGAAAATGCGCCATAGCTTCATAAATTGCAGACTCTCAAAGATCTTTTGACATTTATGAAGTTTCAGTGTTGCCTATGTTTTTTTCTATAGCCTACTTAAATCCTGTCATACCTATTGGTTAATTATTTTGCACACCTTCGAATCGACTAAAGCAATATGTCTACACTTTTTTAATGCAGACGAACAATTATTATTACAGTAAAACAAATATAAGAATTTTTTAAATTTTCCTTTGAAGCTATCAATCAAGAACACATACATCAATATCGACATATTTACTTTTTCTATATAAAACACGAATACGTAACCTAACCGATTCTCTCACCCATCCACTTATGTATATAAAATAACAAGTTTTTAATTTCACAAATAAAGTTATCGATGGTTACGTGTTATGTAAAGAAACATACACAAACAAATTAAATTACCTGCAAGACGTTCGACGAAAACAACTTTTTGCATTATTAATTTCTTATTGGAGTTGATAAACATACCGACGACACTCCCAAACACGTAATAATTACATTAACCAATATCTGGTAAATAGAAGATATTAATGTAACGTAGTCCGCCATTCTTTGTTTGGTTTCTTTGTGATTAATTATCTTACTTTAATTATTAATGCGAGCAATTACTTAGGTTTTCACGTTTTTTGTTGGTCCTACTTTTTTATACTTGTAGAGCTGTTTCTTTTAAGAAATGGTCTGGAGTTGTTTTTACTCCATTTGAAGTACTTTTTTGTTGGAATTTATATTTATTCTCATTTGTAAAGATTACACAAAGGAAAGTATTAACGTTCTAAGCTCCGAAAATTACAGTAAAATTAGCGAAGTGTACAGGGCGTAATAAAATATTACTTTGAGTTACCAAACACACAAAAGTTTTTGAAAACCTCATTTGAAAATAATATACCTGCATTCGTTATTTTAATTTAACTTTAATGTACATTGTCACAGCCTTCTATAGTTACAAGCCTGGAAGTGAGAAAGGCAACGTCGCCATTAATTCAACTAGTAGGTCTACTCGCCAGAAGCTGTGCTATATGGTAGAACGTATGCATGTTTACTTGTATAACCAAAACAATATTTTTATTTGGGATAAAATATATATTTCTTAGTTAATATTGCAAATTAAATGAATGTTTAATAAAAACAAATATCTATTAATTGAATATAACAAAAGTCACATAAACAAACATAAAACCTTATAACTAATATTACAATGCTTTTTTAAAATATTTCTGTAAACGAAAATGTAACATTTTTTAAAGAATTATTATCAATAAATTTTATTTTGCAAATAAAAATTTATTGCGAAAGAATTGCTAATTTTCGCTTTTTTACATTAGTTGCATGATGCAGTTCATTATTTTTATTTTTTGTAAAATTATTTAAAATTATATTGGCCATTATTAAAGCACACTTTAAATAAAGATTTTCGTAAGGAAGGCCACAATTGCAATTACTATTAATACACATTATAGAAAATGAATCCGACTTTAAGCTTGCTAAGGTTATATTTGATAATATTAATTGATGTTTCTGTTTAGAAAAAAATAAAGTTTCTGATTTTTTATCATCAAGTATGTATTGAAAAATAGACAACATATGATAATATATAAACTTTAAATTATCGCTAGCAATACACAAGCCACCTCTTTGTAACTCATCAAAATATTTTTCATTTATTTCAATTCCAACATCTTGTACAATTAAATTAATACAATCAAGGCAACTAATTTTTTTTCTTAAAGAATGAGCTACATAACCACATACATATGATTGAACAAATTCATCACAATTAAATACTTTTAAGTAGTTTGTACTAAGTATATATGAACAGTCTGTAATATGCTCATCATTTGCTTTAGTTGTTTCTAAATCAAAAGTTTGTTTTTTTAATTCTTTAAATGAAGAAATATTTGTGGATTTTTTAAAAATATTTTGCAATCTAATTTTTTTTTCAGACTCTAAAATTTGTTGGAAAGATACGTTGTAATTACAACCCGATAAATTCCTATAGCGCCCGAATCTTTTTTCCAAATTATCGGATTGTAATTTTCCAGCTAGTATATATTGTACATCATTATATTGTTTAAAAGAATAAGACACTAAATTAATGAGTACTAATGTAGCTCTTTTTATTGCATAATAAGTATCTTTAGAAAGACCAACACAGTTTTCATTTGTATTCCATTTATCTAGCCAAGTTATAAACTTTTCTAAAAAAACTAATTTTTCGTCTTCCTCTGAATAAAATGGAGTTGCCCACTCATTTATTTTTATTTTGCCTAAGTAAGTACTTTTAACGTTAACAATGCTCCACCACTTTTTAATTATTTTTAAAAAATCATATGTTCCATTGTACAAGCTATTACTATTACAACTTAGTGCAGCTATAGTAGAATCGTGAAATACATTTTCAACAAAATTGACACTTTGCCTTTCTAAATTATTAGGATAAACAGATTTATAATTTAATTTAAAAGCTCTTTTGGTTAAAAGTGTTGATTCATCTCTGTATATGCAGCGTATATGTTCAAATGATGATTCTTCAATAATATCTTTTTTTTCAAAATTTGGATAAAAAAAAAGATTGTTTCATATTTTTAACGTTAAGCCAATTATTTCTAACGTTTTTAAATATATGAACAAAATCGTATGTAAGAAAAATTTTTTCGTCCTTGTATTTTGGATTTTCAATATAATGATCTTTAGATAAATTTTTGTACATATTTTGATTTATACGATTGTTATCTGTTATAATACAGACGATTTTAAAACCAATATTTTGAATATATTCAACACAATTTAGGGTTAAATTCTTTAGATCATTTCCTGTCATATTATATGCAGGGTAAAGAAGAATTACTTCTTTAAAATTGTCAAAAAGAGAAGAAATCATGAATGTTTGAACTGTTTTTGCTACATTAGATTTATCATTTTGTGCAAATCCACTAATTGACTTGGATTTATATTCAAAACTTGATTTAATATATATTTCGTCTATTAACAAATTTACAATTTTTGATTTTGGACTCAAGGTAAAGGCTAAATAGTTAAAATAATTATTTTCTTCTTTCATTTGATTATTAGGATTTACATTAAAATCACACGATAATTGCCTTAAATGTCTTTCTGAGGGTAGAAATAAGTAATCTTTTAACCTACTATATGCTGCCGACGATTGATTATAAATAATAAGAGCAAATATTAGCGTATACGCACTGTATCGTTTTTGTGAACTTTGGAATAAATGTAATTGATCGCGTAATAAATGTAATATTGTTCTGTTATCTTTTTCACTGTCATCACCACACTCTGCATTCAAAATGATTTCAAAATATTTTAACGTCTTTTTCAAATAATGGCTTACATCAATGTCATATGAATTAGTGAAAGAATATCGAGAAAGGATGTTTTCAATTTGTGACCACCTACTTAAAATGCATGTTTCTGGTAAAATCCAGTTTAAATCTTTAGGACTTACTTCTATACCTTTCAAAAAAATCCTAGCGCAACAATTTTTATGGATAATAATACTACTTAAAACTTCAACACTATCTATATTGTTTTTGCTTTCAGAAATATTTAATAAATATAAATAAATATGCTCACTAGTAATTTTACAGTCCCATTTTCCCAAGTTAACACGATTTAAAATATTTTTTTGTAAATCACTAAAACTGGGTATCACATCACTACACAAAAAATCGTTAATTTTAGTTTCTTCTTTACTTAAAAACTCTTTCCTGCGATCTTCCGGATCACGCCTGGATGTAGCAAAACTTGATAAATATTTTGGTTGGTTTCCAAATATATGCGGAATCGCACCATTTACTAACTTAGGTCTTTTTAAGTTTTGAACAATTATTTCACCATTTTGGTTTAATATTTTTTCGTGTCTAATCACTTCACTTTCACTAAAATGTTTTGAACAAACAACTGAATATTTTGTTACTTTAAAATTGTCTCTATGAATTGCTTTAACCCATAATTTTTGTGTCACTTCGTCTTTTGGAAATGAAAACGTTGTTTGTAAATTTTCTTCTCGTAGAGTACTTTTATAATTCGTTTTGCAACCTGGTACGCTGCATAACCTCGGCATCTACAAAGTAACACAATATTATTGTAAATTTCTTTCGGTTCCCAAGTTTCTATGTGAATGTTTATAAACAAATTTAAATTCTTACCTTCTTTAGTGTATGGTAAGCTTTTAATTTTCAAAACGAATTATGCACAATTTAAAAACTTGACTACAAATGGCCCTTTTGAAGCTTACTATTATGTATTGTATAGCAAACTGGAGCACACCCACACAACTGCACGCACATGTGTAACTAAAGAAGGCTATGGATATTGGCATAGAAAGGCAGCTCAGACTCCCAGCCCGGCCATCCACTGCATACGCCCCTCTTATTATGGGAACTACCGTGATTCAACGCGGTATAAAAACACCATTCAGCAAGAAAATGTATCAGTCTTCTGCTGCGATTTACATGAACACAAAGTATTATGAAGACTAAGGTTTGTTGGTTAAAAAAAATATTGGTGTGTGTCAGTGGCGTGCGGTGACTTTTCAACCAGGGGATGCTGTCCAAAAAAACGAACAATTTATTTTTTTAAAAATTAATTTTATTCTACGATCTTTTTTACAAAATTCGTCTATAGCAACATCATACAATCTTTTTTCATTTTTCATATTTAGCAATATTTTTTTTTCAATTGATATTAAAGCGAAAGCAGACAGTCTATCGCCATTTTGGCTGCTTCTGGTGAATGTTTTTATTCTTTTTATTGTCGAAAACGATCGTTCAGCCGATGCGCTCGTGGAACCGTGGAAGGTATAGTGCAAATTAATTGTATTAATTTAAATACTTCTGTCAAAACATCTTTTAGCTCATCTTTCACAATTAATTCTTTTATGCAATTTATAGATTTTAAATGAAAGTCGGGAGTCGAGTACACGTAAACTAATTGACTTTTTAACTTCATAAAATCAAAGTATTTTCCATAAGTTGGCTGAAGTGATTGTAATAGAAAATCCGGAAAATTCTTTTCATATTCTTTAAATTTTCAATCAAAAATTGCAATTATTATTAACCACAGTTTCATCCATATTATGGGTCGTATTAAATAATAATCAAAATTCTAAGTAGCGAAACAGTGCACCAAAAATAGAGTTAAGCTTATTTAAATAGAAGAAGTTTGATTTAAAGATAGTAAACAAAAATCAATTTACAACGGAAATGATTATTTTGAAGCGTGCAGTATCAATCGAGTGCGGCTGCCCTACCATATAACAGTTGCCCCACACAGAGGAACCATGAGAGTAATCGCTTCCCGTAGCTGTTAAGTAAAGCAACGATGCGGGCAATAGACTAGGGACTGCATCGCAGTGCGCATGCGCCAAGAACGCAAATTTCGAATCCACAATCAGAAACGCATCCCTCAGTCGGGCTCACAATCGTTAGCGCTGTGCATCGCACACTATTCGTCAGCCGCTCGCTGGATGTAGATTATATAACGCAAATTTTCGAGCAGGCAAAACATCGTATATAATAAATAAAATTATCACGTAACAAAAAATAAAATCAAAGCGAAATAAAGCTACACGAAATTCAAATATGATACGGAAAAAAAAAATTCTTGACGTGAATTTTAGGGGATGCGCCGCATCCAACGCATCCATGGACCGCACGCCGCTGGTGTGTGTGTGTTTTAAAATTTAACTTTGTCACAGGTTTTCATCGTTTGTTTGGCTCTGACGGCCTGCCTAGCCGAGGAGAAGGCCGATAAGAAGACCACGAAACGTGGTGTCTTTGGTGAAGGCCTTGCCTCAGGTGGAGGCTTGGGAGGAGGATCATATGGTGGATCATACGACGGAGGATCCTATGGCGGCGGTGGATCCTATGGCGGCGGTGCATCGTATGGTGGCGGTGGAATAGAATTAGGCGGCGGACTTGAACATGAAATCGGTGGAGGAATTGGAGGAGGTTTGGGAGAAAAAATCGGCGGACGTTTAGGAGGACATGATATTGGAGGCGGTTTGGGTGGAAGTTACGGAGGCGGTTCCGGTGGCGGCTATGGAGGTGGTTCCGGAGGCGGATATGGAGGTGGCTACGGAGGTGGTCTAGGAGGTGGCCTAGGAGGTGGTTTAGGAGGTGGTTACGGAGGTGGCCACGAACTTATTCCATTAGGCCAACACCTTTCAAAACACATCACCATCACCAAGAAAATTGGCATCCCAATTCCCAAACCATACCCAGTGCATATCACCAAGAATATTCCAGTACCAGTACCAGTACCAAAACCATACCCAGTAATAAAACCATACCCAGTACATGTACCAAAACCATACCCAGTCCATGTTGATAAGCCATACCCAGTGCCAGTTGTAAAACACGTACCATACCCAGTTGAAGTAGAAGTTAAGTTGCCCGTACCTCACCCATACCCAGTACCAAAACCATACCCAGTACCAGTACACAAAACCATCCATGTACCAGTGCCACATCCAGCTATTGTTAAGAAATCTGTACCTGTATACATTAAACATGAAGAACATCATGGTGGTTATGAAGGTGGTCAAGGAGGTGGAATTGGAGGTGGTCTTGGCGGAGGATATGGCGGTGGATACGGTGGTGGATACGGAGGAGGATACGGAGGTGGATCCGGAGGAGGATACGGTGGTGATATCGGAGGAGGCATTGGACACGGTGATATCAGAGGAGATATCGGCGGAAGCATTGAGGGAGGCATCGAAGGAGGTATTGAACATGGAGGTATCGGCAGATACATTGGAGGAGGAATCGGAGGTGGTAGTCTAGGTGCACACGGCGGCGAAGGTATCTCTTTAGGAGGCGGCATTTCTGGAGGATACGGCGGCGGTTACAGAGGTGGCTATGGAGGTGGCTCCGGAGGTGGTTCCGTAGGTGGTTCCGGAGGTGGTTACGGAGGTGGTTCCAGAGGCGGATATGGATATGGAATTGGAGGTGGAATCAGCGGAGGTGGTTCAGAAAAATGGTAATCATTTTATGTTAAAATTTTGCTGTATATTAGCTAAGTATTTAATTCGATAAAAGTAATTATTATATAAATATTAGTTGTTTTTTTTTTAATCAGTAAAAAAATATCTGTATGTACGTACTACCATTGTGCTAAATTGTTTGTAGCAGTCTTAAACAAATAATACACACTTATGCTTCAAGTCCCACAAGCTACCAGCGGAGGAGTTGTGGGGGTTCAGTTTCAATAAATTTTATAAAAATCCAGTACGGCCCAGTTCAAAGTCAAAATCAAACTCAAACTTCTTTTTAGATAGAGCATTTTATTCTACACAAAAAGTGTGTCTTGACTTTTCTTATTATCCGCCGCCGTTGAAATTTAATTTATTTTACCATGTTCGCGAAAAATTTGCTCCCAAGTTCAATCTAAAAATTTAGCTAATATTCGTAATAAGGAAGTAATTACCGATTATTGCAGTTTTTAATAACAGAACATACTAATAATGAGGGAAGAAGTTCCGCTAAATTAACGATTAATGAGCATTTACTCTGCAAGTTGCAATTTTCTGCTTTTCGCGATATTTTTAGATCGAACTTGGGAGCAAATTTTTCGCGAAAATAGTAAAATAAATCAAATTCCGCGCCAAACGGTGGCAGATACGAAGAAAACTCGAGAGACACTTTTTGTTTAGAATAAAATGTTCTACCCAAAACAAGTTCGAGTTTGATTTTAAACAGGGCCGTACTGGTCTTTTATAAAATTTATTGAAACTGAACCCCCACAACTCCGCCACTGGTTGCTTGTGGGACTTGAAATGTTCACAGATTGTGGTAACCTGTAAGGTGGTGCTGTATAACAAATTTGGTTTAAATATATCTACTGGTTGAGAAACGGTTAAACATTATCGTTATTTTTTCGAAAAATTTCAACACCCTGTAACTTTAAAATGAAGCGTTTTTGGACCAATGTTGATATGGAATATTCGCTTTAAAATAAGTTTTTCTATCGACTGTTAAAGTCCCGCTACAGAAAAGTTGTCCACCCTGTATATTATGACGTGCTGGACGAAATTTTTCTTAATCCTCGATGTCAAAAAAATCCTTGTTTCACGACATCAATTACCGTAAATAAAATTATTTTGTTATTCACTGAAAAATAAAAATTTAAATTCCAGGTTTTACTGACACATTGACTGGAATTTCTCGAGGGACGGCAGATTGTTAGTTCTGATTACTGTTATTATCAGCTCCACAGTTTTGACGACGGTAAAGCCAGTTTCATAAAACAGCACTAGTTAAATCCAATTTGAACCAATGTCAACTTTTGATGGCATTGTAAAAAAAAATATACAACCAAATTATCCAATCCACAAATATTTTATTAAAATGTGTGACGACATGACTAGGAACTGCACTACCGCTTTCACCGTTACCTGCTAAACATGTAATTAAAAGAAATGTCGGTATTACCGATAAGTAAAAATAAAAGAATTTGCGAAAGCTACATATTTCGGCAAAAATCAGAATTAGTGCGCTATATTTAATGTAAAGGTTGAAACGTTTGAAAATGTCGATTTGGAGCTTGCAACAACAATTTGTTGCGATGATGCTTTAGTAGGTATATTAAATAACAAGAGTTGTAAGAAGCATATTACGTGCAAGTGGAAAAATTGCTCACGGAGCCGCGTAACGGCGAGTGCGTATTTCCACGAGTGAGTAATTGCTTTACAACTCGTGTTATGTAGCATACTTTTTCTACGATCAGATAATATCTACGATTTTAACGGTTTTTTGGCTAATACACAAATGTAATTACGTTGTCTTGTCAATTTCGACGTAAGCCTACTTTGACATTTCTAGACAAGCGTGCGTTTTGCTTACCGTGCGTTATAACTCACTTACTAGGCATGCAGGAAGTGTTTGTCGTGAGTCTACTTTGATCATATCTTTTACAAACTGTGCTTTTTGCTTACCGTGCGTAAGGACCCACTTACTATGCATGCAGGCTCTACGGTAAAAGTCATTTACATTAGTGGTCGTAGAAAAATTTATTTACAGCATAGGTTACGTTAAAATGTATGTTAGATAAATTGTCCTTCAAACAAAATAGTGCGAAAAGAAGAACTCATGAGAACAATAGAGGACGAGCTATTACTCAGATGTTTTAAAATTTCTTTACAACCATGACAAAATGATGCATATAGTTTATTTAATATACACCAAAGACTAACTAGATTAATAACAGGAATAAAAAGAATCTGCATGTAAGCAATGAAAATTCATGTCCACGAGATTAACAATGACGATGATGGCAAAGATATTCTCGCCATGTTCGTAACAGAAGATTCAATCAATACACCTTCGTTAAATGAACGTCTTCACCAGATATTTAAACAACGACCTCATTCGAAGAAAATTAATACAAACGATATTCGTAAAGAGATACAAAATAAAAACATTTTGTAGTAAAATACCATACGTTGGAAATATTTATGTCTAGTGTATAATTATTTTTTAACAAGTACGCCTAGAGGTTCGTTCAGAAAAATCGTTTTGTACTGCAGGCTTATTTTGTACCAAAATTCAATCACGAATAGAAGACGTAACAATAGATATGCAACCTTCGAGCACATTTTATTGCACAAAACGAGTTTAATATTAGATATGAAACGCTTTTTTGTCTTACATCAAAAATTAAATAATTTTAAAGAGTTAACAAATAATTTTTTATTACAGTTTTTGTCTAAAAACCCCATTTAATACCAGTATTTGCAATTTCTAGACATGAGTTAAAGGGTTGTTATAGTGTATTATCTCGTCAATTCACTTTAGATTTGCAGCAATTGTTCTACTATTGAACTGCACACTCGTCTGTTACCACAGCACACGTGTGTAATATTTGCTGAAATAATATTCCGCCTAAGGAAAAGGTGGTAAGCGCATATGCTTCAACCTGAGCCCACAGAAAAGCACCTGCACTTTTGCAACAGGTGCTTCTCGTAAATAAAGGTTTATTGTAGTGCAGCTATTGTCGCTCATTAAAGTCCTATAGCCTTGATGTCGCATACAATAAAAAAGCTTTTTATACTAATAATTCATGCATACATCGGTCTGTTTTTGTGTGATCACACAAATTACTGATAACACTTCAGTTGAACTGAATAAAAATGGGGATTAAATGTAAGTTTACTTTATGGCACGGTAAATGGGGGCCATCAAAGTAGAAGGCTATGACATTGTACATGAATAACATGGAACAAACACTGACGCATAATTTTCTAAATCATGTATCACTTTAAAAGGGCCAATTTCAACTTTAATAAAACAAATTAGCTTATAAATATATGAAGCTGAAAAATTTGTACGTTATAACTGAGACTTAGTACTAGTATTTTATGTGCTTATAGGAATGAATGACAAGGATACTTAAGAGGCCATATGAACCACAGAGTGAAGACAGTCGGGCTTAGATAGGAAAGAACCAATTACCAGAAATGCTGTACAGCGAGTTGGAAAATTAAGACGTTCATGTTAGGTAGCTGTGTTTGATTTTTGTTTCTTACTGTGTAAAAATTGCTCTAGAACTAAATATTACGTATAACAATGATTGGAGTCCAATCATCTTATGAAGACGATCACGAGCCAAAATTATTAATAATAAATATAAGAGTAATAAAACTTCAAGCCGATGTACAGGTTCTGTCACAATGTTCTAATAAAAGCATCTTAGGTTATCGGTCATAAAATACAGGTTTGACATACCTTACTTTCAAAAGATAGTTGTTGTATAAATTGTGCTACATAACTGTAATGTTCGACTTTTATCACAATTTCTGGTTAAGCAGAAACCGCAAAAATTTGTATTTTTTTCTTCCATGGGATACTTTTTTTATCCATTTTTATAGTGTAATTTTTTTTCTGCATCTTTTTATCCCATTTTAAAAGTAGGTATGGGTGTAACTGAAATCAGGCTCACCCCCTTTTTTCTTTTTAGTTTTGAATTTAGACAAAATAAATTTTAGACATGTAATATGTGCAAAAAACTGGATTATTTGAACATGGGTACACTTTTGTTTCATTGGTATTGTTAAATTCGTCAGAAAATACTTTATTTAAATACCCGCATGAGCCACCATCATTCCATTTAAAAAAATTGACTTTTTGCCAAAAAACCAATTTTGCAACCTTTAACGTCTATTAAAGCAGCCCAAATGTCAATTAAAATTTACAAAACCGTTTTTCTGACACTTTTTGACATAATAAAATTCAATTTATGCGGGTCACGGCACACTTAATAAAAAATTAAATTTTTGTCAAAAAATTATTTGAGGTTATAAAAATTAATCAAAATGGTACAGTTGTATCCAAAATCGTTTCCTCTTTTCAAAAATGTAAAAATATACAGGGTGTTCCATTTAAAATAACAAAGTTATGGTCATTTCCGGCGAAACCGGAAGTGAAACAAAAGTGTACCTATGTTCAAATAATCCAGTTTTTTGCAAATGTTACATGTCTAAAATTTCATTTGTCTAAATTCAAAACTAAAGAAAAAAAAAGGGGGTGAGCCTGATTTCAGTTACACCCGGTATTTATAAACTTAGATAAAATTTTACAACATAAAAACCAATATGGCTTTCACAAAAACAAATGAAAGTTAATATCGAAAGAACCTAACCGAATCGTAAAAGATTCATAAGTCGAATAAAATTTATCTAAGGAAGTTATTACTAAATTTTAAAATTTTAATAAGTACAAAGCTATCTGCAAAAAAAATTAAGTCTGGTTTACAGTGTTTATTTAAACAAATAAAGGTATTTTAAATCTGTTTTTTTTTTGTTGTTAATCACATTAAATTAGCAGCTTTAATATATATCTGTGCTTTAGCTGTCATTTTTAGCAAGTTCCCTATTGTGGAACTATTATAATACATTTTTAAATACGACTTATTTCAAAAATAAAATGCCAAATACGGTTACCTCCTACGAATCAGGACGAAACATTTTTTAGCGGTTTCATAACAGAATATATTAGTCGTAAAAGTTCAAACATTTAAAATTATATCAGCGTTTGTAGTAATATACAGGGTGTCCCAGTTAACTTGAACAGCATGGGGATCTCGTAAACGGTTAGAGATACAGAGTTGGTTAAATGAGTCAAAATGATCTATGATTTAAGAGCAACTATTCTATGAAAAAAGAAATTGAAAAAAATTTACAGTTTTTGGGCTATACGTAAAAAACAAAAAAATGACGTTTTCGATTTTTGCTTATAACTTGCTTATTTAAAATCATACCCAAAATATTTTTCGACATTATTAGGACACTTTTTTGCGTAGAATTGAAATTAGTTAATAAATTTTACCTATCTTCATTTGTTTTTGTTATTTTAACATCAACTTTCTTATTTTAAATACGGGTCGTAGTTGGCTATGACACCATTAAAAAGAGATTTTTTTTCTCGTTTCATTGATGTATGGGTTGTTGGGTTTATTTTTAAAAATAAGCAAGTTATAGCAATATTATTGTATTTGTTAAGTTTAATCAAAGTGGCCATTGGAAAACAAAACAAAACATCACGTAAATAAACTAGCTGTACTTAATTAAACACAAATAAACCTAAATAATTTAAGATATTTTTCAAATTACATAATAATTTATGTTTTTCCAATTACTATTACTATTGAATCTAAATTATAACATGCGTTCAAAGTGTAGCCCACTCTCCCTGAGCAATGCAAATTTGAGATCTGCACTTTGTAGATAATAATGTTTTTCTACGGATATTTCTTTTTATTTGATAAACTTTTGTTAAACTAGCCAATCTTAATTTTGTAATTGTGTTCAGCTGTCTTTTTATGATTAGTTGTTTTAAGAACCTTTTATCAAACAGAAAGTAATATGCTTAGGAAATAATTGTTATCTACAAAGTGCAGATCTCAAATTTGCACTGCTCAGGGAGAGTGGGCTACACTTTGAAAGCATGTTATAATTTAGATTCAATAGTAATAGTAATTGGAAAAACATAAATTATTATGTAATTTGAAAAATATCTTAAATTATTTAGGTTTATTTGTGTTTAATTAAGTACAGCTAGTTTATTTACGTAATGTTTTGTTTTGTTTTCCAATGGCCACTTTGATTAAACTTAACAAATACAATAATATTGCTATAACTTGCTTATTTTTAAAAATAAACCCAACAACCTATACATCAATGAAACGAGAAAAAAAATCTCTTTTTAATGGTGTCATAGCCAACTACGACCCGTATTTAAAATAAGAAAGTTGATGTTAAAATAACAAAAACAAATGAAGATAGGTAAAATTTATTAACTAATTTCAATTCTACGCAAAAAAGTGTCCTAATAATGTCGAAAAATATTTTGGGTATGATTTTAAATAAGCAAGTTATAAGCAAAAATCGAAAACGTCATTTTTTTGTTTTTTACGAATAGCCCAAAAACTGTAAATTTTTTTCAAGTTTTTTCTTCATAGAATAGTTGCTCTTAAATCATAGATCATTTTGACTCATTTAACCAACTCTGTATCTCTTACCGTTTACGAGATCCCCATGCTGTTCAAGTTAACTGGGACACCCTGTATACTTATTAAACAGTAATATATTATACAACAAAATATACATTTGTATAAACAACTTTTGAAGTATTTGAAATATTATAATAATAAATAAACAGCATATCGTTAGAAAGAGGAGAAAAAAGCACATTTAACTACACCAAAGTCAACTTGACGGCCCAAAAGAAAAAATGAATTTGGGGTAATATCTCACATATGAAAAGTGATAAAAATAATCTAAGATAATAGTTACATTCGACATAAAAAATTACCTTCAGATGGTACAAATATAATTGATTTAACGATTAAGACAAAAAAGGTATGAGAGGAAAGAGAAATATGTCATTTTCATATTTTTTTCTTTAACATCTGAAGCACGAGAAATGTTGTACTTTTAAAAATTGATTGTGGCTCCTCTTATACTTGGGAATAATTCATCTAATTTAAATAAAGCTGTATCTCCTATTATAAGCGAGATCCCCATGCTGGAAATCTAATCTGGGTATAAGAGTTTAAAGTTTAAAATATACCTTAAACGAAACGAAAAAAAAACAAACTTACTGTAACATAATGACTTTACGTGGTAGGCTTTTTTGAAGTCATATCTGAAATCAGCTCCTCAAAATTAGTAAAGGAACAATTTTCTTTTTATAAATAAAGTTTTACTTTAACAAAATGTGAAGTTATGCAAGTTCACAGACAGTAAAACTTACACAAACAGTTCTTTTAAACTCGAATGAAACATTCTTTGGCGGGTATTCTGCTGTAAAGGTAATATTATTTATTCACCTAAATTATGCTATGACAATATAAAATTACCGTGTCCTGAATACTTAACAAACATACAAAAAGCTAAAATACGTTTTGATAAATAGCGTAAAGGATGTTAATTTAATAAAAGTGAGTACAGCATTCGTGTCCCCAGAGACATAAAAATTAAATGCTTTGCAAATGCTCCACGCGTGGAATAGCCCTTCGCTGCGCAACTACCAGAAATAAACAAATTATTTAATTTTGTCTTTTTATTAACTGAACAGTTTTTAGGCGACATTTTATTTTAGTCTCATACCAATTTTCATTACAATAAAGCAATTAATTAAGCTAAGAATAACTGCTAATTGCGAGATGTATAAAAATACTGGTAATTTAATTTGGTTTTTAATTAAGTTTTTGTGAAGTTTACCAGCAAATCTTTTGAAAATTTAATCATAGCGGCCTGATCTAGAAGTCGTGCTTGTTTAACGGGTAGTGGTTGTTCAAAATAGGAAAAATTAAATATTAATAGACCGGAGTAAAACGCAAACGCATTTGGATTAAAAACTTATTCTGAATTCAGTGTTGAACGAATAATTACCTTTTATAATTAATTTATTTGGCATTTAATGAAAAATGTCTGTAAAAATAGTAGTACATAAAAACTTATGTAGACTGTTCTAATTGCAAAACTGAAATCTGCAAGCAAAATTTGTTTACAGCAAGAAATATATCAGATTTATAAAAGTATTGTTTAAACAAGAAGAAATGGACCGTTAATTATTATAAAAGTCTATCGTTATTAGTTTAGAGTCAGTGGCGTAGAAATCGGGGTTGCAGCGGGTGCCGTGGACACAGGTCCATAGCCAAGGGGGCTCATACGATGCAACTTTTTTTTAAATTATTGGCACTCGCATCTTATCAGCGCAGAAAGGCACAGGGTTAATAATATTATTAATCAATGAAGAATAAGAATTATCTGTTTTAACACAGTTTCCATGGCAAAGAATGTAGCATTTCAACATGTAAAATTTTTCATTAGTAGTAAATGTGCCCATAATTATATAATACCTGTACTTTCTTGATGTTGCACTGTTTGGCACATCCCCACAACTGAATGCCATAAATCCAGACAGGTTTTAGTATCTGGTTATAGATAATAATTTTATTATACAGCCATAATTGGGATCGTCGTCCTAGAAGCCAATACAGTTTTCTGTATTTTATACTTAGCTCTTCTTTTTTTATTTTTATATGTGGCTTCCACCTCAGTCGCGTGTCGAGAGTCATGCCTAAATTCCAAAATAAAGTTCTTCGTAACGCAGTTGACGCGCCATGGTACGTAAGAAACAAGGACATTCATCGTGATCTCTGTATTCCAGAGGTATCTAGCGAAATTAAACGCTTTGCTAAAAAACACGCAACGCGACTGCAAAACCACATAAACCCAGAGGCAATACAACTGCTAGACAACCATGGGTTGGTTAGAAGATTGAAAAGACAAAAACCGTTTGAACTTGTTTAGTGTAGGATTAGTTTATTAGTGAATCAGAGTGCGTCGGCCATCTTCAGGACACCGATGGGTGAACTCTAGTATTAAGTAATCATTTCATCCTCATCAATTTCATCTTATTACATTTCCATTTTATTAAATAAAAAAATTAATGGTTGGCCCAGCCGGACCAGTATTAATCACGAAATTATAATTTAAAAAAAAAAAAATTATATAATAACAAATTTGCTACAAAGACTATCGAATTACACAACAATACTCAACAATTCGAATAAATGATACTGCAGACAAATGGTAACTGTCGAGGTGTCATTTGATATTTAATTAGTTGTATTTTGTTTCTTTTTTCATAGATAGCTTAATAAGTGAAATGTAATACCGTAAATAGTACATACAAATTTTTAATCATTTAACTACAACAATGATTTAAATATGCAAAGCAGAAACTGACAAACTGAAGTATTGTTGTGTTTCGATAACAGAAGCTTCTTATAGGTATATTCTAATACATGCAATATTTCATTCAATATATTTAGAATGTTATACTTTTTTACAACGGGCAAAAGAAATATAGTATTGTTATTATATGTGGTTCTTTATGCAATGTAACTACAGAAAAATTGTTGAATTATTCTAAAATCCGTTTATAAGGTAAAAGAAAGTATCCAACTATTTTCAGTTTTCAATGTTTGTTAATTTGGTAGTTATGCTATTGTATAAGTTATGACTTCAAAGGATGAACAATACTCCATATTACATAATAATACTGCATACTATTATAATATGCAACAATATTAAGTAACAAATTCTACTGAACGCAATAATCAACCAATTGAGATAAAAACGTATAATATTATACGGAATCTGTTAATTGAATAATTGCATTTGAACTCAATTAGCAGTTACCGTGTTAGAGGAATACTGTTAGTACACAATTACACAATGACGATTTCACTATGCATTAAATTCCCTGGATTAATATAGATAATATCGTAATACACCAACAAAATTAAGTTTGATAGTAAACGACACGTAATGTGTAATTTATGAGGTTGATAACGTTTCCAATCGCGGGTTATGCAGTTCGTTTACATATTTTAGTATCTCATCAATCAAATACATTAGATGTTCAGATGGTATATGAACCCGCTACGAAATTACTTGCTATATTGATACTTCCTGTTTAATATTTTAATAAGCCCGTTATAAACAAGATATTTTCGCTTCCGTGTTGTGCGACGTCTTTAACATTAAATATTAATTCGCGTGTCGCATTTGAAAGACTTATTTAATCTTAAAAATAACGTATAATTTATATTAAGTTGATGTACTTAAATAAAAAATACAACACATTGGGTCGATTTAAAGGTTCTGGCGTTATCGATAACATTACATACCATGTTCAAAATTAAACGAGTTTAAAAAGCTTTTGGTTTTTACAAGCTTTATTCGCAAGACGTTTGTCATATACAGGGTGTACCAGATTACATTTCCAGCATGGGGATCTCGCTTATTATAAAAGATACAGGTTTGTTTAAATTAGATGAATTATTTCTTAGTATGAGAGGAGCCACAATTCATTTATAAAAGTACAAAATTTCTCGTACTTCAGATTTTATAGTAATTAATATGAAAATTTAGAATTTAATTTTCCTCTCATAACTTTTATGTCTAAATTATTAAATCAATTTTATTTGTACCTTCTGAAGGTACTTTTTTTATATAGAATGTAACTATTAACTTAAATTTTTTATCCATATTTATTTTTGAGAAAATCTAAGATAATTGTTACATTGGACGTCTTGGAAGGTATAAATAAAATTGATTTAATAATTAAGCCACGAAAGTTAAGAGATAAAAAAGAAATTCGACATTTTCATATTTTTTGCTCTAACATCTGAAACACGAGCAATTTTGTACTTGAAAAATGAATTGTGGCTTCTCTTATACTAAGGAATAATTCATCTAATTTAAACAAACCTGTATATCCTATAATATGCGAAATCCCCATGCTGGAAATGTAATCTGGTACATCCTGGATACAACATGGTCCATATAGAATGGATCTCGTAAACGGTAAAAGCTACAAAGAAGTTTAAATTAGACAAATTGTTCCCTTTTCTGAGACTAATTCAGTGATGATTCAAAGTTTTAAAAAAGTTCCATGGCACGCTACCAAATAATAAACAAAAATCAAAATGGGCATTTTTTTAAATCGTTGATAACTAGATTATACTTGATGGTAAAAAGTATTTTTGGGAAAAAAGTTGTAGATTTTTTACGCAATGTAAAATAAATACATTTAATTATTTTAATATTGTTTTAGTAAATGGCACTCTATAGCTTCATCGGGACTTTTTGAAGAATTTAATTTGTATTGAGCCTAAATATCATAATAAATACATTAAACCTTATATTATTGAACAGAGGGAAAAAATTCTTTCTCACGAGGTCATAGCCAACTATGGTGTCTATTTTTTAGAGGGTACAATAGACCAATAGGTCGCAGTACAGGAACCCGAAAGGGGACCACCTCCGCGGAAATAATTATTATAAATGGTTTCTATTTAAAAAAAATGCAAGTTTGTAATTTATCTAAGAAGTGAAAAACACAAGTGTCTAAGACATTAAAAATAAATATCTTGGGTTGTTTTTTGGGCTATGGAGTTTGAAAATTAGTACGCATTGAAGGAATACTAAAAAAGAATTAGTATAAAAGAACTTTAGATATGGGCTCAACATGCAACAGGATAATGACCTTACACAAATCAAGATTGTGCAGAGGCTATTTAAAATAAAAAGAGGCAGAAGGTCTCTTGAATAACATGATTCGGCTAACACAATATCCAAATCCGAGGTCTATGGAGCTTGTAAGGGAAGAGTTCGATGAAAAGGTCCGAGAAAAATGTCCTTCGTTAAAAAAAGAGCTTTGGGTTACGTTTTTAGAAAACTGGAAGAGTATTTTACCAGAAACAATGAAAAAATTAGTTTCCCGCATGTCCAGATTAGTAAAAAATATCAATAAATGCAAATACGCCTGTTTTGAGGAAAAGGCAATAAAACTACTATTTATTCTAATTATAGTTATCTTGCTTTATTTGATATAATTTAATTTTTATGTGATTAATTTCTAATATTTCAATAATATAATGTATATGTATTTATGTTATTCACAAAATATGTTTTTTTATATTTGAACAATATTTCTGTGTTGAACTCCACTTTTCTAAAAAAAAAAAAAATTTAGGTGTTCTTGAACTTTTGGCCGGCAGTGTATATACTACACTTACATAATAATAATAATCTTTATTTGTTCTAATATTATTCAAAAAGTCGTAGAACATGTCACAATAATATGTACCTACAAATAGTTTACAAAAACACTGAAAATTATATTTAGATACGTAAAAGCGTTTTTAAAGGAAGCATCTTTAGATATTCACTAACTCCATAGTAAGCTTAAGAAATCAGAACATTTCTTAATTTCTTCTTTAAGTCGTTGGTGGAAATATTTTTTATACTCTCATGGGATGTGCTAAATTTGTTATATATAGCAATAATTGTGGAGGCAACATTTTTCTAAAGAAAGATATTTGAAGCAATCGAGCTTTAGATTTTTTTAATGTCGGGTATTGGCTGCATTGTTTTTTATATTCTCTTCGAACAGATCCACAATATTTCTTACGAAAAGGATGGCTTCGAGAATAAATAGGCCGTAAAAGGTTAATATTTCTTTGTCACGAAAAGTGTGTTTACAGTGATCTCGGTAATTTAGACCAAAAATATTTCTTATTCATCGCTTTTGTATAATAATCAGTCACTAGAGTTACCCCAAAAAATTACAGCATGGCGTAACCTAGATTTAACATATGCATGAGATGCAGTTTTGGTCACGTTTGTATTAACCAATTTTTTAAGGTTTTTTAGTGCGAAAGGCTACCGTGACAGGCTTTGTGACTGGCGTTCGATGTGGTATGACCAGTCCAGTCTAGAGTCAACACATAAACCAAGAAATTATATTTTATTAACAACATTTATAGTTGTGGAAGCATTTTGAAATTTTAGGTCGGAGCTTATTTTACTTTGTGAAAATTTTATAACTCGAGTTTTATTGCCGTTTAAGGTTAAATTGTTTAAGGTGAACCAATGTTGAAGCTGGCCCAAACAGTAAAAGTTTTTGAGTCCTGTTCTGTAGCTTTTTTGCCATTTAATAATGTGTAAGGTTTGATGGAGTTGTTTCTAAAAAGCAAACGAAATAATCTAGGTGGTAATAATATCCGGAACTGTATATTGTCGCTGTGCAAAGTCTAGAACTCTCCTATTAACCCTATGTAAATTATAATTCGCATTCTAAAAATATAAAGCAATTACTCGTCTATTTTTAAATTTTAATATCACCCGACGCCTCCACCATATTACATGTGCTTAATAACAATTTTGTTTGCCCTCGTGGGATTTTTTTAAAAACTATTAGCCTCACAAATATTCAGTGGTATAAAATTAAGCGTTTAATAAACAACGCTCCTAATAACTTAATAATTTTTGTACTCACCCGTTGCGTGAAGCTTTTTCATGGGATCAACGATGGCGAAAAATCTATCAGCCGACAGGGCAGTCAGAGTAAACACGGAGACGCCTATGGACACGTCTTTGGCGGATTCTGATAATTTACATATTAATTCACCCCACGGCCACGATTCCACGGTGTAGACAACTGAGGTGAACGGGACGCTCGTTATTATGACGAGAAGATCCGCCAGCGCTAGAGATAATATGTAACTGGAAAAAAAGGAGAATTTTATTGCGTGCTTCGTGCTGTGGCAATTCATTTTAATTAGCGTTTTACGGAATAAATTTTGCTTTGTTGAAATCGTAGACCGAAAAATAATGCATGGTTTTTACTCAGCAGTAAGGAAAAACTTGAACATTTTTGACAATTATAAACTATATTTGTCTATTAAAAAATGTTTACAAATCGGGGTCAGACTCAAGCATTTTTTAAAAATTTCAATTTGTTTTCCTATTTTTCCTGGAAAGACGAATAATGTCCGTTGGATAATTACACAGTTTGTTAACTTTAATTAGTATATTGAAGTTAACAAACTTAGGAGGATTTCACTCCAAATATACAAATTGAATAATTTGATAGAAAGGATAAAACTTTAAAATTGACACTAAAGACATATTTGGTTTAAGTTTAAACTATAGGTATATCTATACAGGTTAAGAAAAAATATAATCAACGGTTTCGCAACTTTCTTCTTACCCTGTATATTAATAATTTTGTTATTTACAAAAGTGTCTATCAAAGATATATTTAAAATTATAAGAATATAATATACAGGATCATTGATTGGGACCGCGCATTAAAAATATATGAAGAATGAAAAAGAGTAATGATCTGAAATTTGGGTTATGACCATAATGGCATATGATCTGTTTATTGAAAATATTTTTAAGATGGCGACACTTTCGGAAAAACCGGAAGTTAACAACTACTTTTTTATTTCAAATACAATGGTCCATTTTTGATTACATTTTTGGATTTAACACGTTATTTTAGAGGGACTATTAATGGCGTTTGCTATACCTAAGTGCAGTAGATTTTTGGACTTTTTTGAAAATATAACTTCAGACCACCAAAGCTCGTTTTTTTCAAATACAATATCTACCAATTTTTATTTCTTTTCAATTAGGATTTCCTATACCTATCTGCAATAATTTTCGAGTTATTAAAAAATTTCTGGTAAAGTTAAGAGAAAATTGTAACATTTTTAAAGTTTATGGTGCATTGATTAACAAATTGAAAAAATCTCTTAATTATGTAAATAAAATGCATTCATAAATAAAATTCATAGAAGATTTAATTTGAAAAAACCACCAATTACTCTTTATAGACAAATTAATGTAACAAATAATAAATAAAAACTATGTGTACTATAGGACATGAAATTTATAGAAAATTAACAAACATTTAAAACATTCACCATCACAAAAAAATTGATCAATTGCTAAAGTCAGTGAAATTAGTAAAACCAATTTTAAAAAACACAACTTTGTATTTTGTGATAAGCTGTGGCTATGCAATCAAACATAAATTATAAAATATTAACAGAAGTTACCTTTAGTGACACACTAACAAAATCAGTTTTAATAAAACAAACATATGATTATAATAAAACAAGCGAAGGTAAAACAGATAGAATAAAAACGGCACCTAAACATCCATAACTAATCATTGTTCAAACTCCAGTAGGAAAAACATAAATTGAATCAGATGAAAAAGAAACATGTTAATTTTTGATAATTAAACAAGAATCAAAAATACAAAAGGCAGTATAGAGCTTATACTTAAATCGTAAAACAAAAGCGCTTTTTACCGTACAAATACAGTGTTCCAAAAATACTAATAATTATTTAAAGCATATGAAAACATTTATTCCATCCGTTCGTTTCTTAAATATTGACTAATTTAATCGTATTGAAACTAATTGTTCAGGATTGTAAACGTATACGACTGTAATCAGCTATAATGCTATAATGACCCAAGGCCATTGATAATTTTGCCTCGTTGGCAAGAAAACGTGTTGCTTAGTAACAGCCCAGCGCCGTAGGCCGAGTGTTTACCTAAAAGCAAAACGTTCAAGCGCGTCAGAGATAAAAGTATAAGAATTTATCAATGCACAGGGGTCATTCGGCAGATAACCTTATGCTAGTCCACTATAAATATGAGATTTCAATGAAACTATAAAATTATGCAATGAAACTGGCAACCTTGTTTATTTATTGTTACTTAGCAACCACTGGACATAAGTGATAATTAAACTAGGGTTCTTATAAGTGTATATTTGCTCTGATTTGTTTAAATTCGTCACGTGACAACAAAAGCCCAAATTTAATTGGATTTATATTTAAGCAACAAATTATCCTCCTTAAGATTGAAAGGTCCTTATAAAACAATAAGTGAAACTATGTAGATTATCGTTTTACTAATCGTATATAGCGTGTAGTCTTGATGTGAGTTGCATAAAAAAAATTACTTACGTGTTAGGGACATTCCTCATCGTCCTGTGTCGCATAAATATTACGACCAATGTTCCATTTCCCAAAACTCCAATTACGAAGATTATAAAAAACAGAAACGGCACGAAATAGGTTTCCGGCCGCTCGTTATAGGGAATATACGAATTTCCCGTTTCCGTTAGGTTGGTAACATTGGCAAACGTTAGGTCTGTTGTTAAACTGCTGTTAAAATAGTTCGCAGCTTCGTCACTTTGCGTCGTGGCACTCATCATGTAAGCACTTCTAGTTACTAGACGAAATTTGTGCTAATTGTGTTTAGTTTGCTAAATATGTTTAGAGGATATTTTAGAATAATATTCTTGGACATTCTGGTTTGCTGTTCTCGATTCCTGAAACAAAAAAACTTGCTTTAATAAAAGGATTACAAATTAAGGGACATATAAAGGTTACAAAATTTACTTGTCTAATGGTCATTTTTCCTGCAATTTTGGAGTAAAGTTATTTTACTTCTTTTTATAAATTAGTTAGCCAATCAGGGACAATCCAAGACAAATTATATATATAGACAATAAGCACGTATTTTGACACTCATTGAAATAACTAATTGTGTCTTCTAAGATGTCGTAAGGTGCTTAAACAATATTTCTGCCAATAATTTAACATAAATGTGACTACAGACCCGTAAAATATGCCTACATTTGTTATCAAGTATGAATTTCTACATGAATTCTAAAAACTGTATTTGAAAAACCTGTTTAGATTGACTTATGAACAATTTGAAGTTTACTAGTACCCAGGAATAAAACAACAGTGGGAGTAAGATGAAGAGGCACTTTAAGTCACTGCTTTTTGTAATTATATATAATGGATAAAATGATTAAGGAGTGCAAAAAAATACAAAGAAAGCCTGGGGATGTTATAAACGGAAACTTATGTCTAACAGAACTGGTCTTTGCAGATAATATGGTGCTATTAGCTAAAAACGTAAACATAATCTGGGAGTATAAGAAGATACATTAAAAAGAGAACATGATTACCAATACAAAAAACACATGTAACGGTTTTAATCATGCTAGACCAAGAGAGGATGGAGCAGGTATCACATTTTAAATATTTAGGAACGATAATTACAGATAATGGTAAATTGGAAGAAGAGCTGAATAACAGAATAGCTACAGTGATAAGTAAGAAAGAGAAGAAAAAAAAAACTAATACACGAGTATTTAATGCAGTGTACAATCCAATTCATCCTTTTACTTCAAAAACTTGGGTAATTAAATTAAAGCAAAAGCAAAGGATACAAAACAGGAGATGAAATTTTTAAGAAGAATAGAAGGATGTAGACTGATTGATAAGAGTAGCAACAATAAAATCAAACAAAGCCTAGGAGTAAAAGACGTAAGAAAAAAGATTAAGACAAACTAATTAAGATAGTTTGGAAATCTATTACGCTTGCCAGAAAGTTGGGACGCAGAAGTGGGATGGAAAACGAAGTTTGATGTAAAAAAAAGTAAAGGAAGACCACGAGCAAAATGGGAAAACGAAACACTAGAAGAAAAAGAAATGAGCTGAGGAGATGTGCAACAGTAAACCAATGATATAGACAAGAATAGAGAAACATAATCAAGAACTAGGAAAACCTACATCTTTGCGAAAAGGTACAAGAGAACCCGAGAAGAAGAAGCCAACAAATTTTAGAAAAATCAACACATGCTAACTGGTACTAAAATCACAGTCAAATACATGTATCAACTTAAAACATATTAGTTAATACACTAATGCTTAGAAACAACAACAAGTATGAGATCAATTTTATAAGAAAACGAAATTGCAACTTTACGTTTCTCTTTGATAAACAGTTGCTACACAACCAAACAGGTATATAATACAATATTAAACCAACTTAACACGAGTCACGCCGCTAACAAAACAGTATTAATAAAACAAACAAATACACTTAACGATGCTGTTTATTTGACATCGAAGAAGTGATGGATAAAATAAAAGCAGTACTTAAACAACGTTACTTAGAAACATGCTACACAACCAGGGCTGTGGAGTCGGAGTCGGAGTCGGAGTTTAGGAGAAATTTCTGGTCAGTGGAGTCGGAGTCGGAGTCGGAAAAAATGTACCGACTCCGACTCCGACTCCGGGTACAACAAACAATTGCGAGGTGGTCCTTTGCCGCAAAATTAAAACTCAAATTTTAAATAATTTTTTTATACTTATTTATTTTTTTCTTATATTACACACCATAAAATGTCTTAGTATTTAATTTTGCCGGAGTCGGAGTCGGAGTCGACCTACTAAAATTATCAGGAGTCGGAGTCGGAGTCGACTTTTTTTTTCCCGACTCCGCAGCCCTGTAACACAACAGTCAGTATAAAAGATAAAATTTCACACATTTGTAAAGGAATTTACATAACTGATTGTGCTTGTGTTCTACGTCATACAGGGTGTCCCAGATAAAATTTCCAGTATGGGGATCTCGCTTTTTATAAGAGACACATGTTGCTCAAATTAAAAGAATTATTCCTAAGTATGACAGGAGCCACAATCAATTTTTAAAAGTACAAAATTGCTCGTACTTCAGATGTTATGAAAATGTTGAATTTCTTTTCTCTCTCATAACTTTTTTGTCTTATTCATTAGATTAATTTTATTATTACTTTCTCAAGGTTCTTTTCGATTGAGCATGTAAGTGTTATTTTGTATTTTTTTATCACTTACCATTTTTAAGATATTACCCCTATTTCATTTTTTCTTATTGGCCGCCAAGTTGACTATGACTTATCAAGCTATCTATGAAAATAAAAACAAAAATTAACTAACTAAATGTCAAATTAATGACAGTTACCATTTGTCTGCGGTATCATTTATTAGAATTTTATAGTATTGTTGTGCCATTCGTTGTTGTGTAATTTGACAGTTAATTAGTTGTTTTTTGTCTTTCTTTTCATGGTTAGCCTGATAAAATATGGACAGAATACGATTTTTTTGATTTTGTGACTCATTTATAAAAATAGATATAGGTAATATCTCATTTAAGAAAAAAAAACATATTTAACTATTCTATGACCAACTTCGCGGTATAAGAAAAAATGAAATAAAAATGATGGGTACTAAAAAAAATCTAAACTAATGGTTTTACATTCGACATAAGAAAGTACCTCAAGAATGTTCAAATAAAATGATCTAATGAAGAAAATAAAAAAAGCTATGAGAGAAAAAATAAATTTGTCATTTTCATTCTTTTTGCTATAACACCTGAAGTTAAAAATTGATTGTAGTTTCTCTCATACTTGGCAATAATTCATCTAATTTAAGCAAACCTGTATCTCTTATAATAAGCGAGATCCCCATGCTCAAAATGACAAACCAAAACAAACATTATGAAACGTAAGAAATCAGAAATCGTTACTCAAAATTAAACTAAACAAATGTATGTGTAGAGTCCAGACAAACATTAGATATATTTTGATAAAATCACGGTTTCAAAAGAAGGAAATAACTATATAATAGAAATTATAAGGGAGACAATAAAAATATTTTTGCAATACTATTACCTGTCTATACAGGAAGGTTGTTATGTTTTAGTTGGAAGACATTATTTAATAACAACATTTTATTTAACTTAATGAATATAATTTTAGAATAATGTCATTGCCAATGATAATTGTTGACACAACAGCTGCATGTCAATAAATAAATAATTAAGAAGTTAATAAAGGAAGACGAGAGTAATCACGAACCGAAATATTTTTTTACGTATAAGATTTTTCACAGATTATAAGATAATTGATTTTTAAATAAACCTATTTACTTTATATGTTATTCAGCACAAATTACTTAAACAATTCTAAAAATTTAACACAAAAACCTTGAATTTTATTGTATTTAAAAAAGAAATACACTTTTCAGATTGGTTTAATATCGTTACCTTTCAAGTTCTTAAAAACCCAACACGCTATTCAGAAGTAAACCACTGATTTCCGTTTAACAGAGCAATTATTCCACTAGGCGTCCAATTAGTAGCACTTGCATCGAAATATTTCATTCTAATTTTAAACTCAGGTTAGACGGTGCAATGTTAATATATTTTTAAAATGCCTTTCATCCCTGCAGATGGCATTATATAGGGCAACATAACAAAAGATTACTTAGCATGTGCATCAAGGTGAGCAAATACGCGATGTACTATATTTATTCAGACAAATGAGCGCGCGGTGGGAGTAGGCGAATATTTCAGAAGCTGTCTACTGAAGCAGACACCCTGAAATAGACTCGCAAAATAGAAAGAATATAAAACGAGACCATTATAATTTTGAAGCGGTGATATTTCATCATAACCGGGGGATTATGCTGTATGCATATAGTTGCGATTTTTTACAGTTCAAAACCGTTTGTCGCAGCCTAATCTCCATCTTCTCCTGTCGGGCCAACCTTGTTCTTGGAGTCTCTTTCACACTTTTTTCCAGTTTTTTCTTGGCCGGCCCTTTTTCCGTCTAATACGTGGTTGCCACTTCCATACTTGTGCTGATAATCGATCTTCTGGCATCCGTCTTAGATGGCCATACCATTTTAATCTCTTCGATGTAATTGTATCAATTGTAGTAGTACCTACGTCCTGTCTTTCGCGGATGTTCGTGTTACGTACTCTGTCAAGTCTAGTAAGACCGCAGCACTTCCTCCAGTACTCCATTTCCAGAGCAGTAATATTACTCTCGTCTCTTTTATTCGTTGCCCATAGTGCAGCCCCGTATAGGGTTATACTCTCTTTTATCGATTTGTATATGTATATCTTAAAGTTTTGTTCTGTTTAATAATTAAAACTTTTCCTTCTATTTAGTACATATTTTTCCCAAAATGTCCGTTACTCTATTAAGTAAGACTATTTTTAAAAGTGACTTGAGATCCTTCCAAAATTGTAAAAAGGCGCCTCAGGCGCCACAATTGATCGGCCTGGCTCTGCGATATATGTAGGAATATTTCAACTAAGCAGTTTTGTATTTCTTGTCCTTGCCAAGTAAGTTTGAACAAAACTGTGTAAGTTAATTAAACGGTAGTTCATGTAAGCACATTTCACAAGCTCTTGTTATAGTATTAACATGGTACAGTTGTTTAAATTCTGTACATAATTTGGCTGTAAGCTGTAATTAAGAGCTTCATAAAAAATGTACTGGAAGTCAAATAGAATTGCTTTGAGTTTAAACTATATTAAATAAAATTAAAGTTTAGCAAAGATCCTCATTGAGTAATTTGGTAATTTTGTAAAAAAAAAATATTTGCGGATGATACACTTATGTTTAATTGTGGCAATAACATTTAACAACATGATAAGCAATTTAAACACTGACCCAAGTAGAATCGAAAAGTGGTTAAAGACTAACAAACTTAAAAACAAATTATTTAGTGATAAATAGTAAAAATGTGCTTAATCAACAAGCCATAGAACTGGTTGTTTAATAGAGTTAATAAAATTAAATATTTAGTTATAATAATAGACGATAAGCTAATTTTTAAAAGTACCTAATTCAGATCCACAGTCTGAGTCTCCAACTTAAGCTTAGATAGGTAAAGTGCTATGTTTTTTTCTGGTTCTCCTGTACAGAGTAGAATACATTGCAACGACCATGTCACCAACGAAAAGGCCCTAAGGAGATTAATAGTAAAGGCAGAGGTTGTGAATACTGTTAAAAGGAGAAAGCTGCAGTTTAGGTCACATAATGAGACATCCAGAAAAGTACGGACGGTTGCAACCAGGGTTGAGCAGATTTAAATCAATTGATTTAAATCATGATTTAAATCAAGTGATTTTTAAAAAAAAATCATTGATTTAAATCACGATTTAAATCACGATTTAAATCAAGTGAAAAAAAACATCAATTTAAATCACTTATTATATGAGTAGGTAATAAAACATTTATAACAAAACAAAATTTTATTTTCTCAAATAAAAAAAACATTAGGTATATGGTATTTATGTATATAAGTATTTAAAAAAAAAAAACAGTTCTTATATGTATATACGTATTAAATACATACTTATACGTAACGTAACGAAACGTAATTCATTTAAAATAATATACAATAATATACATTTATAAATTTTTGGTATTGTAATGTTGGAATAAAAATACCAGTTTTGCAGCCTTTTCAGTTCCCAGTTTATTTCTTATTGTCGAATGGACCAATCCAAATGTTGAAAAAATTCTTTCAACTGAGGCCGAAGAAGTTACACTGCACATTAGTTGTGTTAATATTGGCAACACTTTATTAATATTGGAAACATCTTTTTGTGATTTCCACCACTGTATTGGAGTAACATTATTAATAATTTCCTCACTAAACATAACAGATTTAAATGGATCAGATTTAGCTTCAAATTTTATTATTATGGGTAATAAACCACTGTGTGGGTAACTTTCTGCTGCTACTTTTAAAGCTGCGTCTTTTTCATTATATTTTAAAGGAAATTTTGTTTTTCTAGGGTCTAATAAATAAGCCAAAAAATGGTACGGTGTCAAAGCTTGAGCATGTCGTTTTTGAAATGCAGCCATTTGTTTAATATTTAATGTAATAGTATCATCAAAAACAGCCTCAAGTTCTTTCCATGCTTCTACAGCATCAGCTAAAAATGCATCTGTTCTTTGTAATTTGTCTAAAGTTACGGAAATTGGTTTTATTATTTTTAAAAAATCTTCTGCCGATCGTTTCAGTTTAATGTTAGACACCTTTTGGAATATTAAAGAATCAATTTGGACTTTGTTCTCTTCACAAATTTGTAACAATTTCTGCCATTCTTGTGTAACTATTTCCAAGCAATCTGCAAGAGTATTCCATCTTACGTCTTGAGGCAATATTAACGCCTTACCTCCGGCAGCTTTATATTTAGCACTTGCCAAATGATTATTACGGAAATACTTAACAACATGCACAACATTTTCTTTAATATCGCGTATCTGCAAGTCCTTGGAAAGTAAATTTAGAATGTGTGCTGAACATCCATAGGTTATCACATTTACATCGGTTACTTCATTTTTAATGTTTTCTCTCATTTTGCTCATATTAGCTGCATTATCTGTAACGAAACTTGAAACTGCACAATTATATTGAGTTTTGCACTTATTTATTAAACTGATTGCTATACTTGTTAAATAATCGGCTGTATGTGCATTTCCTGATGTATCTATACTTTCAAGGAGGAAGGTTGATCCATAATCTGTTGTTACAGTAGCGCAAATTATCGGTTCGTTATGTACATTTGACCAACCATCTAAGGAAAGGCAAACCGAACTATTTGTTAATTTTGCAAGACATTTTTCTTTTTCTTCCATGTACCTACACTTCATTTAATAATGTTGAAGATACAGCGAACCTAGAAGGTGGTGAATAACCTGGCCGTAACATTTCGATTGCTTTTATCACTTCTGGTTGTTCGATACATCTGAAACTATTATTTGTCGCATAAATAGCTTTTGCGATTTGTCTATCAAGATTTTTCTTTAACTCGTTAGAAGTCCGCACTACAAATGATTTCATTAATAAATTTTCAGTCATTTCTTTTTTTTTTTTTTAGCAGGTGGTGAGCTTATATTTGTATTTGTATCCATTCTAGACGTACTAGGTTGTGGATCAAAAAACTCTTTCGGTTGACTTGTTTCTATGGTGGTAGGATTAGAATCTGTGTCAGTATCTTCTGTATTAAATTCAGTAACTTCATTCATATGCATTTGTTTCTTCTGACATTTTTCACGGTGTGCTTTTAATCTTTGTACCAGACCTTGTATTTCTTCTTTGCAATATTTACAAACTGCTCTGCTCCCAGCTTTCCCTTTCAATTTGTTTGATTTTTCTATAAAATGTTGCCAAACACTATCCCTTCTCCTTCCTGACATTATGTTGCGTTTATTTATGTGATGTGTACACGTTTGCTAACTAAAATGAACTGAATAACAGAATCTGGGATACCCTTACATACAAAACTGCATTTGCATGTTTAGACAAGTATTTTCAGGCATAGAATTCGATCACAGGTCACATATAGTTGATGATGAATAGCAAGCATGGTTTTGTAGATCATATACTACACTTTGAAATATAAATATAATCATCTGTTTATTGCTTGTTAAGACAAAGACTTAATTATATATAACATCACTATTTAGCACTGATTTTTTTCGAAATTTTTATTCATTATATTTAATTTTTTATTTTAACAAAAATTCTCCAATGAATTAAATATATTGGTTATTAAATAAATTAGCACAAAACAGAAATAGCATGCAAATATGAACATTTGATTTAATTTTTAAAAAATCTGATTTAAATCAAAAAAATCTGATTTAAATCAAATAAATCGATTTTTTTGATTTTTTTTAAAAAATCATGATTTTTATCAACCCTGGTTGCAACTGATACTTCAGGGGAAGGTAGAAGGCAAGAGGGGTCCATGACGGAGAAAAATCTCATAGTTGAAGAATCTGAAAACTTGGTACAAGACTACAACCACGGAATTATTCCGTAATGCTGCTAATAAAATTAAAATCGCTTTGTGGATAGCCAACAATCGGTAACGAATAGGCACGTTAAAAAGAAGAAGAAGAAGAAGAAAAAGAAGAAGAGGAGGAAAAAGAAGCAGAAGAAGCAGAAGAAGATAATTATTGCACAGTTGTGTAGTCTTAAGAAAACTGAAATTTCTTAAAAATAAGTTAACAGAAATATATTGTAACAATGTGTTATTTATAAATGGTAAGTGCAACATGTAAATTTCACTTAAAGTAAGTTTATCGACATAATAAAATAGAATCCCAAATATTGATCTAACTAATGTATTGTAGGTGATTTCAATTTGCGCCACATTTCATGTAGCAACATTAAAACCGGAAACATTAATGTTTCCGTCGTGGAAGCAGCTATCCTAAAAGCATTTTCTGTTAGGAAGTACCATAAAATTTCCAGAAAAAGAAAACTTCCGTATCATATGGGGATGCAATGTCAAGTTCTCATAAATTACGACTTTATCTGCCCTATCGATGGAGCTTTACAATTCTAACTTCCGGAGAAAAACCGAAAAAATTTAAAACTCGTTGCTGCGCGCTGCATAAACTAAAGTCGATACTTGGAGAACATATAATTTTATTTACATAAAAATTTCAATGTTTTACTGATCAGTCTTTAAACGATAAGGCTGGATAATTTTGATGAATAAATAGAAATTGAATAAACAAGTAACTTACTTAAAAGAATATCTCAGCAATCTCACTGCGACAGATGCAACAGACTATGCCTTGTGGAAAGCCACCCGCAAAATGAAACGTCCACAACAAGCAGCACCACCTGTGAAAGACGAAAAAGGAAACTGGGCGAGAAATGACAGTGAAAAAGCATGTGCCTTTGCCAAACATCTCGAAAAAGTGTTTCAACCTTTTCCCACTCATCTAAACGCAGATGAAGAAGGAGAAATCTATAACTTTCTGGAAGCACCATTCCAAATGGAATTACCTATCAAAAATTATACACTGTCCGAGATTAAACACGGTATTCTAATTCAAATTAATCCAAAAAAAACACCAGGTTGGGATCTAATTACTGGCAAAGTACTACAAGAAGTAACACCTCAATGTATGAAAGCCATACGAGATATCTTCAATGCCATCATAAGAATAAAGTATTTCCCCAGTCCATGGAAAATAGCGCAGATAATTATGATACCAAAGCCAGGGAAAAACTTAAGCGATACAGCATCGTATAGACCCATTAGCTTATTACCTGTGTTATCCAAGTTGTTCGAAAAACTACTGTTAAAACGACTTAAGCCAATATTGGAAGAAAGAGAATTAATACCCAGCCATCAGTTTGGATTTCGTAATCAGCACAGTACAATAGAAAAAGTGCACAGAATTGTGAAAGAAATAAGTAACAACTTAGAATGTAAAAGATATTGTTCTGCTGTGTTTTTAGATGTCAAACAAGCGTTTGATAAAGTATGGCATGTAGGCCTATGCCACAAACTTAAAAAAGTACTGCCGCACCAGTTTTACGAAATCCTTTCATCTTACTTGAAAGACAGATGGTTCCTAGTCAAGCAGCGAGATGAGTCATCAGATTTACACACCATTGCATCTGGAGTACCTCAGGGCAGCGTGTTGGGGCCAGTACTCTACACTCTATTTACAGCCGACATACCTACAACTAATTTAACAACTGTAGCCACATTTGCTGATGATACAGCCATACTAGCATCGGACACCAACCCTGCCGATGCATCCGCAAAACTACAAAACAATCTTATCATGGTCGAAAAATGGCTGAGAAAATGGAGACTACAGGTCAACAACCTAAAATCTGCACATGTGACGTTCACCATGAGAAGAGGGTCATGTCCATCAGTGACACTAAACAATACTCCAATACCACAAGCTGAAGATGTGAAATATCTTGGTATACATCTTGATAGGAGGCTCACATGGCGAAAACACATTTTTACTAAGAGGAAGCAGCTGGGACTCAAATTTAGCCAGTTATATTGGCTAACTGGCAGAAAATCACAACTGGAAATTGAAAACAAGCTCCTGCTTTACAAAACCATAGTAAAACCTATATGGTCATACGGCATTCAGCTCTGGGGTACTGCCAGCAATTCTAACATAGAAATCTTCCAGCGATTCCAAAACAAAGTACTAAGAAGCATTGTGGATGCGCCATGGTATGTGCCTAATCACATAATTCAAAGTGATCTTAAAATTAAAACAGTGCGTGAAGAAATTAAAAGGTTCTATGTGAAACACCAAGACAGACTTATTGTGCATCCAAACATCCTAGCCACACAACTCTTAGAAAACAACGATGAAATCAGAAGACTTAAACGGTTTAAACCATCGGACTTACCTACCAGGTTTGATTAGTTATACGCTTTGATACGTTCCACATTGTAATTAAATAATTAGGTAGATAATAGTACAAGGAAGAGAACCGTCAATGGACTGTTCTCAGCAAGTTTAGTTTAGGTTTAGTTTTAGTTTAGTTTAAGCTAACATAACATTTACTTATTGTTCAAAAGCAACAGATTGTAAATAAACAGGGATTCCTAATAAAAAAAAAAAAAAAAAAAACTTATAAGTTATCGGTTCGCTGAACAGAGTATGATTTTTTGCCTTCATAAGTAAAAACTTTAAGCTGCAACATAATACATGAAAATTTCAAAAAAATGCTGGCTAATTTCTTCATAAAAATATTACAAGCCATTATGTTGTGATGTTTATAGGAAGGCTACAACAGTTGCTATTTGAAAAAATGTAAATTTGTTCTGTATATCGATAACTATTCGATTTAAAAATATACTAGAGTAACTTGTCTTGAAATTACCTATTCACAACTTTGGTCATTTCATTTTGTGTTTAAAATTGTTTCAAAACAGAATTTACTTTGCCCCCAGTTTACATAATCATGGGCCAAAATTAAAAATTATAAATCATTTATAAAATTCTGCAAAACTTAATTTAACTTTTGAAACTCGCTAAGCTAATGCATTTGTAAATTTAGCTTAATAAGACTTCAGTTTTCCGTTTGTTTTACCTACAAATTTAAAACTTATACAGCTTAATCACAAAATAATGCTACTTTACCATAAAACTTGCTTGCTGAATCGCAAGCGGCGACAGAAAACGGAACTAAAATATTACGATCAGTGACATCTGATACAAATCACTTTTAAGGCAGCTCAGTTTTGTCAATACACAACATAAAATCAAAGCGTTTGTCGTAAAACTTCTCTTGCAGTAAGCTTTCTCGTTGTTTTTAAACCATAATAAAACCGTAAAATATTTGTCTTTGTTAAAATATTAAAACTTAAGTACGTGTTTATCGTTGTTTTCCGAAACACGATGACAGTGATTATTGGTTAATTAATCCGACTTGGAGTGACAATTACTGATCGCGGTTATGCGAAGAGCAAAAATTCACAATGCAAAGAGAAAATCTAAAAAGATATAAAAGCTATACAACCCGATTCCAATTAGAAAGCAACTTTTGAAATCTCGCTTATTATAAAAAATAGTTTACAGATTTGGATGTGGAAAAGTTGCAAAAATTATTTTCTGTTTGCAAATTCATGCAACTGGTTTCATGAGGGTGAAAAAAAATTATTTTTAATGGAACTATTTAATTTATAAAGTGTTTTAAGGTCTTTTTTGTCTGCGTTTATGGTTTTTCAACTTTTGCTAAGCCGATTCGGTTTTCTTCCTTTTATCTTTTGGTAGTCATAGAAAAGGTCTCTAAAATTTTTTTTTAAACCAAAATGAGTGAAATTTAACTTCACCATCGAAGTGTACTGAAATTTCTCACAAAAGAGGGTAATGGGCCAAAAGTTTTCCATAAAAGAATTACTGACGTGTATGGAAATGAAGCTACATATTTATTCCAAGTACAATTTTGGTTTAAGCAGTTTCGCTGGGGACGGAATTCCGACCAGTTAATCCAAAAACATAAGATTGAAGATTTGTTGTGTAAGATTGGCGGATAAAGTTGTCTTTCATTGCCAGGGAAGTTGAGGTATCCAGAAAAACTGTTTGCAAAGTTTTGCACGACGATTTGGGTATGAAGAAATGTCTGCGCGTCGGATTCCAAGGCTACTTAATCCGGAACAAAAACTCGCCGGAACAAAAACCCGCCAAAAAAGAAATTTCCCAAGAAAATGTTATCGCTTCACAAGTAATAGGTGTTTTTTTTCACGAATTGTTTACAGGGGAAAAACTTAAATGTAGGTATCCTATCAAAGAAGAATCTATGCAGTGGGTTCACAATAGTTCGCCTCCCTCCCCAAAAAAAAAACACGGCCGAAAAACTAATAGCAACCATTTTTTGAGACGAGGAGTTCTGCTTATAGTCTGTTTTATACTATACTAATTTTTACGTTTAAGAAAATCGTATACGATTTTCTAGTACGGTGTCAATCAGAAATTAAAAATCTTGAACGAAAAATTCGTACGAAATTACTACTTGCCCTAAATGCATGGGCGCATGCGTATTCTACTGTAACTGTATCTGACCGTATGTCATTTGTGGGTTAGGTTAACTGAAACAATCAAGCGATGTTAAATACTACTAATTATCGTTATAATCCCTCACAATTTATTTTGTGGGAATAGATATGTAGAATGGAACAAACGTTAAATATACGTTAAATTTGAAAATGATTTGCTTTCTGTTCTGTGATCAAATTGAACATTTGACATGGTTACTCAAGGTGCCAACAAAATATTATAAAAGTTACTAAAAAGTAACCAAAATGTAGGTATTGGAGTTTTCGTGCCAAAAAATAGTACAATGTAAATGGTTTACAAATTCTTAAACGAAATTTTTGTATTAAAAATCGTATACGATTTTCTTAAACGAAAAAATAGTATAGTATAAAACAGACTTATGAAATATTATATGGAACAAGGCACTACAATCAATGAAGAGGTCTATTTGAAAGAAGTGTTGTAATTGTACGGCCTTCATCGTGAAGAAAAAAAAAAAAAGAATCTGCTTCTGCTTTTGCACAAGTATTGCAGGGTCCATAAGCACGCTATGTTCAGGCTGTAGTTTAAGAAAACCGATTTACTGAGCTCCGTCAGCCACCTTGCAGCCCTGATTTAGCAATCTGCGACTTCTTTTTATTTAGAAACTAAAAAATAAATCTTAGGGGCAGAAAATTTACTGCCAATAATGAACTAAAGATAGCTGCTGATGGTTTTTTTTCGGAGCTCCCGAAATAATTTTTTCTTACAAAAACCTAGGATTAAGTGTTGAAGGTAGTTCTATGCAAAAAAAGCATTTGTGGTTCTCCTACGCTCTTTCGTACATTGCTATGTAGATTACATAAAAATACACCTTCGTTTTTATGTATTACATAATAAGTTTTATAATTTTGGAACCAGAAAAACAGTTAAGTGATAATTCAATATGACGTATTCGACAAAAAGGGCAGATAATGTGGATAAAACAAAATCCCATCGACTTAGTAAAACGTTATTCAGGTTAAATTCAAAACAGACATTTGCCGCTAAAAAGTTTATATAGAGAAAATCTTTTTTGTTCAAACAACACTTGCTTTATCTTTTATATGGCTGCAGCCAAAAAAACAAAAAGGAAATTTATTAATTGTTTTAGATTTCTATAAAAACAGCAGTTATCTGAAAAATATTTTGATATTATTAATCAGACACCAACGGGTGGACTCTTAACTTAAGTATAACTATCATAAAGACATATTGCTGGTTGGCTAAAGTAGCTAGGTGCAATAAAAAATACAGTTAAAAAAAAAACTAATCGATAAGTCAAAGTTTTGTAATGTATTCTTTAAAACAAATGAGATGGTAAATAACATGTATAGCGGCATTTGTCACATTTTAGATGGCAGGAGCTAATTAAAGTTTGAGGTAAAAATTAAAACCCTAAAGTTTTGTACATTAATCAACATTTGTTTGTTTTACTTCCGCGAATTGTATATGAGTAAAACAATAAAAATAACTGTGTATAACAAAATACAAAATTTATTGCCCCACTTTACGAGAATCGTGTCAACATAAAATTACCTTGTTTCAAGTGCAGTGAGAAATTTGCGAAACTATTTGCGATGGCGTTAGTGAAACGATAAAACTCCGGTCGTAAAAATTTAATTTGCCAGTCATCTGATACCCTTAAATTAAAGTATTGCCTCCAATCATCCAGTGCTAAACACGGTTCAATTGAAACTAAAGTTGTAAACGGTCTAATTTCTTCTCATCAATATCCATTTGCAAATACGTGCCGTAATTTGATTCCGTGTTTCCGTTCTCCTTTTCCCCAGATTAAGGAAGGTGAACATTTGAGAAGTGGCAGATTTAATTCTAATAATGATTGGTAAATTAATAAGTGCTAATATTTTATAGGGCTTATTAAAATTTAAGTTTAGACATGAAGATCTTGCTTATCAAAAGAGAAAGAGCAGAGATTCACATCGGACAATGTGCTTAATTTTATACTGGTTAACAATATCAAAACAGATTTTAGATACCTGCAACCATTCTCATAAATAACTAAAAATGTTTAGTTATGAACAGGGGTTTGGAGCAGTCCAATTTTTTAATTGCTCTGCTCCAGCTCCGCTCCGGCATCAAAATGCCTACTCCGGCTCCGCTCCAGCTCCGCTCCATACTCCAAATATTGTTAACATTTAAAAAAATAAGTTTTTTGATTAAAAAAAATTGTTTTTAAAAGCAAAGTTTTAATTTTATCGAATATGTAGAAGTTGGTGGAAAATAACAATATTTGACTTTAACAAAAAAGTGAAGTTAAATAAATGTTTGAAAAAACAAATTATTGATCTTCAAACGTTGAAAAAAAAGTAGTTTTAAAAAAATTTTACATAATAAACTGGAGCATTGGAGCAATCAAAATTATTTGCTCCGGGCTCCACTCCAGCTCCGTGCAAAAACCCATTGCTCCACTGCTCCGTGCTCCAGCTCCGTGCTTCGCTCCAAACCCCTGGTTATGAATTCATTTTAATATACTTAAGAACAACCAGAGAACAATTTTCAGTCTGCATTTAATAGTTTCATCAACTTTTACCAGGGAAATGAATTTTTTCGACATAACCTTTTACATTTTACGAGTAATTTTAACACCGTCAAATACAGCATAAATATAAAAAACTTTTTTTTTTAACTTGCTTGATAGACCTCCAAAGTTGCAAGAAAAAAATATCAAAAAATCGATTACGTCCTAGCCGTTGAAGCTCGAGCTATCAAACTTGACCGAAATGTTTAGGTGTTTCCCATTGACTTTGTGGGATAATTAGAAAGAAAACACGTAATTGGAAGTATGATTTATAATCGGTCAACCGCTTACCAGGCGAACAAGCTTTAAGTCAAGCATGACATTAGCCAACTAAGTTTAGTAAAAAAAATATTTGAGGTGTATAAACAAAGTTTGTCGATGCATCTTTAGCGCCAATTTTCTCGAAAACGGCTGCGTTTACAGCAAAAAATAAAAAGGGACGATTTTTTTCCTCTTAAGTCGTTCTTTCTTATGGACGAATGACATTTTCAATTTTATTCCAGAGAAAAAAATTCTGAAGATGGTAAGCGGATGACCTGACTATAAATCATACTTCCAATTACGTGTTTTTCTTCTAATTATCCCACAAAGTCAATGGAAAACACCTAAACATTTCGGCCAAGTTTGATAGCTCTAGCTTAAACGGCTAGGACGTATTCGATTTTTTGTTTTTTTTTCCCTTGCAACTTTGGAGGTCTCTAACTTTGAAAGGAAGCATTTTCGGATAACAAAATATTTGACAAATGGTCATCATTTTCACTAAGGAATATGCACCTACTTTATGGCGGTGTATAATTGGGACACCCTGTATCTAGCGTTATAGATTTGCATTTACCGGGAGAAAGTTATCGGTTGTATTGCCAGTTCCAAGTTTAAAGGCGAAGAGCGGGGGTAAGTTCGCGCAGCAGACGCCACAATATGGTCCACAGACTCCCAAACCATAGGCGGGTATACATTATTATAAACGTATTACAAAAAATTTAAAGATAAAATATACTTGACACATTTTTACAAAAAATAACTATAAACATGTTAGTAATAAATTACTTTTAATAAAAATCACACATTAAAGCTCTCTTGCAGAAATGCAAATCCAGTTGCAAGATATTTAATAAAGACGATAAGCAAATTTTAATTTAACTTATTTGTATTCACAAATGCATCACGTTTATTTATTCGTCATCACTTGAATCGCTTTCAAATTCACTATCACTGTCCCTAAGACTGATAATAAGTTCCTCACTTTGAGTATCAATAGTCAGTTCCTTATCTAAATACTTATCTTCAATTATTCGAACATGTTCACAGCGCTTTTTCCAATCATCAGGTGAAATGGCATTAAATTCTTCTTCTGCAATTGATCTTGCATCGTCAAGTTTAAAACTAACTTTTTTTTTTGCTACGTTATTCTTAAGAGTAGCCCAAATTAGTTCTATGGGGTTTAAATCCGGATGGTATGGAGGCAATCGTAGCACAGTGTGTCCATGTTCGTTTAAAAGAATATCAAATTTATAGGTCTTATGACGGTCTTTATTGGTTTTGATGAGGTGATACAGTTGAGGCTTATACATCTTGGGATCAAACCTTATGTTTTTGTTCATAAGCCACTTCACCATATCACATTTTCTACTATTAGACGAAGGGGCAGGATTGACTTGTACGTTATGGTATGATGCGTTATCCGTGACAACAACTGATTCGGGTGGTAAATTCGGAATTAATTTTTCTTTTAACCATTTACCATAATTTTCTGAGTTCATGTCATTATGGTAATCCCCAGTCTTCAATCCAGATTTAAAAATTAACAGGCAATTCGGTATGAACCCCATTTCTCCTCCAGCGTGCACTATTATTAATCGATTGCCCTTACCAATGTTACCAAATAGACCTTTTTCACTATTGTCAGTCCAACTTTTTGAAGCGGTGTGTCCGCTGTGGATATACGTTTCATCCAAATACACAATTGGACGTTGCTGGTTTCTAAAATATTTAATTTTTTCCAAATACTCTATTCTTAGTGATCTTATACTCATACTCTATTAAAACCTTTCGATTATTTTGAGTATTTAGCCATTTAAATCCCATTTTTTTTATAACCCTGCGCAAAGAACCTTTAGATCCGTGCCAATCTAGGTCTTTTATAAGTTTTTGCCGTAAACTCTCTAAAGTGACACGAGAACCTTCTGTGCGGTGAAACGAATGAATTACAGCACGGATATCATTTTTAATATAATCAGGCAAATCTGTTATGGGGCATGTTGTTTTGCGTTTTTTGCATGGAGTGGAAAACGTTGGATCTTGATTTTTTGAGCGTTCTGCCACAATTCTTTCCAAAGTTCTGATAGACACTTGGGTAGCGTCGGAAACACGGTTTTTCACATCAGTTAACGTATCGGCACTACATTTTTTAGACACAAAGTAAGTCCACACATTAAACAACAACTCGCGAGCTTGAGCATTAAACACTTTTCGACCAGACATTTTCGTGTCAAATAGGAAAATTCACTGCACGCAAAAGCTGGTATGAAACTAATTAACCTGTTGTTTGTCTCAAGTACAGAACAACGAATGCATGAAAATATTTAATATTTTTCAAAATAACGGGCCATAACGGACCTTATTTATCACAGGTATACAATAACCAGTTGGAGGGAAAATTGTACATGTTCAAAAATAACTGTTTCGTCTGTCCGTACTATCTATACCAAAAACTTAACCATGGCATAATAGCAGTAGTTATTGAATTGTAGGACTATGCAAAATTCAAAAATTATCATTCCTACAAATAGAAATAAAGGTTGACGGCGTTAATAATAAGTATCGTTTTCAAAAATAAAAATTTTACCAATAAAATAGGGTTCTCTCTGCGTTTGTTGCTTTATAATTTAAAAGTCGTTGTAAAGTTCTACGTGTTTTTAAGACAATTAAAAAATATTTATCTAGCATAATGTTGTACAATTACTAGTCATTTCAATTTTACCAAAACATTTAATTTTCTTGATTTTATAATATAAAGAAAGTTAATTGAAATCAATGTTATTAATATTACTTAAAATACTAGAATAAACGGCTTTTTCATTAGCAGATAGCTTACGCGCCATATTACTATGTAAAATAACGCATTTTACTATTACTATAGTATCGGGTAATATCCATATCACTTTACGAAAATGGAACAGATATGTGAGAAACAGGTACAGCCTTGGAAGTATAATATGTTATACCTATTATCGTAAAATAACCCTTTTTAAATTCCGTAACTGTACGCCACTGTATACCAAAACAACTAAGTAAGTAGGTGTGTTTAATTCCAATTGTGTTTAGTGCGCACCCCCACCCTTCGCCTTTAAACTTGGAACTGGCAATACCAACAAGTGAATAATGGAATAGAAAAATGTATGAAAACAATTAAATTTAAAAAAAATCGATTACCTAAATCCGCTTCTGAAATGATATAAAAAATAAAATCTAGATACTACCAAAAAACGATCTCCCTATGTATTGTGCAATGATTATAATAATGAACACTATACTTTTCTGTAACCAATTATAAAGCAGCTAAAGTTATACATTATTATACGTAGAAGAAAAGTTTTATCAGAGTTTTCCACGACTATACCTTTTTGCACCGCATCGAATATCGAGTTCTCAAGAATAACCTGAAATTAAATCAAGATATATAAGAGTTTTTAGCTCCCAGCCCTTAGTATGATTTATTTTCCAACTTCCACCTTAGCGCTTGCAAGCAAGACATTTTATTGTTGAGCCTTAAATCTGGTTTTGTTTTTCTGTTGCGCCTTTCTTAAGGTACAAACTTGACCCAGTATTTTAAGCACATTAAGTGTTTTCGCTCCGGTCTTTGTTACGGCTTTAGATCCTGGCCAAGGACTTGATTGTTTCCGGTACCGATTAATCTAACTTACCGAAAGTAAGTCTTTGTTAATTTATTTTATTTGTTTTATTTTATGAAATTAACTTTCGGTGTATGACAACGAGGTATTTGTCAAACTTGCAATAAAATACAAATCATAACGTTTGATCTTTGCTTTAATAACTTTTTATTGGGAACAGCTTTAAATATCTAAATAAATACAGTTAAAATTTAACTGTATAATGTTCCTTTTTGCCATTAATATAAACAATAAAATTCTAAGGTATTAGAAAACTGAAACAGACTTCTTCAAAGAAGGGTCACGATGCGTTGTCACTAGACTTTAATTAAGGCTGTGTTTATTGCATTAAGAACATCAAAACTAAATGTTTTGCAGAGTTATACGTTTTTCCTTCGGAAATATCGGGGAAACTGAAAAATTGGTATAAAAAGGTCATTTTTGCGATAGCGTTGGTCATGAAATCGTCAGAGACAAAATCTAAAGTTTTCTATTTACCAATGTGCGCATCCTTTGAAAGTAAAATGGTGCAAAGTTTTAAAAAAATCTTGATCGGTTCCGGAGAAAAACATCAAAAACGAAACCCCTGCATAAGCGCTATGATTTGAGAAGTTGTGGTATATCCGTATAACTACATCTATGCGACTTGCATAGGCGTTTAACATAGGAAAACCTGTTTTTACAAAGGTCTCGTTTTTCACGTTTTTCTCATGAAATGTTTAAGATTTCTTCAAAAACTTTGCACCATTTTACTTGCAAAGGATGTACGCATTGGTATATAGAAAAATTTAGATTTGGTATCTGACGGTTTCATGGCCAACGCGACTGCAAAAATTACTTTTATTATTCAAGTTTTCAGTTTTTCCCTTATTTTCCCTAGAAGATGGCCAGTGGCACGTATAACTCTGCAAAACATTTAATTTTGATAAAACAAACACAGCCCTAATCAAATTCTAGCAACAACGTATTGTGACCTTCCCTGGTTAGTAAAAATATCAGTCTACTAGATTAGTTACGTAACTTTGTTTTCTTAAACAGAACACCCTGCATATTTTGTGTTTTTAACGTGCAAAAGTAAATTTTCTACTAATTAATGTACAAGATTTTATGTACCTAAAATCAATCGTTCTTGAGCTATTTAAGTTTTTATGAAAATATTGGAACATGGAAAAAATAACTGTATCAGAAGTTTGCTATGCAGATGATAATATTTGTGAAGGATGAAAAATCATTAAAAGAAAATCTGGTTATATTCGGAACAACACTTGAGAAATTTGTAATGAAAATAAACCAGAAGAAGACGGAAACAATGAGTATAGGGAAAAATACACAACAACACCATATGGAGCTGAATGAAGAAAATCTAAAACAAGTACAAAAATTTAAATATTTAGGATCGATGATAACAGTAACAGAAGACGGAAAAATCGATGAAGAAGTCAGAGAGAGAAAGAAGAATAACAGGAGGAAGACTATTCAATAGTATTAAAAACACATTCCTGGGGTAAAAGGAGATCCCGAAGGAAATAATAATAGAAATACATTTAAAAAAGTAGTCACCCCTATGCTGACATATGCCTCGGAGACATAGACCACAACAAATACACACACAAAAATTGCTGAGAAAAATTGAAAATAAAACCAAATTGGACAAAATTAGAAAATTTAAATGTGAGACCAATAAGAAATAAAATAGAAGATGGAATACTACGATGGTTCGGACATGTAAAACGAATAGACAACATAAGGTTGGCAAGAAAAGTGTTCGAAGCGAGAAGTAACAAAAAAAATCGAGACGCAGATCAAGGAAAAGGTTGCAGAAAGGAGTAAAACAAGCACACTGGACAGTAGAGGAATAAAGTGGGAGGACGTAGGGAATAAAACTCAAAACAGGAGAGAATAGAGGAAGATATGGAAGACTCCAACAAATGAAAAATTAAAACTCAACTCCCCCAATGCCTTACACCGGTGGTAGATAGGCCACAGATTAAGTAAGTATGAAAATATTGACAGAAACGGAACTAAAAAAATATTTATACTTCACAAATTAGCAATGTCAGAACTAATTCCTTTAGATTCCTTAGTTTACATTAGTGATTGCTAAATAGTTAAAATATTAAAATAATACACAGGATGTTTTTTTATGCTCGGTCCAATTGGTTAAACTTCCAAAACCGAGTTGAAATCGAATAAGTCTTTTTGTACACCCTCTATATTTTTACATTTTTTTAATCGATAATTCAATTATTTTTATAAACTATTGTAGGTCTTTTATATCTAAAATTAATATTTCTCGAGTCATTGCGGTTTTAATGATAATTTGCGGGCACCAAAGCAATATTTAATAGAACGAAACTAGTAGGTTTTGGAAATATCTCGAAGCTACATTTTGGCGAAAACCCCATAAAATCTTGAGTATCTTGAAAAGCTCAAGGCAAAAGCCATAATTTAAAGAATTAAATGGGTTGTGAATGAGTATAATCCGAGACCCATCTTTCACAGATAACTACAACTTGTAAATCTTTTAATCTGGAATACATTGGTATCGTTAAATTTATTCCGCAACGAAGCACATCATTACAGACGGCTGTGTTATATGGCGTGTAAAGAAACATTATTAAAGGGGTGTATAAAATTTATGTGTCGCCTATAAAAGCAATATTGTTTGCAAATCGATAAGTAATAGATACGCTGTTATCCTAGTAGCTAAACATGTTAGAGTTCCATCCTGGTACAACATATTACAGGATGTCCGAAATTTGGGGATCGCTACTTCCAATAAATTATACAGGCAACCAAAAAAGTTCGGGCGATTTTTTTAATACAGATTGTCATGGATATTTTTTAAGTTGTTATCGATAGCACTTGTTTATATATTGTCAGCTTCGTCATTATTAATCACAATTTCATTCAATACATTAAAATTTGGCGATATATGTTTAATTCATATTTAAAAATAATTTAAAATTGCAACAAATAAAACTTTAAACAACCCCACAGATCAACGCGATATATTATATATTATATATTATATATTATTTGCAATGCACGAGTTACATTTTGACAGAAAATTTTCTTCACCTAACCTACCTGTCAAATTAAATGTGTGTTATGTCAAATTTTACAAGTACTGTCAGAGTGGTGCGTCAGGGGTGTGTTTTAATCTATATTTAAGTAACGCTACTGGTCACCGAAATTTGTATAAACTAAAAAGTAACTTCTTAAAATTATATATTTGTATTTGTATCCAGAACAATGATGGAAAGTTAAGCCCAAAATTCTGTTGGCAAAATTGCATTCCATTTTCAGTATAATCTGTATAATTAATTTTTATCCTTATCGGCACTTTCCAATTAGTGGTGACAATCTACTTACGCAGTGTCCTTGAATGCCAGATAAGTTGGAAACTCTCCAGTATTGACTGAGGTAGTTAAAGCCAGGGAACCGATAATAATCCGATTTAATTAATTGAAAATTGAACGCGAACAACCGGAGACTAGATAAGTTAAGTGCTTTCACTTCTGCACGGCCCAAGTTAAGCACAAATAGATGGAACCGTGTGTCACTCATATTTTTTGAATTATAATAAGATTGGATCGTCACTCGAAAACTGGTTCAACGTCACGTATAATACATTTTTTATAACTAAGGAAAATGAGCCCAAGATTCAAGAAAGAAATAGTACGAGGGATAGTCAAAAAGTAAAGTAATATTTAAATTTCCAGATCATTCCAATTCATCATAACCTAAATACCTTGAGTATCCAGATTATTGGTTTTATGTTTATTTCTTTTTAGTCTTCCTTTTTTTCACTTCAGAGACAAAGTGCCTGTTCCACCTTCTCGATATATCATAGTTGTTCCAAGGCCTTATCAGGGGGGTGGGGGGGCAAGAGGGGCGGATGCCCCAGGCCTTACAGTTTAGAGGCCTCAATTGTTAACTGGATCTTTTAGAAAAAAATACGTAATATTCATGTTGTTGAAATAACCGTTTTATAACATACAGGGTTGCGCAAAAGTATGGAAACACAAATATCTAGAATACTATACAGATATAACAATGAAATTTTTTATCTGAGCGTTATGGTATATTTCAGATTCGATGAAAATATTAAGGTTGCAAGACGACTTCCGGTTCAACCGGAAACGGACTCAAACTTTGAAATTTTAAATAGAACACCCTGTATATTTTTACATTTTTGGATTCCTCTTAAAGTTTACTTTAAAAAATGTATAAGGTTATATGGGTCTTAAGTCAACCGTTCTTTCATTAAACATTTAAGTTATTTAAAAAGGCAGTAGAATTTCGTTTAAAAGTTAGATTGACAATAGATTATTTAACACTTTGCACTAGCTACATTTTTAAAATATTATACAGGGTGTTTTTTACACTTGGTCACTTACGAAACTTTAAAATTCGATAACTCAATTTTCTTAAATACAACATGCTATTTGTTTTTACATGGTCTTGATTTGATTGTCTTTCAAAAACATTAACCTAAAGCTAATATTTTTCGAGTTATCGCGATTTTATTGTAAATTATTCGGGCAAGGTAATATTTTCGAGTAGGCTATGAAGGTAGACAGTGGTAATTTTGAAACATTTGAAAGATAAAAACAAGAAAGTTATAATATCATCTTTTCCTCACTTATTTTCGACATTTCTAATTATGTAAATGTAATTTTACCATTTTTTCGTTTAAATTGAGGTTTCTTAGAATTATGCATTTATTCATTGGACGAATGTGATGGGACAATTACTAAATCCTATAAACCAATTTTTTGTGTTTCTACGGTACGATTTTCGGTTGAACCGGAAACCGTTTTTTTTTTAAATATAAAGATAAGACTGGTCAGTGATTTTTTTTTTAGTCTGTTTAAAAAAGAGTTGTAGCTGCAAAAAAAATTAAGAAAGAGGTACAACATTGTCTACGAACGACGAAAAGTTATTCCCAAAAAAATGCAGAAACTCAAGTCCGCAAGAGTGTTTGAGAAAATAACTTGTTTTTTAAATTTACTTCCTACTCACACACAATGAAAACACAAAGAATATATCGGTCTGGTTTTGATAACAAAATGACAAATATAATTTTTTTTTTCCCGAAATAACAACAAAAATACTTTCCACAGCAAATCTATTGTACAAAAAGCTAATTTGCAAGTCGATTTTAAGTAAAACCTACTTTTGGTTACCCTATAATAAACAGATTAATAATGCCATAAGATTTTTAAATTAACTAAGAGGCAATATTGCATGTTTGTATTTTTTTGTATCACTACCAATTAAAAAGTATTTAGCGATAATAAAGACCGATGATAAACTTTATTTCATCCAACTTTATTCAACAACAAATAAGTACAAACCATGTAACGAAAACACGAACAAATAAATACATTCCAGTTTAATTAAAAATATCTTTTTTCTAAAAATAAAAGCTTCTTTAAACACATCTTTATTGTCATCCTTTTGTAATTAGATTATTTTCTTATTTATCATTTACATAGCACTGGCAACGAAATTGTTTAAAACAATATTAATTTAGATGAATGAATATTTAAAACTAAATTCCTTTCTAATATTTATTTATAAAATCAAACGCGTAACCTAAATAAACTTACAATAATACCGCAGACGTGTTTTTAACCACAACACCGCCTGTGCATGCTAAAGTAATTTTGTATTAACCCCTAAAGGTCTTAAAAACCGAGCTAAAACAGGGCCAGATAAAGGATCAATAATAATTACAAACCAAACTTTTGGTAACATATACGTGTAGCTAGGTACCCACACTGACGTCACCCCGATCAAGATACGATAACATAGTAATTATTTAGAGATCAAATGAGTTTATTGTTTAAAATACATTTCCATAAAAATGACATGTTCGCGTGCTGGAAACTTTAGCCCTTAGTTTATCTACATTTAAAGTGTTAAAGCAGATATAAACAAAACTTTGCTAGTAGATTATTATCAATTTGTAGTTGCTGTAAAAACTTCACCTGATTAATTACTTTTTACAAGCAAAATCGATGAAAAACGACGGACCCTATTATACTAAGAATTTTATTATTGTGGTAGTAATTGTGCCATACATGAAGCCAAAGTTCAGTTATTAGGTTTTCAATGTTATAATTTCGATTTGATTATGCAAGTCAGCATGGCATTAGCACAAATTACTTGGGGTTTTAGTTTATAATATACCGAAAATAATTTGTGTCTGTGAACATTTTGACCGTATAATTATCTACAATACATAATTTGCGAAATAGGAAATTATACCCTAGTGCTAATTGTAATATCATTATAAAACATTACAACAAAAATGTGTGGGTTTTTAAATAAATTTTTGAATTATTTAAGCGTTATATTGAAATAGAAATATGCCTAGATATAGTAATACAATATTTCATCTTATTTGTGGGGTTGACCAGTCTTTATCTACAATGTGCAGATACCAGCATCAACAAGTGTGAAATACGTAGGAAGAAAATTTGTTCTTATCAAGCGTTACATTTTTCTGACCGTATTATCTACTGCTTTATTAAAAGCATACCTGTCCTATTTCATTATGTTACCCATATTACATAAATAAATCTTATACATTTCAAAAATATATTACATCAAAACACAATAAAAGTAAAACATGAAGAGCTATTCTCTGCAATCAAGAAATTCTTTCAGTTATTAGCTACCTGATGAGTATAAAATTGACTGCAGACTGGAAAGCACGTTTGGCATCGTACAGATAAAAATTTCTTTTTCTCTTTGGTAATAATAACAGCAACTGTATAACAAAGTCTTATAACATTAAGCAACTACCAATTTAATAAAAATATTGAGCTGTAATCATTAGCTAATATATTTCTAACGTGTATGAAGTACTGGTAACTATGTTTTTCTTCACTTTGTAATTAATATAAGGAATTTGTTAAAAAACAACTTCATCCTTGATCGATTAAAAATTATTAAATTTTGAGACACCGTATTTTTCTAAAGCTATTATGCAAGTTTTATCAAAATCTTTAATTTGATAAAATGTCTTCTTCTTCATTTTCTTCTTAATCGGTTCCTCTTTTACCTTTCGGTGTCGAGGTATGATTTTCTATTTCTTTGTTATGTTTCTCCACTCCTGCCTATTTTACCTTTATTTTCTGTTTATGATATTCGATAAACTAAGATAAATTAGTTATTGGATTTAAGATGCTAATAATTACGTTCATTATACACTGAAGCATATGTTACATTTAAACAAAGATAGTATGTTGCGTTTTAGTTCTTGGTTTCGTTGGAGGCAGGTAAAGTGACCCAAAACTGTTTATATTATATATCGGCCAGACGCAACCCCTTGCGGGGGGCACTCGAGATATACAGTTCACATTCGACAGTCTTTAGTATAAGTTGTTAGAAATATACATGTTATGTGTATGTATGTGATGCTGTGGTTATAAGATGAAGGGTTGCCATTGTGTAGTGCATGTAGTATGCAGTTATATTAGATAGAGTATTATGTAACACTGCAGTTATTGGTGTTTATTATGTTATTGTGTTATTTGTGCTATTGTGTTTTGGATTGCAATCATTTGGTAATGTACTAATCATGCTGCTAATTTCTCTCCATTTCTCCATACAGAGTGCTGGGGGGGTAGTGGGCTTGCGGGTCCACCTCCCGGCCGTAGGTGCCCCTGTGTGGGGTACACCTGGGTGAGGAGGCGCTTTAAGCGTGGGGATCCGGATGTACACCGGAGGGTCCACCCAGGTGCCATCAAAGCATGCCAACGGAACCCAACGTGACCAGAGAGTCTGATAGCTGTTGTCCAGGTTGCTGATCTGGAGTGTTGTCCAGGGGTTGACTGGATGAGATCCAGGGTGTATGTTAATACACATGCTAATTTATATAATGCGTGGGACGCCATGCTTTGCCTTTCAGCTTTGTGTGCGAGTGAGACCACCTTGTTGTTTTATGCTTGGCTTTATTGGAGATTTGTGTGTTACTGTAATATGGTGATGGGCTTATCTTATATTAACCCTGGCGATCCAGCATCACACGCGGGGGTGGGTTCCCCCCGGTGAGTACATAATAATTGTTACTAATTATTAAATGTTATCAGTGGCACAAGCTTCTTTGTTTTATGTACGCTGCATACACTTTTGCACCAATCGCTTGGCTTCAGCCTCTGCCTGCCTCGGGAACCCGATAGTACCCTAATAAATAACACTAAACTTGTAAGTAAAATAATACGAACCACGTAAACTAAAGTAGTTAACGCCCCAGTTAATAATTATTCAAAAAGGCATCCTAACAAGAGTATGGAAAAAAGTCCGGTTTATATTTGACTGGCCCTCGTAATCAAGGATATCCTGCATTATATTTGTTAAATGTGTGCTGACTAGATGCACGACTATATATTATATATATTTGTTAATAAGGAAACAAGACTTGTTAACTATGCAACACGTGTTTATTGATAACTTGTAACCTTGTACATGTGCCTGAGTCTGCGTTTTCATTACAAGCGTATTCGCTCGAATGAGCCTCACGCGTACGCGTCCGTATTCGCGCGACTGAAACAAACCAATGCAAGCATATAAGAGCGGTTATACTACAAGCGAGAATTCGCCCGAAACCACTCTCATAGGCTTGCATTGGTTTTTTGATTCGCTCGTATACGGACGCATACGCGCGAAGCTCTTTCGCGCGAATACGGCTGTACTGTAACCGCAGCCTTACATCACTGTCGGTAACCACACCACTCTGTAGACAAACATATCTTACATATCCTAATAACACAAGACTAGTCGTCCTTTTTCGAGGGGTTATCGGTTAGGTTAATAAACTGGTGATTGGTAATAAACAACCTACTGGTTCAGTTAGTAATATAAAAGCAGCTCAACAGCACAGAAGACTAACATTTTCGAGTTTAACTTGCCATCATGTACACGGTTACACTGTTGTTGACTGTTGCACTGAGTGCAGCATCTGCTACACAAATGTTTCCAGGCAATTGCGAGGATCATGAGGTCACGGCGGTTTCCAACTTCAAGGTCATGAAGGTAAATCTATATTTTTATAAAATAATTTTTATTCCTGTGCACGGTAACATAAATTTCGAATGATATTTTTAATAAAATATGATAACTGTTCGCATTTGGACCACTAACAAAATACATACAGATTCCAGTAACAGTTAATTTTTTTTTAAATATTCAACAAATGTGTTTAACATGACAGCTAGCACTATGCGTAAACACAAATCCACGCATCACTGAATAGTACTACAAAACAACAATTTCGCATTGCCAGGAGAACTACATAAGAATTTTTATTTAAAATTTTGAATTTTATTTTCATCTTAAGAGGGACTGAGAATAGTGAAAGGCTCATAATTTTGTCTAAGGTTCTTTGCAGGGGCGGATCCAGGGGGGGGCGATGGGGGCGATCGCCCCCCCCCCTTGGGAACTTTTTTATATAAGCTTATTTCTTATTAATCCGGAATCAAGAAAAAAATTCCACAAGTTATAACTGTAAAAGTGATTGAGATGAATGTATTTTACTTCTTTGACCATGGGACACTTTGTGTTAAAATTTTATTACGGTCTGGTCAGTTTCGTCCCTCGGCGGGGTTACCATACAACACGTGTAGCAATAAAAAATGTGTTTCTGTTTTGGTTCATCTTTTTCTAAATTGTGAGAAAAAGGTCATTGCTATTTTGTACAGTGGACGAAATCGTTCGCCCTTTGTGTTTACTGTTTAGTAAATCAGTGAATCAGTGTAATCATAATCAGTGAATAAGAGTTAAAATTTCTAACGAAAGAGGAAAGAAATTTAAAAAGTAAGTGTATATTGTCACGGTTCTGGGTGACGAGATTTTAAGGTGCTGGCGCTCGGTGGAATTGAGCTGGACTCTGACACCAGGTGATTAGTACGTTCACCAACGATTCGACGTTTTATCAGGATGAATAGCCAAAAAGGACGTTTTTAAAGTATTTATTTTAAATCAAGTTTCTACACTAGTTAACGCTACAATGATTAAGTCAACAGTGAACGGTGAACATTGAATTTTGATGGTTTATATAGGGAAATATTTTCCATCAAAATATGTGTTATAGCCTGTGACGTACTGAAAGTGACAAAAACAAATTATGACGTAGGTGAAAGGTTGATGAGCAAGATTAGGTGATAAACAAATATTTTGTTAGAAAAGCAAATGAAGTGAAAACAAAGCCTAATTACTTATACATATAATAGAGAGTTTCATGACAATATGTATAATTAAATACTATTTTACTGTTAGCGTTACGATATTTTTTTTCTTTTAAATAATAATTGGTTCTACAGTAAAAGGTATTTATCTTTTGTATTTGCAAACACATATATTTATATTTTAATATTATTTCGTACTTACAAAACCGCCAAAATTTTGTTATTTACGTGTACAAATTGATTAGTGGTTGAATGTTTCACAAAAATTAAACTTTATTTTTTATACAGGCATAGTTTTATGTATTTAGTTTAAATTAAACACTTCTGATTTTTGAGAGCAGTCGATATTTATTGTATCATTTTAAAATAATTTTAAATTATTTTTGATCATGTCAATGAACTTAAACACTAAACAACCTGCTACAAAATAAGCAGTTCATCATTTATTAAGTGAAAACCATTTATAAAGTGTATGATCTAGGATAAAATGTTGCATCTTCCCTATAAATATGAATAGTCAACTACGACGCTGGCGATGAAATGAATTTCTTTATATAATTGTTTGTTTTTTTTTAAATTAAAAACGTCATTAGTCAAAACTATTTATATGCTGCATGATGTAACATCTACCCTAAAATTATTAATACTCGACCCTCACCAAGGGGAATGATATGCATTTTTTTAACTATACTTTTTTTAAATATTTTTTGAGCAAATTACAGATGACTATTTTTTTTAAATGTAATTTTTAATGTTAACGACTTATTCGATTCCATTAACCCTTAGGTATGACAAAAACCAAAATTCATAACGTTGTTCAATTTTCAATGACCGGACATACAGAATTTTTATAAAAACTTATGCTATAGGTTTTGTATATTTTTGTAAATAGAATGACAGTTTGGTTAAATCATCCAGTTTTAAATTTCAAATTCTAAAACCTGTAACATACAATTTTTTTCTTCTTTTGAATGATGCAATAAACAAACCAGATACATATTTAAATAAGTTCAAAACGACCATCTAGCTCAACAGCCTATTGTAAAAATTTGCCTATCTTCGTTATAATTGAAACATCTGTTAAACTCCTGTGTTGTTACAAATTACTTTCGATTTTAGCCAATCGCAAAAGACAAAAATTCTATAAAATTAGACGTAGAAGATTTTTACACAGTGGTAACAGAACAGAACAAATCAGTAATTTATAAAATAACTTTTAAACTTATACATATACAGTCATAATTATTACTGGTCCATATCACTTGTGCTATAGAGTAGCAATAAAAAAGGCAGAAAAGCTAAAAAACCTTGCATAGCAAGTGAAAAACTTGTCTGCTACGATCTTGCCATAACAATTACAAAATATAAAGAGTGTGCCTTAATAAATAAATATTATTGTTTTTCCTCATACAGACATTCGTTTTTATTCATTTAATCATCCCTGTAATTATATTAGTGTATTTAATCGATAATTGCTCATAAATCTCATTTTTCTACAGGTGGGTGGCGGGTACCCGGTTATTGAGAGAGAATAGCTAACTATGTGAACTTGATGTAAAAAAAATTTGGTTCCAAGACGGAAAAAAATATTTAAAAAATTTGGGAGGTTTAAAAAAATCACTAAAACATTTAAAAAAAGTCAGAAAACGTGCTTAGGTGGGTACCCGGGTACCCGGTTATTGACATAAGGGTTAAAGTATAAATTTTCTATATATGCATGTTTTTTTTTTTAATTCGCTCCCCCCTTGAGCATTTTCTAGATCCGCCACTGGTTCTTTACCTTTATTTTCTGTTTATGATAATTGATAATCTAAGAAAAATTAGTTATTGAATTTAAGATGCTAATAATTACTTTCATAATACACTGAAGCATGAGTTAACAGTCCATTCCCATAGTGGTCAGCATATTTATGTAACGAGATTAACAGGTAGCATATCCTATTACGCTACACGTGTTAAGATTAGAATAAGCATAGTTGTAATGTAGCATTAAGATAATTTTAATATTCATTATTGTATAATCATTCGAACCAGTTAAACCAATAAATAGTGTTAGTAAAAATAAGTTGTTTTTTAAAAACTCAGAAGGTATAATCAAAAACAAAATTGGCGCAGTCGAGTCGTTTGGATTTCTGAAAGGCACTATTTGGAAAAGGAAAAAGAAGACAAAAATCGCTTCAAGTACCAATCCACTTAGGACAGCATAGCCGAAGATATAGTTCCTTTCATTTCTATGGTTAATTCAGGAAAAGAGAACAAAGAGAACATACCCAGGTGAGCTTTTAAAATCAACAAATTTACTAACTTCTATTTCGATTTATAAAGACAAAATCGCTGAAGTAAATCGAAACCGCTGACCTTTGGACAACATCGCCGAAGCAGTCCGCAACCCCTAGTTAAGACGTCTTCGAGGACAAACATCGCCAACAGGACATTAATTATTAAGAAAATAGCACAGAATCAGTTATGAAAGCTACAATTTGTTTGTTGTAAGAAACTTTTAAATAATTATTAGCAGTTTTTAATCCACAAAGGATATTTTCAAGTAGGTACTAACAATTAATATAACGTTTTTATGTGATCAAACGGAGTTTAGCGAGAATATTTTGTTTAGAGATCTGACGGAGTACGCAAAGTCTATTTTAAACAAAATAAACATTGCAAATTCTTTATTGCATAAAGCAGTCACACCTTGTTTAGGCCTTACTAACATTAATTTTCTACATGAATACAGACAACGATTATATAGATACAACAGACTTGGTAAATAGCTTACCAACATTAGAAACAAAAATGCAAACGGTAGGAAATAATGATACAACAAATTATCAATTAATTCGATTGTATTTAGATTCAATTTCTCATTATGGTGGCGACCCACATACTTTAAATATTTTCTTGGATAACTGTGATAATTTCATAAACACATTCGCTGATCGCACGCAGGTGGAGAATCCAATAAATAAATTTATTTTTAGATCATTATTAGGTAAATTAACACATAGGGCACTTCAAATAGTAGGAAGTCGCACTGAACTGACTTCATGGTTACAAATTAAAAACCTATTAGTTTTAACCTTTGGAGATCAAAGAAACATAGAATGTTTGGCGCAAGATCTAATTTATCTTAAGCCTAACAAAATTGAAACGCCGTATCAATTCGGTATGCGTTTACAAGATGCGAGAAGTTTATTAGCTTCAAAAATAAACTCTTCAGAATTAACAAAGGATGAAAAATTAATTCATCTCAAAAATTATGATGATATAACCTTAAAAACTTTTATACGCGGCTTAAATGGTCAATTACAAAATAACGTAAGACTTAGAGATCCTAAAACTTTAGAATCTGCTATGAATTTAGTAATAGAAGAAGAGAATTTCTTATATGCATCGCAGAATAGGCATACATTAAATACACAGACACAATTCAAATTACCCAACAAATATACACCAACGAATTCACAAAATCATTCATATCATACTAATAATCCGAATTCTAATAAACCAAAACACAATTTTAATAACCATCAAAACGGACAATTCACTGCCAGAAATCAATTTAATACACAACCTCGATGGCAACCACAACAAAACTTTAGACAACATCAACAACCCCACTTTAACACGTTTAGACCACAAACGAATAACACAACCCCAAATCTACAAAGAAATTTTATACCTAATCCTAACAATTCCCAAGTTTATCGTAACCAGTATTTTCAAAACACTCCTGGTCAAATGAATTCAAGTTTTTATAGACCTAACCCACAATTCTCACGAATGAGTAGAAACACATATAAACCCGAACCCATGGACACTAGTTCTGGTAACACAAAAATGTTTAATCAAATTATTGAAACCCCCGAAGTAGAAAACTACCCCGATCATGAAAATTCTTTAGAAAATAATGACGATACCTTTGAAAATTACTTAGTAAACGATCAAGAACAACAAAACTATTATCAATACGAAGATGATTTAGTTGAACAAACGGAAACTCAAAATTTTCACTTGGACAGTTACGAGAACAACCCCACGTAGTACAGTTAAACTTTCATAAAGATAATCTACCACACATTTTTATTCCGACATTAAACGCAAACTTTTTAATCGACACAGGCAGTACAAAAAGCTTAATGCATCCAGACTTAGCAACAAAATTTTATCGAACATTTATTTACAATGAACCTTTTAACATACAAACCGCACACAATATTTCATATCATGACAAAGTAATGGACATTCCTATATTCAAACTGTTTAACGTAAATGCTTCACATAAATTCTATTTATTTAACTTTAGTAACACCTATGACGGACTTATTGGTTCAGATCTCTTAAAACAATTAAATGCGAATATCAATATAAATTCAAACATAATATCTACACCATACGCTACAATACCTATAGTATTTCAACCTGAAATGCCACAAAATAATACTAACACAAATTTCAAATCATATACTTTAAAAATTCCACCCCGAACAGAGATTGTTTCAAAAATCCCAGTAAATTACAAAAATGGTCAATGCATTATTAATAAAACTCAACTATGTAATAACGTAACGATACCCAACTCTTTATGTAACGTAAACAACTATTTCGCTATATGCACTATAACAAATACTAGTGAACAAACTAAAACAATTGAAATTTTAAAACCAATAACTTGCGAAGCAATAAATCCTTTACAAGTAAATTTTGTAAATAAAATGCAGTCTAACAGTACACTAACAAACGAACAAGATTACTACTTAAAACAAAATTTAAATAGATTACGACTTAACCATTGCAATACAGAAGAAAAACAAGCAATTCAAAATTTATGTTATAAATATCGAGATATATTTTATTGTGAACAAATACCTTTGAGCTTCACTCATGAAATAAAACATAAATTTAAAATGATAAATGAAACCCCTATTTTTACAAAAACGTATAGATATCCTGAGATTCATAAACAGGAAGTTAAAGATCAAATCAATAAAATGCTTGAACAAAACATTATCCAACCTAGCACATCTCCTTGGTCATCTCCTATTTGGATTGTTCCAAAAAAGATGGATGCCAGTGGCAAAAAGAAATGGCGTGTAGTTATAGACTACAGAAAACTTAATGAACAGACAGTAGACGACAAATATCCCCTCCCAAACATTAGCGACTTACTTGACAAATTAGGAAAATCGAACTATTTTACTACTTTAGACTTAGCTAACGGTTTTTACCAAATCGAAATTGATAAACAGGACATTCCCAAAACTGCTTTTCAAACAGAAAATGGATTGTACGAGTTTTTGAGAATGCCAATGGGCCTTAAGAACTCTCCCAGTTCCTTTCAACGCGTGATGGATAATATTCTTAGAGGATTACAAAACGAGACTTGCCTCGTTTACCTCGATGACATTATCATTTTTTCTACAAGTTTACAAGAACACATGGACAGATTAGAATCAATTTTTGAACGTTTAAGAAACGCTAATTTCAAAATTCAATTAGATAAGTCAGAATTCTTAAAAACATCAGTTAACTATCTTGGACATATAATCACCCCAGACGGAATAAAACCAAACCCAGACAAAATTGACGCAATAAAAAGATTTCCGATTCCAAAAACTCAAAAAGAAATAAAATCATTTTTAGGACTTGTTGGATACTACCGTAAATTTATTAATAATCTTGCTAAAATAACTAAGCCTATGACCAAATGTTTAAAAAAAGGAGCATCTGTTATTCACGACAATGACTTCTTGAAAAGTTTCGAAATTTGTAAAAATTCATTAATGAATGACCCAATATTATTATATCCTGACTATTCTAAACCATTCATAGTAACAACCGATGCGAGTAACGTAGCCATTGGAGCCGTTTTGTCACAAGGAACAGTTCCAAATGACAGACCTGTAGCATACGCTTCTAGAACACTTAACGAAAGCGAGCAAAGATATACAACGACCGAAAAAGAACTACTAGCTATAGTTTATGCTTGCAAATACTTTAGACCTTATATTTTTGGACGTAAATTCTTTATCTATACTGATCATAGACCCCTTGTTTGGCTATTTAATTTGAAAGAACCAAATTCAAAATTAATACGATGGAGACTCAAGCTTGAAGAATATGACTACAAAATTATTTACAAAAAAGGCGCTCAAAATACTAACGCTGACGCTTTATCACGTATACAATTAAACATGACAGAAACAGAATCAGTGATTAACAACCCCGGAGATATAAACTTTGATACAATGCAATATCTTAGAGAGTTAGCCGAAAACCCTATCATTAATGAACCCCCCGAACAAATCCCTGAACCTTCAACGAGTAACACAGAACCCAAATTTAAAATACTTCAAGACATAACAATTCTGAAAGACGCACAAACAGACGAAACCCCTCATTCTACTAGTCAAAACACAATCAATAACGGAATCCCAATATTAGAAGAAATAATTAATAACAAACAAAATCAAATTATAATTCAACTTAACGTTCATAACCTTTTAGTTGTCAACAATAAAAATCACGATCATTTACACATTTTAGAATTATCCATACCTAAAAACAAAGAAGTAATATTTAAATTTTTAAGAGATTACACTTCAACAGGAAAACACTTTTATTTATATTTTCACGATGACGAACTTAGCAAACTTTTTAACGAAATCTATGCTACACATTTTTACGCTAACGGATTAACATTGACTCGATGTACCAAATTAATAAATTCCATTTTCGATAAAGATGAACGAATAATGTTAACAAAATATCAACATGAAAAAACTAATCATCGCGGTATAGTGGAAACATTAGAACAATTAAGACGAAATTACTTTTGGCCTAAAATGCGACAAGATGTAACAGATTACATAAATTGTTGTGAAATATGTCAAACCGCAAAATACGGACGTAAACCTCCAAATATACCTTTGGTTTTAACAGAAACACCCTCCAAACCATTTGAAATTGTACACATCGATATATTTAATTATGGTGGACAAAAATACCTTACTATACTAGATAAATTCTCAAAATTCGGACAAGCAATAGAAATTAACAGTACAAATTCGACAGAGACCTCTAAAGCACTTTTAGAATACTTCTCATATTACGGGTTACCTCTTAAAATTATTTGCGACAATGGGACTGAATTTAAAAACTCAGTCATAAAAGAAATTTTAGCTTTGCACAAAATCAATTTACATTTCACTACACCCAATCACCACGAAAGTAATTCACCCGTAGAACGTTACCATTCAACTATTATAGAACATTTACGATTATTACAAAACCAATATAAAAATGAACAAAATTTAATGAAATATGCAGTCATTGCTTATAATAATACAATACACTCTACTACAAAGTACACTCCTTTCGAATTAGTGTTTGGACACACGAAAATGCGAGACCCGACAGATTTAATTAATTCACAATTTTACTCTCACTATGTCAACGACCACAGGGCAAAGTTAAACACCCTGTACGAAGATGTTCAACAAAAAGAAATAACACATAAACAAAAAATTATAGATAAACATAATTCAAACTGTAACGACTCTATTTTTCAATTAGAACAAGTAGTATACAAAACTCATGACAAAAGATCTAAGAAAGAAAATAAATTTAAAGGACCCTATAATTATAGTAAAAGAATTTCTAGAAAATAATATAGTCAAAATTCTTAATTGTAAAAATCAGAAAACTGAAAACGTTCATTTAAAAGAACTAAAGCTACCGCCTCGTTTACAGATTACTCCTACTAACGAACGGACAGACGATCAAGATCCTTGAAATCAAAGACAACCCTGGACTTTTCCCACTAAAACTAGGAAATGCCCAAATTCAAACAGATTTTTGGACTTTTATACATATTTACGACCTAGAACCATTAGTTAACGAATTCAATACTTTACAAGATTCGTGTTTACAAATTAAGATAGCATTAAGTAATTCTAAGGAAAATATTAGTTATATACGTGAATATCAAAATACAATTAATCTCATTGAAAATATGGAATATAAAATAAAACTACAGCTGAAACAGTTGAACCCTAATATTAGTTTTAAAGATAACCAAACTGTAAGTAATAGACACCGAAGAGGCTTAATAAACGCTATAGGAAGCATAGTCAAAATTATTAGTGGAAATTTAGATAACGAAGATGCATTAAGATACGACAAAGAAATAAGCGAACTAAAAAATAATCAAAACAACCTAAAGTTGATTGCTGCTAAACAAATAACTCTCATGCAACGTGCAATTAATAACTTTCAAGAAAGTATACAAAGTTTGGCGCATAACCAAATTTTATTAAAATCAAGAATAATGCAAATCGAATCAGAAATTAAAAAGGAAAACATTGTAAATTTAGAGTTGTATCACTACTTCCTGCTACAAGTCACTTTAAGTCAATTTGTTCAGACATACCAAATTATTTACGATATTTTAGATAAAATTGAAGTAGCTATTACATTTTCGAAATTGCAAACATTTCACAATAGCATTATTGAACCTTTAGAACTAATGAATGAAATATATTTTATTGATCATAACATAGACAACATATATTTACCTTTTGAACCAATTATTCAAAATCTATTATTATTTGAACAAATCATAACAACGAAAAGCTACAGTAACGATAAAAAAATTATATTCATAATAGAAATTCCTTTAACAGCTCCTACTAAATATAACTACTACCATTTGTATCCGATCCCAACAATTATTAATAACAAAAATCAAACACTGCTTACAAATTCAAAGTATCTTGCACTTAACGATGAAAATTATGTTCTTTTTAATGAAGAATGTAAAAACCTGCAGACAAACGAATTCTTCTGCATGCACCTATCAACTTCCAAAATTAACATTGATACTCCTTGTGAAGTAAAACTTCTAACATATTCCGAAAATATCACAAATTGCAATTATATACCAATAAACTTTGATCAACTAAAAATTCAAAAATTAGAAAATTCCGATTACCTTATATTAACAAACAAACAAATCGTAGCTATTCAAAACTGTCAAAACATCAAAAACCACGTATCATTTAATGGCAATTATTTATTGACGTTTGATAACAATAAATGTACTTTAAGTTTAAATAATATTACGTTAAAATCTTTTAAAAATACAAATAGAATTAATCAATTTAATATTCCTAAGGTAAATAACCTTATTAATCTTAAACCACTTCACAATGTCGTAGATTTTAAGTCAATTAACATTAAAGATATTAACTTAGATGATATTAAAGATGTACATAGGGAATTAAACTTAGACGAAGAAAATTTAGACAAAATCAATATTTCTCCTGCAATTCACTATAATGTAAGCTTTTGGACAGTTTTATTGTATGTAATTATTTTAATTACCATATTTACTATATTTGTTTATAAATTTGTTTTACTATATAAATGTAAAATCCGCCAACAACATAATACGAATGCAAGTACCGAAACTATCGACAACCAAGAGGATCCAAACATTTCAATTCCATATATCGGAAAAATAAGATTAACACCGTAATTTTTCCTCTAAGGCTGGAGGAGTTAACAGTCCATTCCCATAGTGGTCAGCATATTTATGCAACGAGATTAACAGGTAGCATATCCTATTACGCTACACGTGTTAAGATTAGAATAAGCATAGTTGTAATGTAGCATTAAGATAATTTTAATATTCATTATTGTATAATCATTCGAACCAGTTAAACCAATAAATAGTGTTAGTAAAAATAAGTTGTTTTTTAAAAACTCAGAAGGTATAATCAAAAACAAAATTCATGTGTTACATTTAAACGAAGATAGTATGTTGCATTTTAGTTCTTGGTTTCGTTGGAGGCAGGTATAAAAGTGACCCAAAAATGTATATATGTTCGCCAGACGCCACCCCTTGCGGGGGCACTTGAGATATACAGTTCATATTCGACAGTCCTTAGGATAAGTTGTTAGAAATATACATGTTAAATGTTACGTGTACATTGTTACACGAATATCGGCCACTTCCTAAAAAAATAAGCCGCTACTCTTGCAACAAGAACGGGTGGTTCGGACTCGCGGCTAGTTCAGACGAGAAGGGGAAGGTCCGAATTAGAAAGAAACTTAAAGACAGGAATAAGGGCGCCACACTATTTAATTTTGCAAGGTTTCAAATAGTAAAAAAAACTGAGAAGGGAAATAAAGAACTCGTAGGCTTGAACGATATATGCCTTTAATAACACATAAACCTGACAATGACAAACAAATAATTAAATCAAATCAATCAAATAGGTTGCAATAAGTTTAAAGCACAACCAAAAATAAATCACATACCTCACCTAGGAGTGAGGGGACAAAATGATCATCTTAATGTTACTAACCAATAAATGTTCAGATAAAGTTAACAATCAATAATGCTCAAATTGAAATGATCGCACAATAGTGATCAACCAGTTAAATTAAACAGTAAGCAAATTCATAATTAATCTACCAACAAACATTAACAAAATAACGTCATAAGGGGGGGGCGCAGTTAACCACAGGCGGTATAAATAACAAAGACGATAGCTTATCAGAGTTTTCGGCGGCACGTGTCGTTCACTCGATATTAACGCTTAAACTTTTGCACTCGTAGCGAAGAATGGAGACGAGGAAATGGTGTTTGCAGCAACTGGAGTCACGCTGTACGTTTATTTGCTTGATCTTCTCCGGTGTAGCGAGCTTGTCGTATATCGGCGAAACAGCCCGGTTCATCCAATGAATCAACCTCGCGACGATGCTCACTAACAACCTGCACTTGCGTTATGGTCCCAAAATTGGCATTAAAGCCGGCGTTTTCGTAAAGACGCCACCAATGGACCACAACCAAATTAAATACGCAGAAAACGCACCAACACCACTCGTCGACGCTTAACGGTCGGCTGTCAAGTCACATCTCCTTTTGGAAATCAAAAATCCAAATTTACAACGGCTATCGCGGCCGAAAACTAAACTAAAATTGATGATCGGCGCACTACAATTCGGATATACCGCGTCGGCCAAAAGTCATGTAACAACATAATGCTGTGAGGTTATAAGATGAAGGGTTGGCTAGCCATTGTGTAGTGCATGTAGTATGCGATTGTATTAGATGGCCTTTAGTAAAGTAATACTGCAGTTATTGGGTATTATTATGTTATTGTGTTATATGTGTTATTTGTGTGTTGGATTGCAATCATTTGGTAATGTACTAATCATGCTGCTAATCTCTCTCCATTCCTCCGTACAGGGTGCTGGGTGGTCGCTAGGCGGTAATGCAATGCGAGCTAGGGTTACCAACCGTACTCTTTAAAGAGTACATGTACTCTTTTTGGAGTTGTAAAACAGCGTACTCTTACTTTTCACTTATCAAAGCCGAATGTACTCTTTTTGGAACTTTGAATTAATTTTTTTTTTAAATCAGATTATCTAACGCTTTCTTTAACTAACATAATACATAAGACACAATTTCCACACAATAAATTGCAAGCATCGGTAAACGTTACAAAAATAATTGCTCGTACCCACTACCACTACCCAGTGTTCAGAATTGCTCGTTTAATTTGAATTGTACGAAACTGCCGCCACTGTAGCGACACCAACACCCCACCACTTGACCAAAACTATTCCAATGTTAATAGGCTTACGCTTAAGTTCTTCCGTTGTGATTTGTTTTAATTATTTTGTGAGATTGTGGGAATAAATTAATAAATTACAATACGGTAAATAAATAAAATTAAATGGAACCCATACTATACCGTTCTTTGAGTCTTACAGAGCAAAATGAAAATCATTAAATTTTTATGCGAAATATTAAAAATATTATTTAAATGGAAGCCGTTTATAGTTACAACACCGGTTTGCAGAAGTTGTATCCTATCCGTGTTATATGATAACCGCAGTATAACCGAATTGTTGAAAATTCTCATATTTTTATTTTAAAAAACTAACATTTTATTTATCATTTCTTTAATGATTGGTGAATATAAAATTAAAATAAACTGTTCACCATCATAAAATACATTAATATTACTGTGTAAAATAAATTACAACTTGTCTTTCACGCTGATCGCGTCAAAACAAAAAGACACAAAAATTATTTTTTTAATTGTTTTCCGTGTATAACAATTTACCCAACTCTGATTACTTACTGACTACTGTAAAATTTTGCCATTTTGCTAACTTGTTTGTTATTGTTGAGATTTTGGTCAGAAAAAAGTACTTGCAACTTTGATAAAAATATACTTCATTGCGGAACAACATTTATTACCATTTACGGTTACAATATCATTAAATAATTTACCATTTTGCATCATATTTAATAGAAATTATATTCAGCGTCATACAATCTTGGTTTCCGGGTTTGGAACCACGTCTTCTATATTTAGAAGTAGTTGACGTTTCGACCATTGTGTCTTGGTCTTTTTCAAAACGACTAATTTGTGAGGGATGTTGCTGGGTTTATATATCCAACTTGTGGAGGCGTGGCGTTCCGCTTGATGGATTTGTTCTGCCTCAGTGATTTTGTGATGACTGGTTTCCAGATGTTTGGGAGTTGTATGCCTGTGTCTCTGTTGTAGTTGTTTGGGTTCTTGATGATTTCCAATGATTCTCGATATAATCTTGGCCAGAAATGGTTTGCGCGGGCCAGTAGTTTTGTTTCTCTGAAGAGGATGTTGTGTCCTGTACCCTGGGCGTGTTCTGCTACCGCTGATTTATCGACTTGTTTTCTTGTTGTTTGTCCTTCGTGTTCTTTGAGACGCGTTTGTATACTCCTGCCAGTTTGTCCTATGTATACTTTTCCACAGGAGCAAGGTATGCTATATATTCCCGCGTGGTGTAGTCCTGTGTCGTGTGTTCTTCTTAATTTTCAGCGTCATTCAAAAAGTATACAACAAATGGAAAAGTTTTTTATTATAGATTTCTCAGAAAATTTCATTTTTGATAAAAGTTGTATTGTATTTCGTATACATATAATTTTTAATAATAAATAACACTGAACTTGTAAGTAAAATAATGCGAACAATGTAAACTAAAGTAGTTAACGCCCCAGTTATTAATTATTCAAAAAGGCATCCTAACAATAGAACGAAAGTAAAAACGTTAAACGAATTTAGCCGAAATTTTTATGAGAACGAAAAATTAATTGTTTTTTGAAGAACGAAAACGAAATCAATAAAATAAAACCGGTTTTAACCGGTTTCAGCCTTATTTAATTTTGATTCATTAAACACAAACGCGAATTTACCGTCTTTGCTGGGAAGACTCCCCACGAGGCAGTAAAATATCTCACTAGAAATGAGTGAGCTTCACTTGTTTTCATATACATATGAACATGTATTAACCAACTTTATTGCTACTACTTGCAATTTCGTGCAACACAAGTAACGGTATAGATATTCTTATTTTAATTTGTTGATTGGATTAAAAATATGACATTTGACGTTAATGATCTGTGGCAGTGGCCTCCAACCTCCAACCGTCGATAGCGATGTCCTCACTGGTCGATCTCGAGGATTTTATATTTTTATTAATTAATTTTTCCCTATATTTACCTTTGTTATGCTATGCAATACTATATTAAACAATACAATTTTGCGGCAATTATTGTAAAGTTTTTCAAAAGCAGATCTCGGTTACAAAAAAATAAAAGTGATCCTAGACCACAAAAGGTTGGAGACCACTGATCTATGATTTGACAAACTAGTAGTGGTTTTGCAACTGACGGGCGTTACACTAAATAAAATGCACACATTTTATTTGGTTATATGTTAAATGTGTTTTGCAATTTAGTAAATTTAATATCACGATTCCATAGTCTAAAATATGCCTTCTATAATGATCAACCCGAACAAATCGCCGTTTACAATTTAGCGGGGACCCAACGATTGCTAAGAAACAAAAAAAAATGTTTATAGGCTTTAAAATTCATTACAAACATTTTTTATTTCATTTCCATTACCAAAAGTACAAAATAAACTATAAATAATAAAATAATAATATAATAATAAAAAATAAACATACTAATTCATACTAAGTAAGTAGGGTGTTCCATTAAAAAAAATATACTTACATGCGTTTAAAGTTTAGCGAAATGGACCGAGTAAAACGAACACCCTGTATATTATTTTAAAAGTTTAACCAAACAACAGTCACTATGACACTATTGTTTAATAAATTGCGAGAGTAAGTTGCTCTGGTGTTGTTATGTTAATAAATATAAATATTTTTATAAAGGTCTGCATCTGTCAAAATTTTCAAAAAAACGTTAATAACTCAAAAACGGTTTATTTTAGACATAAACAACCTATAATATTTTTGAAAGATAATTTAATTTTACGTCAAAAAATTACAAAATATACAGGGTGTTCCATATAAAAAAACTATGTTTGATATCAGAGCGCAAAAACAAAACACTGTGTATAGTTGAAAATAATTTTAGGTTATGTAGTAGGTAAATGATTACAAACAACTTTTATATTTAACTTTTTTTAATATTATTACTAATAACAGAGCTATCGAATAATTCGTCTTGACTGGGACACCCTGTATATAAGTTTCTGAACGCACTCCTGTGTAACTATATCTATGCGACTTGCATAGGCGTTTAACATAGGGAAAACCGTTCTTACAAAGGCCTCGTTTTTCTCCGGAACCGTTTAAGATTTTTTCAAAAACTTTGTACCATTATACTTGCAAAGGATGCGCGCATTGGTAAATAGAAGAATTTTGATTTTGTCTCTGACGGTTTCATAGCCAACGCGATCGCAAAAATTCCTTTTATTATTCAGCTTTTCAGTTTTTTCCCTATTGTTTCAAAGAAAATGGCCAGTGGCACGTATAACTCTTCAAAACATTTAGTTTTAATGTTCTTGATGCAATAAACACAGCCTTAATGAAATTCTAGCGGCAACGTATCGTGACCTTCTCTGGTAAAAACATGACGTCTCAGAAAATTAAGGATTTTTAAATGTAATTGAATATTTGGAGAAAATAAGTCTAAAAAACAAATTAAAACGAACTAAATGTTAATGAATGGGGAGGTTCCATCTCTTGAACAAATTTAACTTCAACATCATAATTTGGATTGAATTTGAATGTATTGGCGTTTTTAATTCAGTAAGGACATATTTGTTAAGAAAAAAAGATGATGAATTTTTACTATGATTAATATTATACTTTAATATTATGTTGGTTGAAACAATGCATTATAATCTTGGAGAAACCAACAACCAATCATTATTCACTATTTCCTCAAGAAATTGCAAAACCTTCTAAAACATTCAAAACTAATTAAAATGTTAGTTTAAGGTTTCTTCATTAATCGTTCTTTTATTTTTTTCAATAATGTAACTTTTTCGTAGTACCTGGGACGTTGGTACGAAATAAGCCGATTTGCCTTCCAAGTTGGACATGATTGTGCAAAAGAAACTTTCACAACCAATGGCACTACCTTAATTGTCACGCAATACCAGAAAGACATAATGAGCGGAAAAGAGGATTCATTTGCAGGAATAGTAAACCACGAAAATGGTGACAGTTACAATGCTAAATTCTCGGTATCTTATTCTACCAAAGATGTTAGAAAATTCTGGGTTATCGACACTGATTACACAAACTACTCCCTAGTCTGGTCTTGTGCTGATTTCGGCAACCAACACACACGTAAGTGAATTATTTGTGGTTGAAAAATCGTGAAGTAATTAAAATTGGCAAAAACTTCATCTAAATTACTCAAAATAAATGAATAAGAAAACGATACTCAGCTTCTATTAATAAAATTAAATAACACCTTCAGTTAAGTTTTCTATGCACATCTTAATCTAGTGAAAATCCAGAAAAACAATTTAATTAGAAGTACTCCTCAAAATGGTGCAAATACCTTATGCAATAACAATGAATTATTTTACAGAGTCCGTGTGGATATTATCTAAAAAACCGAAACTTGAAACTGCATTCTACGATAAGATTAAAAGATTGATGACCAAGTTCAACATTGACCAAACCATTTTAAGGCAAACGGTTCAAGATGAACGATGTGGAAGATAAACATAAGCCGTATTTAAGACAAAAAATGTAACAAAAATTATTTTAATATTTGTAACAATATGCATCTTAAAGAAAAAATAAAATATGTTCCTAGCATTTTGTTGTTTACAAATAAAAATAATTCTATACTAAAAATCTCTAAGCAAAACAATTATTAACCGCATTTAGCTAGATCAAAATGATTGCCACTTTTTATAGTCACACTCAATGTATAACTTATTGCAAAATTTAGAAAAAAAATCAAGTAGAATTCAAACAAATCTAGCAATATATTCACACTATTAAAAGATCCTATTGGAAGCATTTTCTTTCCTATTTTGAAATAGGCACAACACTTTGTTTAAAAAAAATCATAAAAGTACTTAAAGCATTTGAAAGCAGAACAAATGGCATCGCTATCCATGGCATAATGATATTCATATAACGACTTGCCAACCAAGTCATCCGAATTATAGCCAAGAAACTTCAACATTCTAAAAAAAAATAATGATTAGAAGTTGCCCATTTACATTTTAAATAAATATTTAATAATATGCATACATTTTTAGTTATAAGTAATCAACCCAATGGATAAAAATACTTTTCAATAGTTATTAAAAACTTTTAATCGAAACTTTTTTCAAGATTTTTCATATTAAAATTCTAAAGAAGTCTATTTTGAAAGTCAACAGTTAAATTACTATATAATATACTAACTAAAACAGTTTTAATTAAGGAACAAATTGTATTTTTAAGATATACTGAAGCAGTTTTTATGTACTTTTAAAGGAAACAAATGCCTTATTATATGTACACTTTACAAAAAAAAAAAAAAAAACAGTGTGATCACTAAATTACTTATTAAAACACAAACATTTACACTTAGTTTTACACTAACAGTATCTACAAATAAATGAAGGTGCATCGCAATGTCAAACATATAAACAAAAATTATTTTATTTTGTGATTAATGGGGAAAAAAATTATTTCATATATGAGGACTTTAAGTCAGTAATTTATTTTATGCTAAAATTCAAAGCAAAAGGTAACATGAACTTTATTTTTCTTTCATAGTCTTTTCAATATGTGCAGGTTACGTGAAATATTTTAACATTGCTTTAGACACTAAAAAACCTAGTTAAACAACAATTAATATAGCTTTAAATGTCCTTCATCAACTAATTATTAATTTTTCATACACCAACTGCTGATTTTGATTTGAAAATATATGTGTTTCTAATGTTTTCATTTTCCTAATCCCCATCATCAAAAAACTGTTTTGAAATTAATTTTAAATTAGAGAAGGGAGTTCTATAAATAAAATGTTTCTAATACATTAAATTATTTACAAAAAAAGTGTTGCCTATAGTGGCTAGTGGCAAAGTATTGGGATTCAAAAATAGTGTGATCGATACCTTGATATTAGGTAACATAAAATTATTACCATTTTTTAGCATAATCCATGTAAAACTATATAAGTACTAGGGATTGCGTAGCCCCTTCGGGGCTACTTCACCGCTAGATCCCGCCTTGCGCGTAGAATTCTCTTTGCGCGTAAAATTCTTTTTGCGCAAAAAATTACCTGTTTCGTTTGGTGCACGTTCAGTGGCTATGTTCCCGAGATATATTGACCATAACTAAGCAGGTCGATGATCAATCGATCAATTCAAATAAAATTTTTATTTACAATACTTGTAATTGCTTTTCAAAATTGAAAAAATCGACAGTCATTCATACTACTCGCGCTGAGCCAGGCGGGTCACTTTTTTTGGAAGCGATTAATCGATCGGTTCAAGTTTTAGTTACAACACTTGTTATTGCTTTTTAAATTAGAATAAATCCATATTCGTAATACTCGCGCTCCGCGCTCGCTCCAAATGCTTCTCAAATTCTATTAAATTGGTAATCAAACTACTCGCGCTTCGCGCTCGCACCCAATAGATCCGAGTATAATTCTCTTTGCGCACAAAATTACCTTTCGTTTGGAGCACGTGTCTCTATGTTTCCGAGATATATTGATTATAACTAAGCTGGTCGATGAACAATCGATTGGCTTAAATTATTATTTACAATACTCGTAATTTCTTTTCAACATTGAAAAAATCGACAGTCGTACTACTCGCGCTGAGCCAGGCGCATCACTTTTTTTGGAGGCGATTAATCGATTGGTTCAAATTTTATTTACAACACTCGTTATTGCTTTTTAAATTAAAATAAATCCATATTCGTAATACTTGCGCTCCGCGCTCGCTCCAAATGCTTCTCAAATTCTATTAAATTGGTAATCAAACTACTCGCGCTTCGCGCTCGCACCCAATACATCCGAGTATAATTTATTTACAATACTCGTAATTGCTTTTTAAAATTAAAAAAATCGACAGTCATACTACTCGCGCTGAGACAGTCGGATCATTATTTTTTTGAGGCGATTAATCGATCGGTTTAAATTTTATTTACAACAATCGTTGCTGCTTTTTAAATTAGAATAAATCCATACTCGTACTACTCGCGCTCCGTTCTCGCACCTAATGATTCTCAAATTCTATTAAATCGTTGATTAAACTACTCGCGCTTCGCGCTCGCACACAATGGCTCCGAGTGGAATTCTCTTTGCGCAAAAGATTACCTTTCGTTTGGTGCACGTTCCGTATCTCTATGTTCCCGAGATATATTGATTATAAGTAAGCGAGTCGATGAACAATCGATTGGCTGAAATTTTTATTTACAACACTCGTCATTGCTCTTTAAAACCGAATAAATAAATATTCATACAGTGTCATCGTATTTTCATATTCTTAAGTCTGAATTCAACTCAAAACTGGGATTGTTTCATCTGTATATTTAGGGGACAGCGTGGCCATTCCGAATTGGTATGATAGATGTACAAAAAGCTAAAGTGGAAAAGGTCTGAGCGTTTCTATTATTTTGTCAAAGTTGGGCAGTGCGTGCGCGTGACGACGTTTTTATCATGTAAGTACGAACATTTTTGCACGTTTTACTTAATAACTTTTTCCGAGGTCTGGAACAACTCCCATGTTTCTAAGTGGTCCCGTTCTCGAGATATATCAATTACAGCCAGGCGGGTCTTTTTTTTTTAATGAGTAATCGGTCGGCTCAAATTTTTATTTGCAACAATCGTTATTGCTTTCCCAATTCGAATATATCGATAATAGTACTACTCGCGCTCCGCGCTTGTACCCACCCAATACTTTTCAAATTCCATTAAATTGGTAACCGAACTACTCGCGCACCCAATATGTCCGCGTGGAATTCTCTTTGTCCAAAAAATTTCGTAGCCCCTTCGGGGCTCCACCGCTAGATCCCGCCTTGCGCGTATAATTCTCTTTGCGCGTAAAATTCTTTTTGCACAAAAATTATATTTCGTTTGGTGCAAGTCCCATGTCCCTAAGTGGCTCTGTTCCCGAGATATATCGATTGGCTTAAATTTTTATTTACAATACTCGTAATTGCTTTTCAAAATTGAGAAAATCGACAGTCATACTACTCGCGCTAAGCCAGGCGGGTCACTTTTTTTGGAGGCAATTAATCGATCGGTTCAAATTATATTTACAACACTCGTTATTGCTTTTTAAATTAGAATAAATCCATATTCGTACTACTCGCGCTCCGCGCTCGCGCCTACTAGATGCTTCGCAAATTCTACTAAATAGGTAATCAAACTACTCGCGCTTCGCGCTCGCACCCAATGGGTCCGAGTGAAATTCTCTTTGCGCGTAAATTCTCTGCGCAAAAAATTACCTTTTGTTTGGTGCAGGTTTAGTGTCTATGTTCCCGAGATATATTGATTATAAGCGGGTCGATGAACAATCGATTGGGTCAAATTTTTATTTACAACACTCGTTATTGCTCTTTAGAACAAATAAATCAATATTCGTAGTGGCATCGCATTTTCATAATCTAAAGTGAGAATTCAACTCAAAATTGGGATTGTTTCGTATGTATATTTAGGGGAGAGCGTGGCGATTCCGAATTGGTATGATACATGTACAAAAACCTAAAGTGGAGAAGGTCTGAGCGTTTCTATTATTTTGTTAAAGTTTGACAGTGCGTGCGCGTGACGACGTTTTCATAATGCAAGGACGAACATTTTAGCACGTTTTACTTAATAACTTTTCCCGAGGTCCGGAGCGTGCACATAATAAAATTCGATCTTTTATACGACCCGAAAGAAATTCGCAATTTTTATATGCCTATGGGTATATTTAAGGGGATTAATCTATGGGCTTAAATTTTTATTCATTACACTCGTTATTGCTTTTCAAATTAGAATAAATCTATATGCGTACTACACGCTCCGCGCTCGTACCTAATGCTTTTCAAATTCTAATAAATTGGCCCTCGAACTACTCGCGCTTCGCGCTTGCACCCAATGGGTTCGCGTGGAATTCTCTTTGTGCAGGTTCCTTGTTTCGAAGTGGTACCGCTTCAACGTACCTATATAGCATTTTTATTATGGCTAACATTATTTATGCATTATATCCACCATGCCGTGCGCCACTGAGTTTAAGTTACTTATTTAGCTGCTGTTGCCTCTATTCAGTATCTATTGTACTGTCTCCAGTTTCAAACATTTAAATTACCTTCCGTTTGGTCTCCGTACTGCCGTCTCTGGGTGGCTCCGTTCCAGAGATACATCGATCACAGCTCGTACCTAATGTTTTCCAAATTCAATTATACTGGTTTTTAATTTCGATTAATCTCAATAAACTACCGCAATGCGCACTCGAACCTGCTTCAAATTCGATATAATTGCTACTCTAACAACTTGTGCCGCACGCACGTACCGTCGGACCGAAAATTTCACGGAAAATTATCTTTACCCGCACCCGGATTCGGACCGTAGACGCTGCGTTTTGAACGCGTATCGGACCTACCCGACTATCACGGTCCGTTGCAAGGAGATTGAAATTACATATTATATAATAATAGAATGTTGTCAAAGTTTGACAGTGACATACTTTAATTTCTAGGTTATAGTGGCAGTTTGACAGTATTGACATAATTCAATTTCTAGGTTATGCTGTTCAGTTTGACAGTATTGACATACTTTAATTTCTAGGTTATGCTGTCAGTTTGATATAGGTACTTCAATTTCTAGGTTGAATATCAAATTTTTTGACAGTGTCATCGTATTTTCATATTCTTAAGTCTAAATTCAACTCGAAACTGAAATTGTTTCGTATGTATCTATCTTTAGGGGAGAGCGAGGCGATTCGGAATTGGTATAAGACATGTACAATAAGCTAAATTGGAAGGGGTCTGGGTGTTTTTATTATTCTGTCAAAGTTTGACAGTGCGTGCGCGCGAAGACGTTCGCATCATGTAAGTACGAACATTTTTGCACGTTTTTCTAATAGCTTCTGCTAACGGTTTTTCCCGAGTTTCGGAGTGTGCACATATTTAAATTCGATCCTCTATACTCTATACGATTTTACAATAAGAATCGCGATTTTCGGACGCCCCTGAGTATTTTTAATTGCTTTTTATGTATAGTACGTGCGCACGCAAATTAAGTACGAACATTTTTGCACGGTTGTCTTAATAACTTTTGATAATGTTTTTTATATTTATATCAATTGTGGATAATTCTTAATATTATATATTTTTATATTTTTTTATTTACATAGAGTAAATACAACATTTTGTTGCAAAAAATTCACAATTAAAATTGTTGATATACGCAACAGAGTTTAAAAATAGCTAAAATATATGTCTATTATAATTTATAATACATATGTATATCATTCTTACATATTAGTTAAACTGTTCTAAAATAATTTTAAACTGAAATAAATATTTTACTGCAGATTAAATTTTAATAATTGATTTATATAGATAATTTTGTAATGTTTTAACATAAAACATTAGTTAAGTTTTGGATCTTTATACTGATATCTGTATAATTAAATTTGTTTGGTGTAATTTAAAGAACAAATATCTCGCAATAAAGTCTGCAGAGATTTAACACGATTCTATAGCTATCATTTTTTTAAATTGACAAGTAATTATTTTTTGATACATTTATATTTATTATCGATACATCTTATCTAATAACTCAAAAAAAAAAACTATACGACTTGACAAAAAAAAACGCCGGTTTTAGTTTTGGATCTTTATACTGATATCTGTATAATTAAATGTATTTGGTGTAATTTGAAAAACAAATATCTCACAATAAAGTCTGCAGAGATTTAACACAATTCTATAGCTATCATTTTAAATTGTCAAGTAATTATTTTTTGATACATTTATATTTATTATATCTTATCTAATAACTCAAAAAAAAAAAACTTTACACGACTTGACAAAAAAATCGCCTGTCTTAGACGCCTCTGTACATTTTGAATCGCTTATAAAAAAAGATTTTCGACGTTCGTTAGTGTACAGGTAGAGTGCGGGCGCGCGCGACGTAAATACGAACATTTTTGCACGTTTCAGTTAATAACGTTTGCAAACGATCATCTCCGCGGTCCGAAGCGTGCACATATTAAAATTCGATCCTTTATACGACCCGTCAAAGAAATTCGCGATTTTTAGACGCCCCTGAGTATATTCAATCGCTCCTTAAAAAAAGGCTTTCGACGTTCGTTAGTATGTAGTGCGTGCGCGCGTCTGCGCTTTTTCTCGTTCGTGGTCTGAATTTAAGTCGAAAGTGGGATTGTTTGGTACGTACTTGTCGGGAAGGGCGAGACGATTTTGAATCGGTACGTTACATGTGCGAAAAGGTCGAATCGGAGAAAGCTCGAGCGTTCAAAGGTCACGTCAAATTGTCAAATTTTGACGAAATTCCCGCTCCCGACGACCCGATTTAAATGTTGCGTGTAAGAATTTCGCACGTTTTCCTCGATGGCTTCTCCGGAAGACCATTGTCGGACTCGGGAGCGGGCGCAATCGAAAGACCGGCCCCGGATACGTCCGCACGCCAAAAATCGCGAATTATCGCCGTCGGCGCATATTTTAAATCGTCGTTTAAAACTCGATTCCTTATTTCGTTAGTATGTAGCGCGTGCGCGCGCTTGCGCTTTTTCTCGTTCGTGGTCCGAATTCCACTCGAAAGTGGGATTGTTTGGTACGTACTTGTCGGGGAGATCGAGACGAATCCGAATCGGTACGACACATGCGCGAAAAGGTCGAATCGGAAAAGGTTCGAGCGTTCAAAGTTCACGTCAATATGTCAAATTGTCAAATTTTGACGAAATTCTCGCTCCCGACGACCCGATTTAAATGTTGCGTGTAAGAATTTGGGAAATAGTTAAAAATTATCAATATTTTTTCGAAAATTTCAACACCCTTCCAATTGATGAAAATATTAAATTAATATTACCGAGGTACCTACGTCCCAAATAAATAACCCGTTTCAATTAAAATATCGTCAAGGAAAATGTTACATCTACATTTAGATGTATCAGTAAATTCGATTGCTAATATATGCAGACTGTTGAATAGGAATACGTTTATATCGGTTGGATACCGCTAAAATTCGGTTATTCCAAACTATAAAAGATATCTGATATTCATGTAACGTATGATAACAGAAACCCTATTGATATCAATACCTGTAACAATAGAGAGTTGATTCCCTTCGAACCTGCATATGATACAGATATTTTCATGAAGAAAATACGCATGGTTACAATTTATTAGGATAACTAAATAATAACATCGAAAATACGATTTAAATTGGGCATTAAAGTCACCGCAAATCAAAAATATATTAACAAATGTTACAATCAATAATTGCGAAAATCAGTCTGCACCTTGCACATCTCTAGTTAAGCAAGTTTAAATCATCATTGTCTAAAATTACCACTCGATTTATTAATATTTAATAAATCCACAGTTGCAACGCGATTACGAGAAATTGATAACGCAATAGAGGAAATGGATTTTGTAAGCTGAAATTGGAAGATTATCTCTTTCCGCATTGTGGATTTATCCATCCAATTCGCGTTTCCGTAAAAATCAAGAGACGTGCACAATGTAACTTATTTTTTTATTATACCTACGTTAGAAAGTTATGACGCAAACTTGCCTTTTGAAATGGAAGCTGTAGTTGGCTATGGCTTATTTAATTTTTTTCTTCTTTTTAAATATAGTATAAGAGTATAAGGGTTAATGTGGTTATTTTCAATAATACGTAAGCTACGTAGTTTTTTTTAAATAAAATTATAGTGGGCTGAGAACAAAACAAGGCAAAACCTTTTGAAACTCATGTGGTACAAGTTACAAAGGTTTTGTAACTTGTGATAAACATTATAAATATTTGAACATACGATACACTATGACTTGACCTTCGGTACAACACGTACCACAATTTTAATATGTGAATGAACTTTTAGATCCAGATATATTTCAATTAGATGAGTGACAAATGTATTCGTTTTATCAAAACTGCGAGACAAGCACGGCATCAACACGAGGTCAACGTGATTCAGTCGATTAAATTATGTAATAATCAAGGATATCCTGCATTATATTTGTTAAATGTGTGCTGACTGCTGACTAGATGCACGACTATACAGTGTGGCTGGTTTTTCATTGTCCAGCTTATATCTGCTGAAATATTAATGTTACCAAAAAAAGTTAATTGAGAAACTTATTAAACAAAAGCTGGTCTACAAAATGGTGCTAAAAATTTTGTTCCATAGCCTACCAGTTTTTCGGAAAAATATCCAACTTTTGTTTTTTAAATAGAACACCCTGTATATTTTTACAGAATCACATTCCAAATCAATTTCTCTTCACAATAATATTATCATAAGTACCATTTTGCTTTTAAATTATGCTTAATATTTCAAAAAAAGAGAATTATTATAGTCGGCTGTGGAAACAGCACAGCATATCAACTTTTTCATTATTTGTATAGTACATTTTTCTTAATTATAATTACACTTATTTCTGTCTGATTTGACAAGTGTTTGCTAATGTAAACAAATTTGACAGGTATTTGCAATAAACAAAACAATATCACAGCCGACTTTAATAATTCCTTTTTTGAAATATTGTCCATAATTTAAAAGCAAAATGGTACTTATGATATATCATTGTAAAGAGAAATTGATTTAGAATGTGATTCTGTAAAAATATACAGGGTGTTCTATTTAAAAAACAAAAGTTGGATATTTTTCCAAAAAACTGGTAGGCTATGGAATAAAATTTTTAGCACAATTTTGTAGATCAGCTTTTGTTTAATAAGTCTCTCATTTAACTTTTTTTGGTAACTTTAATATTTCAGCAGATATAAGCTGGACAATGAAAAATCAGCCACACTGTATATTATATACAGGGTGTGTAAAAATTGGCGGAAGGGCTACACGGGGCGATGTTCTTCGTAAAATTCTAAGTCGAAAATCTTAATACGAAAATGTTGTACCATGCTTGCTGTGTCTGCAAGAGGTCCTCAAAGCTTTGACATTTAGTCCTTTAATAGGCGATATTATTTAATACTTGCAAATGAAAAAGCTGCAATTTGGAATAAAAATAGATTTCGAATAGTATTTTTTCCTAGATATTGTGTTCATCCTTTCGAAAATTGGTGTTGAAAATATGTAAATCACTGATTTTAATGACAGTAATACATATGGCAACATTGTCATTAGCTGTCATCTCTGTTTTTCTCGTAATTATTTCTTGTTTGTCTTTTACGATACCCAAAAGTTTGCAGCTATAACTGAAGGCTTTCAGTACGAACAAAAAATGTAAATACCTAAGTAAAAATTGCTGATAAAAAAATGTCCAAACGCAAATCAAGGTATGCAATGTTGCCAATTTTTTTTTTTCTTTAAATGGTTCCTGAGGCCATAGGAAGCATGGTACAACATTTTCGTATTAAGATTTTCGACTTAGAATTTTACGAAGAACATCGCTCCGTGTAGCCCTTCCGCCAATTTTTACACACCCTGTATATTTGTTAATAAGGAAACAAGACTTGTTAACTATGCAACACGTGTTTATTGATAACTTGTAACCTTGTACATGTGCCTGAGTCTGCGTTTTCATTACAAGCGTATTCGCGCGAATGAGCCTCGCGCGTACGCGTCCGTATTCGCGCGACTGAAACAAACCAATGCAAGCATATAAGAGCGGTTATACTACAAGCGAGAATTCGCCCGAAACCACTCTCATATGCTTGCATTGGTTTTTTGATTCGCGCGTATACGGACGCATACGCGCGAAGCTCTTTCGCGCGAATACGGCTGTACTGTAACCGCAGCCTTACATCACTGTCGGTAACCACACCACTCTGTAGTACAAACATATCTTACATATCCTAATAACACAAGACTAATCGTCCTTTTTCGAGGGGTTATCGGTTAGGTTAATAAACTGGTGATTGGTAATAAACAACCTACTGGTTGAGTTAGTAATATAAAAGCAGCTCAACAGCACAGAAGACTAACATTTTCGAGTTTAACTTGCCATCATGTACACGGTTACACTGTTGTTGACTGTTGCACTGAGTGCAGCATCTGCTATACAAATGTTTCCAGGCAAATGCGAGGATCATAAGATCACGACGGTTTCCAACTTCAACGCCACGAAGGTAAATTAATATTTTTATAAGATTATTTTTATTGCTGTGCACGCTAACATACATTTCGAATAGTATTTTTTAAAAATATGATAACTGTTCGCATTTGATTTGTGTGAAGATAGCCCGTGGTTCCTAGCCTCGGTTTGTGTCTTTGCTAAGTGTATGCACGGCCCGGCAAATAAGTTAAATGGAAAGTTATTTATCGTTTCGTCGATAACAAAAAGAGATTTGTTTATGATATTTGCAGGGGATATGTACAATATCTTTATCTAGAGGGTAGTTTATGCAAAAGCCATTGCCTGCCCGTCTTTGCCGGAATCAAATATGTTATAAACATTATAAGTAAAAAAGTAAAAAATTAATTTCTCGTTTACGGAAAAAGATTCTTTCATGAAATTTGCAGGGGATATGTAAAATACTTTTATCTAAGGAGTGGTACATACCAAAGTCAATGCCTGCCCTTTAGAGACCCATCCCACGCATATAACCATATGTTATATACATTATCGGTAATAAAGTAAATATAATTAATTATTTTCTTGTTTACAGAAAAAGATTCTTTCATGAAATTTGCAGGGGATATGTAAAATACTTTTATCTAAGGGGTGGAACATACCAAACTCATTGCCTGCCCTTTAGAGACCCATCCCACGCATATAACCATATGTTATATACATTATCGGTAAAAAAGTAAATATAATTAATTATTTTCTCGTTTACGGAAAAAGATTCTTTCATGAAATTTGCAGGGGATATGTAAAATACTTTTATCTAAGGGGTGGAACATACCAAACTCATTGCCTGCCCTTTAGAGACCCATCCCACGCATATAACCATATGTTATATACATTATCGGTAAAAAAGTAAATATAATTAATTATTTTCTTGTTTACGGAAAAAGATTCTTTCATGAAATTTGCAGGGGATATGTAAAATACTTTTATCTAAGGGGTGGAACATACCAAACTCATTGCCTGCCCTTTAGAGACCCATCCCACGCATATAACCATATGTTATATACATTATCGGTAAAAAAGTAAATATAATTAATTATTTTCTCGTTTACGTTAAATAAGTTCAAAACGACCATCTAGCTCAACAGCCTATTGTAAAAATTTGCCTATCTTCGTTATAATTGAAACATCTGTTAAACACCTGTGTTGTTATAAATTACTTTCGATTTTAGCCAATCGCAAAAGACAAAAATTCTATAAAATTAGACGTAGAAGATTTTTACACAGTGGTAACAGAACAGATCAAATCAGTAATTTATAAAATAACTTTTAAACTTATACATATACAGTCATAATTATTACTGGTCCATATCACTTGTGCTATAGAGTAGCAATAAAAAAGGCAGAAAAACTAAAAAACCTTGCATAGCAAGTGAAAAACTTGTCTGCTACGATCTTGCCATAACAATTACAAAGTATAAAGAGTGTGCCTTAATAAATAAATATTATTGTTTTTCCTCATACAGACATTCGTTTTTATTCATTTAATCATCCCTGTAATTATATTAGTGTGTTTAATCGATAATTGCTCATAAATCTCATTTTTCTACAGGTGGGTGGCGGGTACCCGGTTATTGAGAGAGAATACCTAACTATGTGAACTTGATGTAAAAAAAATTTGGTTCTAAGACGGAAAAAAATATTTAAAAAATTTGGGAGGTTTAAAAAAATCACTAAAACATTTAAAAAAAAGTCAGAAAACGTGCTTAGGTGGGTACCCGGGTACCCGGTTATTGACATAAGGGTTAAAGTATAAATTTTCTATATATGCATGTTTTTTTTTTTAATTCGCTACCCCCTTGAGAATTTTCTAGATCCGCCACTGGTTCTTTACCTTTATTTTCTGTTTATGATAATTGATAATCTAAGATAAAATAGTTATTGAATTTAAGATGCTAATAATTACTTTCATAATACACTGAAGCATGTGTTACATTTAAACAAAGATAGTATGTTGCATTTTAGTTCTTGGTTTCGTTGGAGGCAGGTATAAAAGTGACCCAAAAATGTATATATGTTGGCCAGACGCCACCCCTTGCGGGGGCACTTGAGATATACAATTCATATTCGACATTCCTTAGGATAAGTTGTTAGAAATATACATGTTACGTGTACATGATGCTGTGAGGTTATAAGATGAAGGGTTGGCTAGCCATTGTGTAGTGCATGTAGTATGCGATTGTATTAGATGGCCTTTAGTAAAGTAATACTGCAGTTACTGGGTATTATTATGTTATTGTGTTATATGTGTTATTTGTGTGTTGGATTGCAATCATTTGGTAATGTACTAATCATGCTGTTAATCTCTCTCCATTCCTCCGTACAGGGTGCTGGGTGGTCGCTAGGCGGTAATGCAATGCGATAGGGTTACCAACCGTACTCTTTAAAGAGTACATGTACTCTTTTTGGAGTTGTAAAACAGCGTACTCTTACTTTTCACTTATCAAAGCCGAATGTACTCTTTTTGGAACTTTGAATTAATTTTTTTTTTAAATCAGATTATCTAACGCTTTCTTTAACTAACATAACACATAAAACACAATTTCCACACAATAAATTGCAAGCAACGGTAAACGTTACAAAAATAATTGCTCGTACCCACTACCCAGTGTTCTTTCACAATTGCTCGTTTTATTTGAATTGTACGAAATTGCCGCCACTGTAGCGACACCAACACCCCACCACTTGACCAAAACTATTCCAATGTTAGTAGGCTTACGCTTAAGTTCTTCCGTTGTGATTTGTTTTAATTATTTTGTGAGATTGTGGGAATAAATTAATAAATTACAATACGGTAAATAAATAAAATTAAATGGAACCCATACTATACCGTTCTTTGAGTCTTACAGAGCAAATAATGAAAATCATTAAATTTTTATGCGAAATATTAAAAATATTATTTAAATGGAAGCCGTTTATAGTTACAACACCGGTTTGCAGAAGTTGTATCCTATCCGTGTTATATGATAACCGCGGTATAACCGAATTGTTGAAAATTCTCATATTTTTATTTTAAAAAAACTAACATTTTATTTATCATTTCTTTAATGATTGGTGAATATAAAATTAAAATAAACTGTTCACCATCATAAAATACATTAATATTACTGTGTAAAATAAATTACAACTTGTCTTTCACGCTGATCGCGTCAAAACAAAAAGACACAAAAATTATTTTTTTTATTGTTTTCCGTGTATAACAATTTACCCAACTCTGATTACTTACTGACTACTGTAAAATTTTGCCATTTTGCTAACTTGTTTGTTATTGTTGAGATTTTGGTCAGAAAAAAAGTACTTGCAACTTTGATAAAAATATACTTCATTGCGGAACAACATTTATTACCATTTACGGTTACAATATCATTAAATAATTTACCATTTTGCATCATGTTTAATAGAAATTATATTCAGCGTCATTCAAAAAGTATACAACAAATGGAAAAGTTTTTTATTATAGATTTCTCAGAAAATTTCATTTTTGATAAAAGTTGTATTGTATTTCGTATACATATAATTTTTAATAATAAATAACACTGAACTTGTAAGTAAAATAATGCGAACAATGTAAACTAAAGTAGTTAACGCCCCAGTTATTAATTATTCAAAAAGGCATCCTAACAATAGAACGAAACTAAAAACGTTAAACGAATTTAGCCGAAATTTTTATGAGAACGAAAAAGAAATTATTGTTTTTTGAAAAACGAAATAAATAAAATAAAACCGGTTTTAACCGGTTTCAGCCCTATTTAATTTTGATTCATTAAACACAAACGCGAATTTACCGTCTTACAAAAGCAGATCTCGGTTACAAAAAAATAAAAGTGATCCTAGACCACAAAAGGTTGGAGACCACTGATCTATGATTTGACAAACTAGTAGTGGTTTTGCAACTGACGGGCGGTATACTAAATAAAATGCACACATTTTATTTGGTTATATGTTAAATGTGTTTTGCAATTTAGTAAATTTAATATCACGATTCCATAGTCTAAAATATGCCTTCTATAATGATCAACCCGAACAAATCGCCGTTTACAATTTAGCGGGGACCCAACGATTGCTAAGAAACAAAAAAAAAATGTTTATAGGCTTTAAAATTCATTACAAACATTTTTTATTTCATTTCCATTACCAAAAGTACAAAATAAACTATAAATAATAAAATAATAATATAATAATAAAAAATAAACATACTAATTCATACTAAGTAAGTAGGGTGTTCCATTAAAAAAAATATACTTACATGCGTTTAAAGTTTAGCGAAATGGACCGAGTAAAACGAACACCCTGTATATTATTTTAAAAGTTTAACCAAACAACAGTCACTATGACACTATTGTCTAATAAATTGCGAGAGTAAGTTGCTCTGGTGTTGTTATGTTAATAAATATAAATATTTTACTAAAGGTCTGCATCTGTCAAAATTTTCAAAAAAACGTTAATAACTTAAAAACGGTTTATTTTAGACATAAACAACCTATAATATTTTTGAAAGATACTTTAATTTTACGTCAAAAAATTACAAAATATACAGGGTGTTCCATATAAAAAAACTATGTTTGATATCAGAGCGCAAAAACAAAACACTGTGTATAGTTGAAAATAATTTTAGGTTATGTAGTAGGTAAATGATTATAAACAACTTTTATATTTAACTTTTTTTAATATTATTTCTAATAACAGAGCTATCGAGTAATTCGTCTTGACTGGGACACCCTGTATATAAGTTTCTGAACGCACTCCTGTGTAACTATATCTATGCGACTTGCATAGGCGTTTAACATAGGGAAAACCGTTCTTACAAAGGCCTCGTTTTTCTCCGGAACCGTTTAAGATTTTTTCAAAAACTTTGCACCATTATACTTGCAAAGGATGCGCGCATTGGTAAATAGAAGAATTTTGATTTTGTCTCTGACGGTTTCATAGCCAACGCGATCGCAAAAATTCCTTTTATTATTCAGCTTTTCAGTTTTTTCCCTATTGTTTCAAAGAAAATGGCCAGTGGCACGTATAACTCTTCAAAACATTTAGTTTTAATGTTCTTGATGCAATAAACACAGCCTTAATGAAATTCTAGCGGCAACGTATTGTGACCTTCTCTGGTAAAAACATGACGTCTCAGAAAATTAAGGATTTTTAAATCTAATTGAATATTTGGAGAAAATAAGTCTAAAAAACAAATTAAAACGAACTAAATTTTAATGAATGGGGAGGTTCCATCTCTTGAACAAATTTAACTTCAACATCATAATTTGGATTGAATTTGAATGTATTGGCGTTTTTAATTCAGTAAGGACATATTTGTTAAGAAAAAAAGATGAAGAATTTTTACTATGATTAATATTATACTTTAATATTATGTTGGTTGAAACAATGCATTATAATCTTGGAGAAACCAACAACCAATCATTATTCACTATTTCCTCAAGAAATTGCAAAACCTCCTAAAACATTCAAAACTAATTAAAATGTAAGTTTAAGGTTTCTTCATTAATCGTTCTTTTATTTTTTTCAATAATGTAACTTTTTCGTAGTACCTGGGACTTTGGTACGAAATAAACCGATTTGATAAACCCGTCCAAGATGGATATGATTGTCCAACAGTAACTTTCACACACAATGGCACTACCTTAATTGTCACGGAATACCAGAAAGACCGAAAGAGCGGAAAAGAGTTTTCATTTGTAGGAATAGTAAAACCCGAAAATGGTGACAGTTACAATGGTACATACTCGGTATCTTATTCTACCAAAGATGTTAGAAAATTCTGGGTTATCGAAACTGATTACACAAACTACTCCGTAGTCTGGTCTTGTGCTGATTTCGGCAACGAACACACACGTAAGTGAATTATTTGTGGTTGAAAAATCGTGAAGTAATTAAAATTGGCAAAAACTTCATCTAAATTACTCAAAATAAATGAATAAGAAAACGATACTCAGCTTCTATTAATAAAATTAAATAACACCTTCAGTTAAGTTTTCTATGCACATCTTAATCTAGTGAAAATCCAGAAAAACAATTTAATTAGAAGTACCTACTCCTCAAAATGGTGCAAATACCTTATGCAATAACAGTGAATTATTTTACAGAGTCCTTGTGGGTATTATCTAAAAAACTGATACTTGACAGTGCATTCCACGAGAACATGAAAAGATTCGCGTCGTCCAATTCTCACATTAACCATATCATCATAAAGTGGACGGTTCAAGATGATCGATGTGAAAGATAAACAGTAAGCCGTATTTAAGACAAAAAATGTAACAAAAATTATTTTAATATTTGTAACAATATGCATCTTAAAGAAAAAATAAAATATGTTCCTAGCATTTTGTTGTTTACAAATAAAAATAATTCTATACTAAAAATCTCTAAGCAAAACAATTATTAACCGCATTTAGCTAGATCAAAATGATTGCCACTTTTTATAGTCACACTCAATGTATAACTTATTGCAAAATTTAGAAAAAAAATCAAGTAGAATTCAAACAAATCTAGCAATATATTCACACTATTAAAAGATCCTATTGGAAGCATTTTCTTTCCTATTTTGAAATGGGCACATAACACTTGGTTTAAAAATAAATCATAAAAGTACTTAAAGCATTTGAAAGCAGAACAAATGGCATCGCTATCCATGGCATGATGATATTCATATAACGACTTGCCAACCAAGTCATCCGAATTATAGCCAAGAAACTCCAACATTCTAAAAAAAAATAATGTTTAGAAGTTGCCCATTTACATTTTAAATAAATATTTAATAATATGCATACATTTTTAGTTATAAGTAATCAACCCAATGGATAAAAATACTTTTCAATAGTTATTAAAAACTTTTAATTGAAACTTTTTTCAAGATTTTTCATATTAAAATTCTAAAGAAGTCTATTTTAAAAGTCGACAGTTAAATTACTGTATAATATACTAACTAAAACAGTATTAATTAAGGAACAAATTGTATTTTTAAGATATACTGAAGCAGTTTTTATGTACTTTTAAAGGAAACAAATGCCTTATTATATGTACATTTTACAAAATAAAAAAAAAAACAGTGATCACTAAATCACTTATTAAAACACAAACATTTACACTTAGTTTTACACTAACAGTATCTACAAATAAATGAAGGTGCATCGCAATGTCAAACATATAAACAAAAATTATTTTATTTTGTGATTAATGGGGAAAAAAATTATTTCATATATGAGGACTTTAAGTCAGTAATTTTATTTATGCTAAAATTCAAAGCAAAAGGTAACATGAACTTTATTTTTCTTTCATATTCTTTTCAATATGTGCAGGTTACGTGAAATATTTTAACATTGCTTTAGACACTAAAAAACCTAGTTAAACAACAATTAATATAGCTTTAAATGTCCTGCATCAACTAACTATTAATTTTTCATACACCAACTGCTGATTTTGATTTGAAAATATAATGTGTTTCTAATGTTTTCATTTTCCTAATCCCCATCATCAAAAAACTGTTTTGAAATTAATTTTAAATTAGAGAAGGGAGTTCTATAAATAAAATGTTTTCTAATACATTAAATTATTTACAAAAAAAGTGTTGCCTATAGTGGCAAAGTATTGGGATTCAAAAATAGTGTGATCGATACCTTGATATTAGGTAACATACAATTATTACCATTTTTTAGCATAATCCATGTAAAACTATATAAGTACTAGCGATTGCGTAGCCCCTTCGGGGCTACTTCACCGCTAGATCCCGCCTTGCGCGTAGAATTCTCTTTGCGCGTAAAATTCTTTTTGCGCAATAAATTACCTATGTTTCGTTTGGTGCACGTTCAGTGGCTATGTTCCCGAGATATATTGATCATAACTAAGCAGGTCGATGATCAATCGATCAATTCAACTAAAATTTTTATTTACAATACTTGTAATTGCTTTTCAAAATTGAAAAAATCGACAGTCATTCATACTACTCGCGCTGAGCCAGGCGGGTCACTTTTTTTGGAAGCGATTAATCGATCGGTTCAAGTTTTAGTTACAACACTTGTTATTGCTTTTTAAATTAGAATAAATCCATATTCGTAATACTCGCGCTCCGCGCTCGCTCCAAATGCTTCTCAAATTCTATTAAATTGGTAATCAAACTACTCGCGCTTCGCGCTCGCACCCAATAGATCCGAGTATAATTCTCTTTGCGCACAAAATTACCTTTCGTTTGGAGCACGTTACGTGTCTCTATGTTTCCGAGATATATTGATTATAACTAAGCTGGTCGATGAACAATCGATTGGCTTAAATTATTATTTACAATACTCGTAATTTCTTTTCAACATTGAAAAAATCGACAGTCATACTACTCGCGCTGAGCCAGGCGCATCACTTTATTTGGAGGCGATTAATCGATTGGTTCAAATTTTATTTACAACACTCGTTATTGCTTTTTAAATTAGAATAAATCCATATTCGTAATACTCGCGCTCCGCGCTCGATCCGAATGCTTCTCAAATGCTACTAAATTGGTAATCAAACTACTCGCGCTTCGCGCTCGCTCCCAATAGATCCGAGTATAATTTATTTACAATACTCGTAATTGCTTTTTAAAATTAAAAAAATCGACAGTCATACTACTCGCGCTGAGACAGTCGGATCACTTTTTTTTTGAGGCGATTAATCGATCGGTTCAAATTTTATTTACAACAATCGTTGCTGCTTTTTAAATTAGAATAAATCCATACTCGGACTACTCGCGATCCGTTCTCGCACCTAATGATTCTCAAATTCTATTAAATCGTTGATTAAACTACTCGCGCTTCGCGCTCGCACACAATGGCTCCGAGTGGAATTCTCTTTGCGCAAACGATTACCTTTCGTTTGGTGCACGTTCCGTATCTCTATGTTCCCGAGATATATTGATTATAAGTAAGCGAGTCGATGAACAATCGATTGGCTGAAATTTTTATTTACAACACTCGTCATTGCTCTTAAAAACCGAATAAATAAATATTCATACAGTGTCATCGTATTTTCATATTCTTAAGTCTGAATTCAACTCAAAACTGGGATTGTTTCGTATGTATATTTAGGGGAGAGCGTGGCCATTCCGAATTGGTATGATAGATGTACAAAAAGCTAAAGTGGAAAAGGTCTGAGCGTTTCCATTATTTTGTCAAAGCTGGACAGTGCGTGCGCGTGACGACGTTTTTATCATGTAAGTACGAACATTTTTGCACGTTTTACTTAATAACTTTTCCCGAGGTCTGGAACAACTCCCATGTTTCTAAGTGGTCCCGTTCTCGAGATATATCAATTACAGCCAGGCGGGTCTTTTTTTTTTAATGAGTAATCGGTCGGCTCAAATTTTTATTTGCAACAATGGTTATTGCTTTCCCAATTCGAATATATCGATAATAGTACTACTCGCGCTCCGCGCTTGTACCCACCCAATACTTTTCAAATTCCATTAAATTGGTAACCGAACTACTCGCGCACCCAATATGTCCGCGTGGAATTCTCTTTGTCCAAAAAATTCCGTAGCCCCTTCGGGGCTCCACCGCTAGATCCCGCCTTGCGCGTATAATTCTCTTTGCGCGTAAAATTCTTTTTGCACAAAAATTATATTTCGTTTGGTGCAAGTCCCATGTCCCTAAGTGGCTCTGTTCCCGAGATATATCGATTGGCTTAAATTTTTATTTACAATACTCGTAATTACTTTTCAAAATTGAGAAAATCGACAGTCATACTACTTGCGCTGAGCCAGGCGGGTCACTTTTTTTGGAGGCAATTAATCGATCGGTTCAAATTATATTTACAACACTCGTTATTGCTTTTTAAATTAGAATAAATCCATATTCGTACTACTCGCGCTCCGCGCTCGCGCCTACTAGATGCTTCTCAAATTCTACTAAATTGGTAATCAAACTACTCGCGCTTCGCGCTCGCACCCAGTGGGTCCGTGTGTAATTCTCTTTGCGCGTAAAATTCTCTTTGCGCAAAAAATTACCTTTCGTTTGGTGCAGGTTCCGTGTCTATGTTCCCGAGATATATTGATTATAAGTAAGCAGGTCGATGAACAATCGATTGGATCAAATTTTTATTTACAACACTCGTTATTGCTCTTTAGAACAAATAAATCAATATTCGTAGTGGCATCGTAGTTTCATAATCTAAAGTGAGAATTCAACTCAAAATTGGGATTGTTTCGTATGTATATTTAGGGGAGAGCGTGGCGATTCCGAATTGGTATGATACATGTACAAAAACCTAAAGTGGAGAAGGTCTGAGCGTTTCTATTATTTTGTTAAAGTTTGACAGTGCGTGCGCGTGACGACGTTTTCATAATGCAAGGACGAACATTTTAGCACGTTTTACTTAATAACTTTTCCCGAGGTCCGGAGCGTGCACATATTAAAATTCGATCCTTTATACGATTTTATAAAAAAAATCGCGATTTTCGGACGCCCCTGAGTATTTAATCGCTTTTTGAAAGAAGGTTTTCGACGTTCGTTAGTGTATAGTGCGAGAGCGAGCGACGTAAAAACGAAAATGTTTGCACGTTTTAATTAATAAGGTTTGCAAACGATTTTTTCCGAGGCCCGGAGCGTGCACATAATAAAATTCGATCTTTTATACGACCCGAAAGAAATTCGCAATTTTTATATGCCTATGGGTATATTTAAGGGGATTAATCTATAGGCTTAAATTTTTATTCATTACACTCGTTATTGCTTTTCAAATTAGAATAAATCTATATGCGTACTACACGCTCCGCGCTCGTACCTAATGCTTTTCAAATTCTAATAAATTGGCCCTCGAACTACTCGCGCTTCGCGCTTGCACCCAATGGGTTCGCGTGGAATTCTCTAAAAAGTGTCTCTTGACTTTTCTTCGTATCCGTCACCGTTTTTCGCAAAATTTGATTCAAATCAAACTGGAATTGATCCAAGTCAAACTTTCAGAGTAACATTTTCCTCACCAATTTTAAGAGAGGCATGTTTCTACTTGGGATTTGATTTTATAATGACTGGAGCTTAACCTGTAGTGCGGCCATAACATCTACCCACAACCATCAACCCTCTACCCTCCAGCTACCTATCTACTATCTTGCCTCCTGCAGTGCGGCATTAGCTTTTGAGTTAATGTAAAGCAGAGCACTGTGCGGTTGTGAAGTGTCGTTCTTGAAAACAAGAATACAGAAAAGAAAAGAAGACACCAACAGGTGAACTCTTAACTTAAGAGTATAAGCATCATAAAGACATATTGCTGGTTGGCTAAAGTAGCTAGGTGCAATAAAAAATATAGTTTTAAAAGAAATTACAATTCTCACGAAAAACTAGCTCATAAGTTCGATCTAAAATATCGCGAAAAGTAGATAATTGCAAGTTGCAGAGTAAATGCTTAAAATGTGGATCATTAATCGTTAATGTAGCAGAATTTCTTTCCTCGTTATTAGCATGTTCTGTTATTAAAAACGCAAAAATCGGTAATTACGTCTTTATTTCGAACATTGGCGATATTTTTAGATAGAATGTATGAGCTAATTTTTCGCGAGAGTAGTTTAATAAATTAAATTCCACGCCAAACGGTGGCAGATACGAGGAAAAGTCAACAGACACTTTTTGTTTAGAATAAAATACTCTACCCAAAAACAAGTTTGAGTTTGATTTTGAACAGGGCTGTAGAAGTTATTGTTAAAATTTATTGAAACTGAACCCCTACAACTCCACCACTGATTGCTTGTGGGGCTTGACATTCTCACCGAATGTGGTAACCTGTGAGGTGGTGCTGTATACTAAATTTGATTAAAACATCTCTACTGGTTGGGAAATAGTTAAAAATTATCAATATTTTTTCGAAAATTTCAACACCCTTCCAATTGATGAAAATATTAAATTAATATTACCGAGGTACCTACGTCCCAAATAAATAACCCGTTTCAATTAAAATATCGTCAAGGAAAATGTTACATCTACATTTAGATGTATCAGTAAATTCGATTGCTAATATATGCAGACTGTTGAATAGGAATACGTTTATATCGGTTGGATACCGCTAAAATTCGGTTATTCCAAACTATAAAAGATATCTGATATTCATGTAACGTATGATAACAGAAACCCTATTGATATCAATACCTGTAACAATAGAGAGTTGATTCCCTTCGAACCTGCATATGATACAGATATTTTCATGAAGAAAATACGCATGGTTACAATTTATTAGGATAACTAAATAATAACATCGAAAATACGATTTAAATTGGGCATTAAAGTCACCGCAAATCAAAAATATATTAACAAATGTTACAATCAATAATTGCGAAAATCAGTCTGCACCTTGCACATCTCTAGTTAAGCAAGTTTAAATCATCATTGTCTAAAATTACCACTCGATTTATTAATATTTAATAAATCCACAGTTGCAACGCGATTACGAGAAATTGATAACACAATACAGGAAAAGGATTTTGTAAGCTGAAATTGGAAGATTATCTCTTTCCGCATTGTGGATTTATCCATCCAATTCGCGTTTCCGTAAAAATCAAGAGACGTGCACAATGTAACTTATTTTTTTATTATACCTACGTTAGAAAGTTATGACGCAAACTTGCCTTTTGAAATGGAAGCTGTAGTTGGCTATGGCTTATTTAATTTTTTTCTTCTTTTTAAATATAGTATAAGAGTATAAGGGTTAATGTGGTTATTTTCAATAATACGTAAGCTACGTAGTTTTTTTTAAAAATAAAATTATAGTGGGCTGAGAACAAAACAAGGCAAAACTCATGTGGTACAAGGTACAAGTTACAAAGGCTTTGTAACTTGTGATAAACATTATAAATATTTGAACATACGATACACTATGACTTGACCTTCGGTACAGGTACAACACGTCCCACAATTTTAATATGTGACAAATGTATTCGTTTTATCAAAACTGCGTGACAAGCACGGCATCCACACGAAGTCAGTGATTCAGTCGATTAAATTATGTAATAATCAAGGATATCCTGCATTATATTTGTTAAATGTGTGCTGACTAGATGTACGACTATTATATTATATATATTTGTTAACAAGGAAACAAGACTTGTTAACTATGCAACACGTGTTTATTGATAACTTGTAACCTTGTACATGTGCCTGAGTCTGCGTAACATATCTTACATATCCTAATAACACAAGACTAATCGTCCTTTTTCGAGGGGTTATGGTCAATAAACTGGTGATTGGTAATAAACAACCTACTGGTTGAGTTAGTAATATAAAAGCAGCTCAACAGCACAGAAGACTAACATTTTCGAGTTTAACTTGCCATCATGTACACGGTTACAATGTTATTGACTGTTGCACTGAGTGCAGCATTTGCTACACAAATGTTTCCAGGCAATTGCGAGGATCATGAGGTCACGACGGTTTCCAACTTCAACGCCATGAAGGTAAATCTATATTTTTATAAAATAATTTTTATTCCTGTGCACGCTAACATAAATTTCGAATGATATTTTTAATAAAATATGATAACTGTTCGCATTTGGACCACTAACAAAATAGATACGGATTCCAGTAACAGTTAATTTTTTTTTTAAATATTCAACAAATGTGTTTAACATGACAGCTAGCACTATGCGTAAACACAAATCCACGCATCACTGAATAGTACTACAAAACAACAATTTCGCATTGCCAGGAGAACTACATAAGAATTTTTATTTAAAATTTTGAATTTTATTTTCATCTTAAGAAGGACTGAGAATAGTGAAAGGCTCATAATTTTGTCTAAGGTTCTTTGCAGGGGCGGATCCAGGGGGGGGGGGGCGATCGCCCCCCCATCCCCCCTTGGGAACTTTTTTATGTAAGCTTATGTTAGGATGCCTTTTTGAATAATTAATAACTGGGGCGTTAACTACTTTAGTTTACATGGTTCGCATTATTTTACTTACAAGTTTAATGTTATTTACTATAAACCCATGGGTTCCCGAGGCAGGCAGAGGCTGAAGCGAAGCGATTGTTGCAAAGGTGTGTGCAGCGTACATAAAACAAAGAAGCTTGTGCCACTGATAACATTTAATAATTAGTAACATTTATCTACTCACCGGGGGGAACCCACCCCCGCGTACGATGCTGGATTGCCAGGGTTAATACAAGCCCATCACCATATTACAGTAACACACACATCTCCAATAAAGCCAAGCATAAAGCAACAAGGTGGTGTCACTCGCACACAAAGCTGAAAGGCAAAGCATGGCGTCCCACGCATTATATAAATTAGCATGTGTATCAACATACACCCTGGATCTCAATCCAGTACAATCTCTGAACAACAGTCCAGCTCAACAACCTGGACAACCGTCCAGCTAACAGACTCTCTGGTCACGTTGGGTACCGTTGGCATGCTTTGATGGCACCTGGGTGGACCCTCCGGTGTACATCCGGATCCCCACGCTTAAAGCGCCTCCTCACCCAGGTGTACCCCACACAGGAGCACCTACGGCCAGGGGGTGGACCCGCACACAGCCTGGGCCCACTACCCCCCCAGCACCCTGTATGGAGGAACGGAGAGAAATTAGTAGCATGATTAGAACATTACCAAATGATTGCAATCCAAAACACAATAACACAAATAGCACAATAACATAATAATACCCAATAACTGCAGTATTACTTTACTAAATGCCATCTAATACAATCGCATACTACATGCACTACACAATGGCTAGCCAACCCTTCATCTTATAACCTCACAGCATCACGTACACGTAACATGTATATTTCTAACAACTTATACTTAAGACTGTCGAATGTGAACTGTACAACTCAAGTTCCCCCGCAAGGGGTGCCGTCTGACGAACATATATACATTTTTGGGTTACTTATACCTGCTTCCAGTAAAACCAAGAACCAAACACCAATATACTATCTTTGTTTAAATGTAACATATGCTTCAATGTATTATGAAAGTAATTATTAGCATCTTAAATTCAATAACTAATTTACCTTAGATTATCAATGATCATAAACAGAAAATAAAGGTAAAATACCTTAGACAAAAATATGAGCCTTTCACTTATTTCTTATTAATCCGGAATCAAGAAAAAAATTCCACAAGTTATAACTGTAAAAGTGATTGAGATAAATATATTTTACTTCTTTGACCATGGGACACATTGTGTTAAAATTTTATTACGGTCTGGTCAGTTTCGTCCCTCGGCGGGGTTACCATACAACACGTGTAGCAATAAAAAATGTGTTTCTGTTTTGGTTCATCTTTTTCTAAATTGTGAGAAAAAGGTCATTGCTATTTTGTACAGTGGACGAAATCGTTCGCCCTTTGTGTTTACTGTTTAGTAAATCAGTGAATCAGTGTAATCATAATCAGTGAATAAGAGTTAAAATTTCTAACGAAAGAGGAAAGAAATTTAAAAAGTAAGTGTATATGTATAATTAAATACTATTTTACTGTTAGCGTTACGATATTTTTTTTCTTTTAAATAATAATTGGTTCTACAGTAAAAGGTATTTATCTTTTGTATTTGCAAACACATATATTTATATTTTAATATTATTTCGTACTTACAAAACCGCCAAAATTTTGTTATTTACGTGTACAAGTTGATTAGTGGTTGAATGTTTCACAAAAATTAAACTTTATTTTTTATACAGGCATAGTTTTATGTATTTAGTTTAAATTAAACACTTCTGACTTTTGAGAGCAGTCGATATTTATTGTATCATTTTAAAATAATTTTAAATTATTTTCGATCATGTCAATGAACTTAAACACTAAACAACCTGCTACAAAATAAGCAGTTCATCATTTATTAAGTGAAAGCCATTTATAAAGTGTATGATCTAGGATAAAATGTTGCATCTTCCCTATAAATATGAATAGTCAACTACGACGCTGGCGATGATATGAATTTCTTTATATAATTGTTTGTTTTTTTTAAATTAAAAACGTCATTAGTCAAAACTATTTATATGCTGCATGATGTAACATCTACCCTAAAATTATTAATACTCGACCCTCACCAAGGGGAATGATATGCATTTTTTTAACTATACTTTTTTTAAATATTTTTTGAGCAAATTACAGATGACTATTTTTTTTAAATGTAATTTTTAATGTTACCGACTTATTCGATTCCATTAACCCTTAGGTATGACAAAAACCAAAATTCATAACGTTGTTCAATTTTCAATGACCGGACATACAGAATTTTTATAAAAACTTATGCTATAGGTTTTGCATATTTTTGTAAATAGAATGACAGATTGGTTAAATCATCCAGTTTTAAATTTCAAATTCTAAAACCTGTAACATACAATTTTTTTCTTCTTTTGAATGATGTAATAAACAAACCAGATACATATTAAAATAAGTTCAAAACGACCATCTAGCTCAACAGCCTATTGTAAAAATTTGCCCATCTTCGTTATAATTGAAACATCTGTTAAACACCTGTGTTGTTACAAATTACTTTCGATTTTAGCCAATCGCAAAAGACAAAAATTCTATAAAATTAGACGTAGAAGATTTTTACACAGTGGTAACAGAACAGAACAAATCAGTAATTTATAAAATAACTTTTAAACTTATACATATACAGTCATAATTATTACTGGTCCATATCACTTGTGCTATAGAGTAGCAATAAAAAAGGCAGAAAAGCTAAAAAACCTTGCATAGCAAGTGAAAAACTTGTCTGCTACGATCTTGCTATAACAATAACAAAATATAAAGAGTGTGCCTTAATAAATAAATATTATTGTTTTTCCTCATACAGACATTCGTTTTTATTCATTTAATCATCCCTGTAATTATATTAGTGTGTTTAATCGATAATTGCTCATAAATCTCATTTTTCTACAGGTGGGTGGCGGGTACCCGGTTATTGAGAGAGAATAGCTAACTATGTGAACTTGATGTAAAAAAAAATTTGGTTCCAAGACGGAAAAAAATATTTAAAAAATTTGGGAGGTTTAAAAATATCACTAAAACATTTAAAAAAAAGTCAGAAAACGTGCTTAGGTGGGTACCTGGGTACCCGGTTATTGACATAAGGGTTAAAGTATAAATTTTCTATATATGCATGTTTTTTTTTTAATTCGCTCCCCCCTTGAGCATTTTCTAGATCCGCCACTGGTTCTTTACCTTTATTTTCTGTTTATGATAATTGATAATCTAAGATAAATTAGTTATTGAATTTAAGATGCTAATAATTACTTTCATAATACACTGAAGCATGTGTTACATTTAAACGAAGATAGTATGTTGCATTTTAGTTCTTGGTTTCGTTGGAGGCAGGTATAAAAGTGACCCAAAAATGTATACAGGGTGAGTCACGACGGACGCGTCGGAGTTTTATGGCGAAACGCTTTATATTTTCCAATTTCTGTCGCTGTTAGATTATGTAAGTCAATAAGGGCTACATTTTAAAAATATTTTCAAACATACAGGGTGCTCCAAAAAAAAGTGCCATATCAAAGTTATACTTTTTCTTATGGAACACCCTGTATATTTTTACATTTTTGGATTCCTATTTAAATTTAATTAAAAAAATTTACAAGGTCATATGGGTCTAAAGTCAACCGTTCTCGTGAAAATCGCATTTTCATGAAAATACAGTATTTTCAAAAAATTTCAACATTTAAAAACTTTGAGAAGTCTGAAAAAATTCGCTTGGAGATAAGATTGAC